>BMAO01004773.1:0-343883 GCA_019973975.1 Trichonephila clavata
CTTTGAAGTATTATAAGATAAGCATGGACCTTCTCCAATAAAAAAAAATGTCAACAATAATATGAACAAAGTAAACATTAAAATTTTATGTATGAATTTAATTTATTTATTTTGAAACACTGTAAAAGATTAATCTAAATATTCGAATTCACACGATTCCTTAAATTATATCTCTGTTCCTCACCAACATTTTTACCTTTGTATCTACTGTTATATTTTCATCCAAATTGTTCAAATGCAAATATTTAAATCTTTTTATAAAAGGAATCATTCGGTTGACATGCGTGTTAAATTTCTTTCTCAGATGCTCGACATGCTGAACTCTGTAATTCACTTTGGAAATCCGTTCTACAACTCTATAGGGACCTTCGAACTTGGGTCTGAGTTTTGGAGACAATTTAGATTTAAGGTTAGGTGTCCTGATAAAACATAAAGAACCAATTTGATAATCGTAATGATGCGACTTTGTATTCTTTGAGCTAAGAGCGATGTTTCTTGATTTTTCAAATTATCTAGGACCTTCTGAAAAATATTCTCTAATGAAGGTAAAAGTCTTTCGACGTATTCATACGTATTTTGTGATGTATCAGAGCTCTTTTGATATGTGTACGACAGACGAATGTCTCTGCCGTGTTCTAAAAAGAAGGGCGAAGTGAAAGTGGCCTCGTGAATTGCCGAATTTAAAGCTAACATAGTGTGTGGGAGTTGTTCATCCCAGTCGTTTGTGTCATGAGTGATTGCTGCAAGGATGTTAGCCAGTGATTGATTTGGCTTCTCTACTCTTCCATTTACGTGAGCTGAATAAGTTGAAATATGTCGTTTCTGGATACCCATGACTCAACAAAATTCCAGGAACTCAGAACTCTTAAAATAAGTGGCGTTATCGACAACCAACTTATGAGGGCAGCCCCTGTGCACAATATAATTATCAAAGAAAGCTTTAGATATGGTGCTGGACTTAAGATCAGGAAGTGGGACGATATGAATGTATTTGGTGAATGCATCTATCATAGAAAGGACATAACTATTCCCGTTAGGCGTGGTTTTTAAAGGACCAAAAATATCAATATGACAAGTTTCATCTGGCACATGGCTCTGTTCCATCGGCTGGTGTGGGGCCAGTGGAATATTGAAAGCGTTTTTTCGAGTTAAACAAATGATGCAAGAACGAACAAAATTCTTAGCATCCTTGTACATATTAGGCCAAAAAAATTTTTCGCTAAGTCTCTGATAAGTCTTGAAAAATTTAAGATGCCCTCCATATTCCGAATGAATTGATTCTAAAACTTTCGCTTTAAGACAATGAGGAACACAAACTTGTTTTCTCATGGCAGTTCTGGGTGACTTGTTTGGGCGCTTAGAAAAATGACATAGCACTCCCTCCCCATTAATAAAATAACTGCTAATTCGTGGGCTAAGATCTTTATTATTAATTTTATGCAGGATGTCGTTTAACGATTCGTCGCTTTTCTGCATTTGTATTAGATCTTCAGAATCAGGTAAAGCTAAATTAATAGTGTTGACATAACGAGATAAATGATCGGCGACAGAATTCAAAGAGCCTTTTACGTAATGAATTTCATAATTAAATTCTTCAAGTGACAATTTCCAACGTAGAATTTTAGAAGAGGGATTTTTATTAGATAAGAACCCTACTAAAGGCTTGTGATCCGTAAAAACTTTAAACTTCCTCCCCAGAAGAAAAGGCCTAAAAAAATTTAGAGCTGTGTAAATTGCGAAAAATTCGAGGACCGTGGCATTGTATTTAGATTGCGAAGGATTCAACTTTTTTGAAAAAAATATAAAGGTTTAACTTCTGAATTAGGATACCTCTGTTCTAAAACAGCCCCGATACCCGAGGAAGAAGCATCAGTCGTGACTTGCAATTCTGCGGCAAGATCAGGTAGAGCCAAAACAGGTGGATTTAGAATAGCGTTCTTAATATCATCGAATGAAGCCTGAGCTTCCGAAGTCCATTCAAAAGGAGTATCTTTTCGCAAAAGATTCGTTAAAGGCAGTGTACGTTTGGCAAAATTTTTAATGTACCTTCTATAAAAATTACAGCATCCTAAAAAAGATTTTATTTGTTTCTGATCTATTGGAACAGGAAACTGATTAATTGTGATCGTCTTATCCTTATCAATGTGTATACCCTCCGGTGTGACAACAAACCCCAAAAATTTACATTTCTTAGTTAAAAACTGGCACTTAGCTGGATTGAATTTAAGATTAGCTTTTTCGAAACGCTCTAACACTTTATTAATTAATTCGAAATGTTCTTGGATGGTTTTTGAAAACAAAATTATATCATCTATGTAAACTAATCTCCTAATATTTCCTACGCTATGGATTGAAAAGCTTTAGGGGAATTTTTAAGACCAAAACAAAGTCTATTAAATTCGTATTTATCACCGTCAGGTGTAGAAAAAGCCGTTTTATGTCTATCTCTATAATGAAGTGGTATTTGATTAAATGCAGACTTCATGTCTAAAGCGGAAAAATAATTCGACCCCGACATCTCATGAAGAATGTCTTCCAAAGTAGGTATAGCAAAATCCTGAGTCAACGTAATTTCATTCAACTTCCTAAAATCTAGAACTAAACGCCATTTATCTCTCTGTCTGACAAATAAAGCAGGTGTGTTATACTGAGATCTAGATTTTGACACAATGCCCGCACTCTCTAAATCGGATATTTGTTTCCTAAATTCGTTTCGGAGGTTAAATGGGATTTTATAAATCGGACATCTAATTGGGTAATTATGCTGCAATAATATTATATGATGTTCTGTATTAGCGGCGGATAATTCAGCGGTTGATCGAGCGAAAGCATTTTTGTGTTTTAATAAAAGTTGCATTAATTTACTCTTTGTTCTAGGATCTAATCCAGAGAAGTTAAAGTCTTTTTCAGATAATTCAGGTAAGGTACCTTGTGATATTGGTAAATCGACCGAAAATTCTTCATAACTATTAACAGTGCAGATTCTCATGTTTTTATTTAAAGTTTTAATGTGTTCTGAATTATTCGTAACTTGTAACTCGGTTGTATTAAATTGAGAATCAAAAGTGACATGCGGTGAATTTATATGTATACCCTTATTTTTTAATTTAACAGAACCAACAATAGTCGCAACTACACTAGAATGGGGCAAAACTGGTACCTTAAAACGAACATTTTTAACCTGCTTTGGACCAATAATAGTTTTATTTTCCAAAATTCCAAATATATTACACGCCGTGTCATTTTGCAACGAAATTTCACAATTATTAAATGGAATGGAATTCTCAGCTATTCTCAAACAATTAAATTTCGTATCTAACATCGCGTGCCTAAGTTTAATAAAATCGAAACCCAAGATTGCTGTGTAACCAATATTTAATTCCTGCTTAGTGATAAAAAAAATTTGCTCACAATGAAATTTATCCAGAACCAAATGTATCTTGTAACAACCCACTATTTCCACTTCCCCGTTATTTACTGCTTTGATTTTTACTAGAACTTCCAACGGTTTCATATATTTAATTTTTTATTTTATCGAAAAGAGAATTTGACAACAGTGAAACAGAAGCTCCAGAATCAGTTAAAATATTGAACTTATGGCCCCCAGAGCTTGCCTCGACAATCGGTAAATTAACATTGCAAATTGGAGAGAGAGCGCCCAATTGCCCGTCTTCTAATGACGTCTCTCTCCTCGAAAGTTTAAATTCCCTGCGTTCCTTTGACCGTGAAAATGTTTTTGAAAACCACCCCGAAAACTTCCCGAGGGTGGTGATTCATAAATCACTCCCCTATTCGGCGTGGCATTGTATCTCCCCCTTTGTGAAGAACCGTTTCGACCTCGCCAATTTCCCGGAGACCCAAGTGAGGTTCTCTGCGAGGCTTTCGTCTCTCATCCGTTTTCGGCATTCGTTTTGTTTATGACCTACATGTTGACAATAATAATAGCACCAAAAGGAAACGGGGTTTCTGCGAGGGAAATTTCTTGATGAATCAGAGTGATAGGCATTTACGGAGCCCTTGGTTTGTTGTAGTTTACCCACTCTTATATTTAAGTCTTGTATGCGTTCTGTAAGAGCTGAAATAATCGCTGACTCCCTATTATGACTGTCCGACACCCCCGCTCGATCGTTCGTCGCTATCTCATTAAGTTTCTGGTGCTGTTCTTCTAATAATGCGGCCGAAATGGATTGTTCAAATGTCATGGGGTCCCTCGCCAATACGAAACTTCGTATATCATTCTTCAACCCACTAATGAATTTAGATTGTAAAAGTTGATCGTTCGCCTGTCTGACTGCCGATGATGCCACTACGTCATTTGACTCAAAAACCTGATTTCCCAATTTTTTGATTCTGGATGCGAATTCCTGCACAGTCTCTGAAATTCCCTGCTGACAAACGGAGAACAGTTGAAGTTTCGTGGACAATGGAACTGTGCATTCAAATCTCTCAAGGAGAATTTTAGACAATTGTTCAAAATCGTAAATATCATTATTGCTGGGGTCAACAAAAAAAAAATTCCTCAGCTACACCCGAAAGTTTGAGTTTCAAAATTGCAGTTTTCTCATTATCTGCCCAATTGCCCAACTTCGCAACTTCGTTAATCTTATTTAGAAATTTCCTAACACTCGAACCCTCTCTGCCCGCAAATTGTGGGATCAACTCAATTAAATTAAACCGATTGGAAGTAGTATGTAATTGAACAGGATCGACCTGACGAGAACGAGGCATTATGCGAATTTTATCTAAAGCCGGCGAGTTTCAATTAAGATAAAAATTACCGACAGAATGAAGTTAAAAAAGATTTGTTGACATTCCTACAAAAGAGGAGAATCCATCTTTATCCAATATACCAGTGACCAAATACATGAGAACAATATGAGATCTAGAAAAAAAATTCTTAACTTTTCATCTGAGAAAAAAAAATTAAACTTGCGAGGAAAAATTTTTTTCTTTAAAGTTAACGCCAATGTATTCAACATTACAACAATCTTAAATTTACTATACATTCGAACACAAAACATTAGCGATTGCCCAAATTCATCTAAAAATTTCACGCTTGAACGAAAGGGGGGGGGGGATTTCCTCGAATCCTGGTCACTCGGCACCAGATGATGCAGCGTTCCTAATACTGCTTTAATTTAACATGTTATGATTTACGCAGGTTCGATTATTTAACTTATGTCTGCATCATGATAGTGGTTAGTACTTTAAATCATAATTAAAGACAACGCAAAATTAATGAATTACTCGGATTAAAATAAAACAAATTCGTTTATTACATTTAAAACACATCATGAAATTAGATTAAACGCTATTAAAATTTAAGAATAAGAGAACTACAAACATTTCACTTATCTGAAATGGAGGTGAGGTGATGGGAGGCTGGCATGGAGTTACCTGCAAAGTGTGGAAAAATCTCTCTCTTAATCTGCCGAGAATTCTACGCTGATCTAATCAGGAGACTGGGACCGCCAGGTCCCTCCGCTCCTTATCTGATGCTGAAGTAGCTGGTGTTGTATTCTTGGCTGGAAGAAAAGTTAAAAACTTTAAGAACTTGGGTGTGAAATCTGCCGAGAATTGTCTCGGTTCCTGCTTTTAAGTGAGGGCAAATCACCCCTTTTTGCATCCGCAAGCACTTTGGTCCCGCCTAGTCATTGGTCAGGAACCAAGCGCAAAGTTACAAATTTCACGACTCCTCTCCAAATTTATGAGTCCATTCAACTTTCATGACCGGGCGCTTAGGAATCCGACAACATCCTGTCAACAAAAAAACAAGGGGAATACACAAATTACATGTGTCTTGGGGGCCATCTTCAAACCCGATCAGCATCTAAGACTTCCAGCCTCCAAGCCACCCATCAGTAGCTATCCAACTGTTCATAGATTACGACATGCTTCTTTTTATAGAAAAGTGTGTAAGAGGAGGTATAAGTCAGTGCTGCAAGCGTTATGCTATAGCTAACAACAAATATATGTCTAATTTTAACCCAGATGTGATGAGATAAAATATTTAATGTACCATGACGTAAATAATTTGTACAGTTATGCAATGAGTAAATATCTACCATTAAAAGATTTTGTTTGGAGTGATAACAATTTAACTGAACAGAATATTTTAAATTTATCAGATGAATCCGATGTAGGTTACATCTTGGAAGTAGATCTTGAATTTCCTTCCGATTTGCATGACAAACATTCAGACTTTCCCCTTGCCCCTGAAAATAAGCCCCCACTTAATTGTAAAGAACCTAGACTTTTAAGTACTTTGGAACCCAAGACAAAATATGTTTTCCATTATTCTAATTTAAAGCTATATTTAAAATTAGGGTTAGTCTTGAAAAAAACTCATCGCGTTTTAAAATTTTTTCAATCTCCTTGGCTTAAAAATTACATAGATTATAATACTAAATTAAGAACTAAAGCTGTAAATGACTTTCAGAAGGATTATTACAAACTAATGAATAACAGCATATTCGGGAAAACGATGGAAAATGTAAGAAGAATAGTAGATATACGTTTATGCTCAAAAGAAGAGCAGGCTCGAAAGTTAATAGCGAAATCAAATTTTAATCGACGTACAATATTTTCTGAAAACTTAATGACCTTCCATCTAAAAAAAACCAAAATCAAATTTTTGAAACCAATACTGGTAGGAATGGTAATTTTAGACATATTAAAAGTTCTAATGTATTCTTTTTACTATGAGTACATGAAGAACCGTTATGACTCGAAAGTAAGGCTCATGTATACAGACACCGATTCTTTTATATATGAAATAAAAACTAATGATTTTTATAGTGACATGAAAGATGATATTAAGTTATATGATACTTCAGATTATGATAAAAACAACATTTACAATTTACCTCTTGTTAACAAAAAGTCATCGGGAAAATGAAGGATGAAAATAAGGGAAATATTATGACAGAATATGTAGGATTAAAATCGAAAATGTATGCCTACAAAACAAACAATAATATTAAAAGGCGGTTTAAAGGAATTAAAAAACAAACTATAAAAAATAAAATAGCATTTGAGGACTACAAGGCCTGTCTTTTTAATCAAAAATTAAGATATGTTGACATGAACTTAATTAGATCCAAATTTCATTCAATACATTCAATAAAGCAAAACACACACAAACTTGCTCTGTCATATAAAGATGACAAAAGGTTTATTAATGATGATGGCATTACTACTCTTGCCCATGGACATTGGTCATTGCTGAATTTAGACCTATTTAATGAGTAGTAAGACATAAAATCCAATGATGTGATACATTCGCAATAATGTGATTTTTGTAATGTAAATAAGAGATTGTAATGTGAAACGGAATGCTACTTTTGTAAATAAACAACTTACTTTGTATTTTTACTGCACATGTGTAATCCTTAAACTGAAATCAATTTTACAATTTGTTGTTCTCCTGTAATGTATATATACGATTGTAATGTAAAACGCAATACAAGATGTTGATTTCTGAATAAACAATTTACTTTGTATCTTTACTGTGTATGTGTAATCATTATACCGCATTAAAATTTACAAATTATTAAAATAATATAAATGAAATATTTTTTTTATTTCATTTTAATTAAGCAAATGTCGCCATCTGCTTCGCCTGAAAAATTAAATTCATGAGATTATAAACATAAGTTTTCTTCAGGTCTGTATGCCTTCATAGGACAATGGTTAGCGTAACTGAAAAACTATTGTCCTATGGAGACATTTTGTTCTGGGGCTGTGAGTTTGAATCTGGATTTATTATTGTTATTTTTTTTATTTGAATGTTATTTTCTTCAATCATTTGAAAATCTATAATTAGTGTATAGTTTAAGCAATATTTGGCGCCATGAGCACTTTTAACATTCCTATACTTCAATTTTTTCACATTAAAAAAAAAAACTCAAGTTAGCAGTAGCAGAAAAACAACTCAACTCTCCCTCAACTCGAAAACCAAAACTATAGTAGGAGAAAAACAACTCAACTCCCCCTCAACACGAAAACCAAAACTATAGTAGGAGAAAAACAAATCAACTCCCCCTCAACTCGAAAACCAAAACCATAGCAGGAGGGAAACAACTCAATCCAGCAACATGAGGAAAACAACTCAACTTAGCAACAGGATGAAAACAACTCAACCCAGCAACAGGAGGAAAACAACTCAACTCTGCGCCGCCTCCACAGCAGAATCGGCTTTTCTTATCTACTTATATATATATATTATCCTGAATCGACAAAAACTCAAGGGCTTTGGGGGGGGGTGTCCGGATCCCCCAGGACCCTTTTGTGCGTCACTGTTTTAGCCCAATATAACTCTCACAGATATTAATGAACTTATTTCTTAAAATTCTTAGTACGTAGGAGTGAGGAGCAGGCACATACATCTCTTTGCCATCTTTTTTTGTTATTTTTGTTTAACATTTATAAACCCCGTGCACCACGCAATGTATAACACGGGGGCATACAACACCCAGACAGAAGAGAGAGAGAGAGAGAGAGAGAGAGAGGATACAACACAAACATCCATGCCTTCTCCGGGCTCTCTGCCATATGAAGTGACAAGTTTACACAATCTGGTACTTCTCAGACATTCAAACTGAACTCGTTTATCAATAGAGTTATTGGCAGCGGATTTCGTAATTCTGAACCTCCAACAAGTGACAAGGATGACACTCTAGTTAGTACCCCACTTTAAAGATTTCCTTACCACATCAACATAAGAAATATTAAGCAAGACATAGTTTACGTGCAACTGCCCCTCTACTCGTAGGGTCTTCAGTGGCTTCTGGACTTAGACTCAGATGAAAATATATTCAATAAAAGTATAAAAATGGTATAAAATTAGTACTAGAAATAGTTATAGAAGAAAATTGAGATGTAAATGCAAGTTGAAAATGCATAATAACGCTTATTTTCAACTATATAAGAGAATTACAACGAAAAAGCTAGAGTGGGGAATGGACAAAAAGTTTTAATTACACAGCATGCTTTAAAGATGTTAAAAAGTCTAGTTGTATGAGAGTTGTCATTCATTTGCGTAGGCTACGAATCGTCTGTAAAATTGAAGAGAAATAAATGGCATTGTTTAATATATGATTATTACTATAGTTGTAGAATTCTATGCTTTTTCTTCACTTCTTGAAAACATTATAGTTATTTTTTCTGTATTCCCCTATTGAAAAAGTACTAAAAAGGTAATTCACATATACCGAGACATACATTTTCGTAACAAAGCTTATTTTGACAAAGAATTTCTTTTTCTCCTTCTATAATTGCTTTATTGATCAAGTAAATTGCATTCCCCCCTATGTCTTTAAAAGGAAGGAATTCTTTATGATGGTATTTGAAATTTTGTCTTTCAGTGGAAAAAAATTTATGAGTTAAAACTTTTTACAAGTATCCCCGAAAAAGTCGATGCAAGTAGTATTTGTGTATACGAGATGATTTGAGTTCTATTTTACAGAATTTTACTTTGTTGTAATTAATGTTACGCGCTTCGCAGCAACACGGAGACTAATGGTGACGCCCCCCGCGGCACGCCTTAGATGCAAGATCGTCTTAAGGCATGGACCAACTGGACCCGGGCTCAGAGCCTCACCTTCGGTGGGGGCCTCATTTCGTGCTCGACTCAGGTTTAATAAGATCACGATTCGGATAATTTTAATGGTCAAATATTATTCCCATACGTATTCTCCGAAAACCAGAGAATTTCAAACTGCATGTGAACTGGCAAAAATGGTAGGACTGTATTATTGTGCATGCCTAAGCCTAGGCCTAGTACCATAAACAATAATTCATCTCATTTAGTCGAAACGCGGCCATCGGTCGAGCTGGTTTGTGCCTAGGTTTTTGAGATTTGTGAGTCGTGCACATTTATTTGTTTCAAATTATCTTTCGAACGAGTATTTGACAATGCATGCTATATAACGTCTACTTTTAAAGATGTCAGTTAGGACCTACTTTTGTATGGGGTCCAGGTCCACAAAAAAAATCTTAAGATTTCTCTGGGCCCAGGTCCAGATTTTCTGGTTATAAATTTTAATCCTCCAGTGCCAAGTGGGCTCGTAGATATTCCACGCTCAGGGCCCGAAATGAGCTTAAATCTGCACTGTTGTGAAGATCAATAAATTTGAATAATCCATTATTAAATCTGTCAGATATGTTACTTACTACACTCTTTTAGATATTGGTGTCGTGGTGGTAGCTGAGGGGTCACGATAACGAGCTCGTAACTGGCGTTGTCGAGTCACGGGTTAGAAACCTAATCCACTGAGAACTCAACTTGAACAGGGGCTGATGCACATTCAATCGTCAAGGCTCAGAGTCTTCCCATTAACAGGATGTGAAAAGTAGGAGAAGGGTTGCCAGTTCAGGCTTCGTCCTCGTCACTTGAACGTGGTTCATAGTTACTAGGTCCTTCACCAATAGCACTTGTACAGCTTTACAGTGCGACGTTGATACAGTCAAACCTCCCCATGGATGCATATGCTTATAAAGATATTTAGTTCTCGAATTTTGTTTTCCCTCTTCTTGAGCTGGTGTTTGCACCTAGGAAGAAAAATGAAATACAACTTTTATGCGGCGAGCTGGCCCCGAAGCACAAGACGCTTGCAAAAATCAAAATCAAATCTATATTTTGGTACAGCTGTTTTGAGAAGGGTGAAACTAGAATATAATAATTTGACGAAACTGCTTATGTACCTAGAGGTATAAATGGACTGTAACTAGATGGCCAAAACTGGATGAAGATTAAAATCACCGAAAATGAAGGGAGACTACTATCGATCTTATTGATAAAAACATTGAGTCTCATTCTATGCTTACTTATTAAAGATACTTAAAGAATATTACTTAATAAATATTTCAAACATCAATTCTGTCAGTTTTTCTAAATTCTCGGATTATGGATATAACTGATGTTATATGTGTATATTTATTTTTCTATTGAGAAAATAATTTTGAACAAAACCAGTACAGAAAGAAGATCTTCAAAGTAATTTAGTAAACTTCACCGTTTATGAAATCATTTTGGATGACTGAAATTTGCACTGGTCTTGCAGCAGTTTAATGAATTCATATTTGTAAATGTTTTGAATTTCCTATCTAGTTCATATCTTGCTTGTGTATCATTTAAGAATCAGCATATTTTCTGGAAGAGAAATAAATTATTTTGATTTTTAAGTACTTTTCAATGAGAAATTAATTATAATATTTTTTACATTACATTCTACTTCACATATTTGATTTTGTTACTAATGTTGCAGTATCAGCGCAACGCGCAAGCGCATATCGCATCGAAATTTCAGCAAATCACGTTTTATCTGAGAATAGTTTAGCTGCACGAATCTGGCAATTTGTCTTTCCATCATTTTTACCGCCATCACGTTATTCTCTGAAGTATCCGGCGCCTCAACGAGCTAGGTAAGAGAGTGCTTCATAAATTTAAAAGCTTTTAAATAATTATTAAAATTTCCTTGAATCACAGGTATTTTTTCAACAAATGCAATTTTATGAGATTGTTCATTTTTAAGTAGTTTTATTGTAATTGGAACGAGATGAAGTAAGTGCGTGGTTCACACGCGTGGTTGAAAAAAATGTTCCAAGCATGCAGACAATTAGCTTTTTCTCTATTCTGATCGATTTTTACTAACATTTAATGACTAGAGTGAAAAATTCATACGTACTGCTGTCAACCTAATTCAGAAGTTGGGCAATTATTGTGCAATTTAAATCTTCTCTTGAAATGGGCTGTACATTCTTTGTTCTCTGAAGCGCAGGTTGATTTTCGCCATATTTAAAAAAAAATAAAGATTTTTGTTAAATTACCACATTAATATTTTGATTATGTGAATATGACCTCCGTGAAAGCATGTAGTTTGATTTACTTGTTGAAGTTTCTTGAAGAATAAAGTTTCTAATTGGAATTTTTTTTCTAGGTAAAATACTGACACAATGGGAGATCTTAAAGAGTGAGTTTTCAATTCTTTCTTTTTTAAACGTTGTAATATCCTAAAATTTAATTTTAAAATTATGTTTTTAGTCTTATGAAAACCGTATCTTTGTCTCATTGTAGTTGTGCCGGTATATACGATTATATATGCTGCTTTTAAACTCAAGCGCAAATAGACAAGATTGTTTATTACGTAATTTTAGAAGCAAAATATGGATAAAAAAAAGGCTCTAAGCGATGCAGTTATTATAGTGCTTGTTATAAGGGATATTATTGAAAGGGGGAAAATGTTAGAACCATATTTAATTTCATTTTAGCTTATGTAATTGTAGATTTTTATTAGATAAGATGTAGATTTTTATAAGATTTGCTTTTTTAAAATGGTCATTACCATATGTATTTTTATTGGTGTAGCTTCGTTTTTTGTTTATTTAGGACTATCATTTTGTGAAGAAATGTAGTGAATTTTTATATTCTTCAAACTTATAATTCGTTATATCTAGGAAAGTTTTTAATACCCATTTAGAGCTGGGTAAACTCTTTGGGTCTTTGAAAAAATTTGCTTATCACTTCTGTAAATTTCAAAGTAGGCTTATTCATAAATTGGTTATTGGTATATTATTCCTGAATAATTTTTAAAGCTGTTATTATTTTATCAAACTGTATATTTCTATTTAAAACAAGCTACTTGAAATGAATATTAGTAATGACTTGTAGCTTAAATTACTGAAGTAAAAATTTATATTGAATGATTTTTCACAAGCATCAGTATAATATACTTTTGATTCAGATTATATAGAAAAAGTTGATTTTAATATTAAATGAGTTTTTTAAATTATTAAATAAATAAGGTCAATATAATTTTATGAAGCCTATAAGTGGTTTTAAGGCTTATAATTTAATCTTATTTTGGAAAAGATATCCTATTGAATTTTAAATTGCTGTTGCCTTAAGTTATTTAATTAAATGTGCTTATCAATTATATAGCAAGTACATATTTTAAAGCAGAACACTGAATCATTAAGTCAGGCTCATCTAGTTTCATTATGGTTTTCTTTTTTGTATTTTTAAAAGTACTATTAGGAAATGATGTCGGGTTTTTATTTCTCTAAAGTTGTTAATTTAAATAAAGTAGGATATTAAGTCTTTATGTTTTTATAATATTTTGATGAGAAAACTACATCTCTCTTTAAATAGGTGTTAATTTTTAGAATGTTTCATAAATGCTTGATTGTGTAATGCGATCTTGCAGGAGTGTTAAATTTTTAATATAGTCTTATAAAACCATTTTAAAATTTAATTCTGGATTGACTAGGTGAAATCAAATCCACCATTCTTAACTAGTCTTTATATTTTTCTTTCAAGTTTCTTTTAATGGTGTTTTAAAATTTAAATTTTAACTCCTTTAAAGGGGTTCACCCATGTGATGGCCTGTTGAGTATTTTTAGAGAATTTGTTGACGAACCAGTAAAAAGATACAACTTTCAGTTTTATCATTTATTTATATGTATTTTAAGAGTATGTTTATAAATGTTTTAGCCAAAAATATCTATTAGAAAGTGAGTTTTAGTGCTCTGAACACACCAGCCTAAAAAAAGGATGCTTGCTTCCTGCATGATTCTGGCTGATTGGCTTATCTGAAATAAAAAAAATTAATGGCATTTTAAGTTATAAGCTTAAATGCACAGAATGGACTATACTCAATTGAAAATATCAATAGGATTTTTGGTAGACTTCTGAAGAAAGTATCAAATTTCATGGGTTTTTTTAATGTTTTTTGTTGTAAAAAATAGAAATATTTTGAATTTTGGAATAATTGTAGTTCATTTGGTATGTATATATGTGTTAAATCTACTCTATAAATTGGAAGTCATTTGGTCAAACCATTCTTGAGATATGATGGAGGAAAATTTGAAAAACAGTTTTGAGAAAATGTGAAGTTTCAAGTCCTATTAAAAAAAATTTCTTAACTTATCACCAATTGGCAATGCCTGGTCCATAGAGTACTCCTTCCTCTTTCTCTTCGAATTCTTTCAAAGCAGATTGTTCAGCTTTTGTATCAATTCTTGCTTAATGGCATCACTTCTGCACCGCTCAGGACTCGAGATTTTCACGTTCCTGTACGCAAGTATGTGCTTTGCGGCCAACGAGGCATCTCATAGTCGTCATTACTTTTAATACTCCTACAAAACCTTCGTTAAAGATAAGTATGTTGCAATTTCAATGATCTTGAGGTCAGAGTGTAGATGTTTTGGAGAAAAAGTGCAAATCAAAGAATTTATTGATTAGTTATTGTTTTGCATCTCTGCTCCTAAACAATGAATTAGTCTTTTGACAAATCATCGTAAACAGGTTTAATAACTTTTAGACTTGTGTTATTAGAGGTTTGTCGTGATGAAATTGGTCGAGCTTACCCTTGGCTTTCGCCTTGCGCCATTTATACCAACTGTCTTTGCCTTTTGGACAATATTTATGCTGAGGTGAAGAATGCATATGAAGAACATTTGTGATAATAAGTAGCCTAAATTCTATTCATTTTTTCAAGAGATTCAGGTTATTGTCGAATAGCTTACATGTAGAACTTCGTCGTTCCTTGAACAACTCTGTCAGCAAGTTTACCTGCACCTTTTGCACAGATTCCTTTATTAGTTATATCATTTTTAACACCATGGGGTCTTCCCATCTCTACATGGGCACAAGTTCGATATACGGACTTTTTTTTTGGCAGTTTTTTTGGCGCCCTTTTCGGGCGATTCTGCGCCAGATTCTGTCTACGATGATTGTTTTCCGGTCGGGTTTCGCGGGGTTTTTCGTTTTATGGCGAATTTTCCAATCAGTAATGTTTTTTTGGGGGGGGAGCTATGGAATTCTCTCTCAGACACCCATCTTTTCATCTTGTATTTTCAACTGTTCAGACATAGATATTTCCGGACAAGAATTCACTGCTTTATTTCCTGTTATTTCTTAATATTTATAAAGAATATTTAATATTAATTAATTTATCATAATTATTTAATATTTATTATTAATATTAAAATTAATAATTTTTATTCTTTATTTAATATTAAAATTAATAATTTTTATTTAATTTTAAAATTAATAATTATATTAAAAATTATTTATAAAAAATAGTTATATTTAATATTTATTAAAGTTTATTTTTAATTATTGATTAGGTTGATTTTTCTTTAATTATTAGGTTGTATTTCAATTCTTTTATTATTACCTTATTTCTTATTCATATTACTTATTAATATTTCTTCTTAATTACTGAAAAATTATTTAATTATTGCTTAGGTTGACTTAATTTTGTCATAATTAGGAAATATATTCTTTTATTATTAATGTGTCTTTATCCATATTATTTATTAATATTATTTAGTTATTCATTAACATTCATTTTTACTTATTGATAAATTATTCCAGTTATAGATTAGGCTGACTATCACAATTCTTACATTATTATTATTAATTTACAAAGAGGTTAATTTAAATTTTAAAAACCTTGTTATTTTATATACCTTTAAATATTGTAACCTGTTCCCTCTAACCATGGGACTATTGGCAGTGTTTATTTCAAATATAAGAAATTTCAGTCAGAAACAGTTTTCCTGTTTAATTTTTCTAGCAAAAGGGCCACATTTGGAAAAAAGGGAGTATTAATCTTGATTTTGTTTATGAAACATGTAGGGATAAGAAACTAAGTTTAGATTTTGCAAGAGAAACTCATCTGATTAAATTAGAATTTTTTTACTGCAATTGTAATGTTCTGATGAAGTTTGAGAAGAAAAATTCTATTTTAGATAGTTAATCATAGATTAGCAGAAATTCCAGGAATAACAAGATATGTGGTTCAACTAAAACCATACATCATGGCTTGTGGTTCAGTTGCAGCAAACTAAAATTAAATGAGATTTTTCGTCTCGCTTATCATTTGATCATGGGAACCAGAACAAAATAGACCAAAGCTTATTTCTATTTATCTTCTGATACAGTTGCAGATTGGGAGCAATTTGTCATTGAAGTTATTCTATATTATGCAGAAGTCGACAAATCGAATTCAGAATGGAAGCAGTACTCAACAAATCTTGTGAGATTCTAGTCAACATTTTACAGGAATGGATAGAGCCTGGAACTATGATTTTTCCAACAAATGGAAGGCATTTAAAAATTTAGGACAAGAAGGTTTGATCATTTGACGTTAAATCATAGCCTTCATTTTGTAAATCCAGTAACGAATTGCCACACAAATACCATAGAAGGCACTTGGAAGCATGTTACAGATTCACTCCCTACCTGCAATAGAAAAATAGATTTAAAATTTCATTTGTTGCTGTATATAAGTTTAGAAAATGAAAACAGCAGGGAGTGGATTGTTTCAATAAGTTTATAGAAATTGTTAGGGGCATCAACTGGGCTGAGAGGGGCTTAGGCCAAATTCTTTAAAAGGGGAATTTAATCAAGATTTTTTTATCACCACGATTTTTATCACAATCTATCTTGCTGACAAGTGATGACTTTGGCCATTGTGTGACAATTTTTTATACATAAAGTGCTGCAAGGTAAGTTAATTCTATTTATATTTATTTTATTCAATGTAAGCAAGAAAGATTCTCCTTATATTTAATTTATGACTTTAATTTTAATGTTAATTTGCTTTAATATGTTAAATTTTAATGTTTCTCTTCTAGGCTTAATGATGATAAATAGAACAATTTGTTCATTACTATTCTGAATCACTTAAAAATAGATTTTTGTTCTTAAATTCAATGCAGTATTGCTAAAATAATCATTAACTATTTACATTTAGTTCTATAAAAATTTGTCCTTTCACTACTTTTTTAGTTTAATATTGGTATTCCTTTTAATATTATGTAGGAAAAAATATTACATGTTTCATTTTTATGCTTCTACTAAAGTTAGAAAGAATCCCACCATTAATTTTCCTACAGAGGTGGCGGGGGGGGGGACAAACTTAGATCGAAGACGGGAACTTTGCAAAACTGTTTATTCAAGAGGGGGGGGGAGTATCCTGGCGTTTCCTGGGGCTAAGGGGGAATAGGGGGGGAAGCAACCCTGTGCTTCCCTTGGCGACTACCGTCGCCGAAAAAAAATTTGGCGATTTTTGAAAAAAGTCCGTATATTGAACTTGTGCCTCTACATGATCTATGCATTCTTTTTTTGTTATTGAAGTTTCTCCGTATGGCTTAGCATCTATGATCCCATTAAAAGTTTTGCAGTCACTATCACCAATGTATGTTGGGTATTCTACGCCATGTTTATCCATGGATCTTGCAGACATTTGCATAATGACACTTATTTCTATTTTACCAGGGCTTCCCTAAGTGATGTATATTTGTCTATGTGAATTTCATACCCCAAAGAATCTTATTTCCCCCAATTATTTACATCTAGCACAAACTGCTCATAACCATGGCACCTTAAACTTTCCTGGTATACTTTCCAATCAATGTAGAAGCACCAAATAGAGATGCGAAGCCTCTTTTCCAAGTACCATCACCTAAAACTGTCAATTCATCCTGTGATTTTCCAGCTTTATTCATTGCTTTTTCTTGTGACAGCAAATGATAATGAAGTTTTAAAGGTGCGGCAATATGAATTTTTTAATAGTGAACCATACGTTGAATTTCCAATATCCGAACATACGTCCATGAGGCTGCTGAAAAGAGGTACGTCCATGAGGCTTCATGACAACTCCTAATAATCACATCACAAATATAAACTGGTGATTAATTTTGAATGAATAGGCATGAGTTTGTCTGTTTTTCAGTTACATGATAAACCCAAGCCTCAAAAACTTGATTGCGAGAAAGAGAAATCCCTTTTACCAGTGTTACATTTTAGTTTCAAAAATAGCAGCAAATACTGAAACTCCAAAATGTAATACGTGAAACTTGAAGCAACGAGAACCTTCATGTTCATGCTGTCTTTTAGTTTTCTCACAGAAGCTGATGTAAATTCTGTATCATTTTGGGTGGTAAAGCGGTTTCCACTAAACCTTTACTTTTTTTGTTAGGAGGAACATTTCCAGTCATACTTCCTTTTAACAACTCGTTGCAAAAATAATTTGTAGAGAGTTGTGCTTTTCGAAGCTAAACCAAGTTCGACAAAATATTCAATAATTATAGATATTTCCTTTTAAACTTCTACAAACTTGTTTATACTTGTATGAACATGGAACATGTGCATAGAAGAGTCAATGGTATCAAGCTGACTGTACACAATAGGCCCAGCCTTCGATTGCCAACTCAGCTCTTCGAACAGGTGCTCTTTTAACACTTGCTTCTTTATAAAGACTTCGAATTTTAAAAAATCGCTTTACCATCTTAGACATGTTAAGCAAGCTATTTATGGAAAAAAATTGTTTTTTTGAACTAATTGCATGGGTGAACCCCCTTAAATCTTTCACTTTCATGCATTAAATTTTAAATATCCTTTTATTGCCGGTAAAAGCCAGGTACTTTGCAATCACTAAAATTCTGGATTGAAGATAAAACCTGGCAGGTTCTAAATGTATATCCAATGAGTATTTAGTTTATCCTAGAGTAAAAACTTAATTTATTATAAACTTATAAAGATATTTATAAATAGTAGGATTAAGCTATTCAAAGACTATTCTGAACTATTAGTAGTTAATGGTTATGATGGTTCAGCCATTGAAGCTGTATTAATAATGAAATACTAACCAGTAAGCTTGAGGTATGTTTTAAAATACTTAAGCAATGGATGAAGGAATGTGTTTAGGTATTTATGTAATAGCATTACTGTATCAAACCCTATTCTCCATGAGAATAGGGTTATGATATCTAATTAAAAATCGTATGTTTTATTTGAAAACTAACAAGAGTAGGGCTTTGGTGGAAAATGGCATGATTTATATGGCTCAAATTTGGCAGCAGTTGCGTTTATGCAAGTGTATTTTGTTTTCCTCGTCTTTGGGGCTAATAATTGTAAGCTTATAAAGGAAAGGAAGGTATCATCATAAAATCCTATTTATATGTACCCCCTCCCAAAACATGCATCTATACTTTCAAGCTGTAATTTTAGTTTTTATATATATTCGCTGTTTAACAAGCATCCCCTTTTTTACAAAGGAACCAGATAAACAATGTACAATGCATATTTTTTTAAGTAATTTATTCAAAGTATTCAAAGCTTTAGTAAATAGTGTACTTCTAGAACAATAACTCTTGTTCATAAGGTATATCATTTCTTTTAAAGAGTATTTCAATATATATGAAAATCTAAACTTTTCTATGCTCATGTTTTATTTTTAAAGCTCCTATTTTTATACTGAGTGTATAACATGAACCTTTAAATTTCAATCCTAGTTTTTGAGTTAAAAGTCTGCATTATATGCTGAATTTTACAGCATGTGAAATTGGTTTCTTTTGTGAAATTGAAACATGATCATTAAATTGAATATTAGATCACCGTGATCATTGTATATTAAATCAATGTTTAGTTAAATAAACTACATTTTTTAGTATTTTTTGCCATTAAATTTTTTTTTGAATTAATGAATACACATGTATACATTTGTTGTCTTTTTTTTCTTGCATAGTGCTGGTCAAACCAATGAAACTCCAGAAACCATGGAAGCTGTTGATATAGAGAATGCACAAAATTTAGAACGTAAGTTTCTGCCCTTTTCTCTCCCCCTTTTAATCTTGTAATTCTTTCATCTCAACTTACAGAAATTTTATTTTTCCAGAATCTATTGAACAGAGAACTTTTGCTGCAAATGCAGAAATGGCAGCCTTATTAGCTAATCCTCTATATAGTTTGCCAAAAAGTATACGGAGAAACATCCGGGCTTTGAAAAAAATCCAATTGCAACACGTGCATACAGAAGTGGAATTCTTTAAAGAATTGCATGAACTTGAGATCAAGTATGAAAAGAAATTTAATCCATTATATGATCAGGTAATTTGCTATGTTTTAGAAAATTTAATTTAGTATTCAATTTATTAATATTTATTTCAAAGAAATTGTGAAATGTGATAATTTTGAAGATAAAGACTGTCTTTAAATAAACATTTTAAATTCATTCTTTTTTGTCTGTCTTGAGCTTTTGCAGTTTGTTGGTATTGTATTGAGTAGAATTTGAAGAGAGCAGTTACTATTGCATATGGGGAGGCTGACATTTGGATTGTTTTTGTCAATTTAATGTAATGTAATTTTTTTACTCGTAGAAACCTGAATGCCAAATTTGCAAAATTTAAGCGTAATTTATTTTAATGTGTGGTATTTAATCTGACAATTAAAATTTTAGTGTAAATTAGGATATCAGCAGATTAAAATTTTAGTGTAAATTAGGATATCAGTGAAATTGGAAATTTTTCAGTAACTAGAAGCACACAGTTATCAAATCATTAATATGTAATGAAAACTGTTTGGAAGTTTTTTCGAAAACTAACAATTCTTTCAAATTTATGAAATCAAGAAGAAAAATTTCTTATCTTAAAAAAATTGAGTTTGAAAAATCACACACACATACACAGAAGGTTTCTTTTTAAACAAAGTTTCTTAGGAGGGTAACTTCATTTAGATTGCTGAAACTGCATTTTTTATCTACATTAGCTCTATAGTAAGAATCAAATTGATTTTGGTACTTGCATATTATCGTAATTTTTTGAGCATTATATGGGACAAAGCACATGGTTACTAATTCAGCTTGTATGACACATAGGAAATCACGATTGACAGCTTGGTGAGTTTTTAGAGTTCGCTATTGTTGAGATAATATGCAAGTATCTTGATTTTTACACATTTCTTCATTTTTCATCATAAAAATCTAAAGCAAATTTATTCTGCTTTCTTCAAACAAGCTATTTTTTTGCACATACCTAATGTGCATTTATTCCCGACTCTTCCGGCATTCCTAAATATATCCATCGCTAGGTTCTTTTTCAACCAAGTGCTTGGTATTTTTGCAGAACGCACATTTCCCTTTTGCAGCTATCGTTCATATACAAATGTATTGTACACTTCCCCTTTCATTCCAAATCACAAGAAGCCTAAATCATGCTTCTTGGACATTGTTCAGGATAATTCGATGAGACAAGAGCATAACAATGAAAGTAAAAAATTTTTAACTAAAAGTATGATAACTTATAAATTTAAAAATGAAGTATATTTTTAAAAAAAGAACAATGAAGTGTTTAATCTAAATTGTCATCTTTTTTAAAACATTTGTAAATTTTAATGAATAACAATCAAATACAGAACATATGCCCTTGGAAATGCATTACAAAGTATAATGGGGCTGACATGTCATGAGTTAAAGCCTAATGCCACTGAACTCCCCCCCCCCTCCCAGAGGGGACTGATGCACATTAAATCTGTGGAGGATCAGTGTCCTACTGTTGGTATAGTAGTAAGGATAAGGTGGGGCCAGCTCAGGTGTGGATTATTTAGGATCCCGGAAGAGTCGGGAATAAATGCACATTAGGTATGTGCAAAAAAATAGCTTGTTTGAGGAAAGCAGAATAAATTTGCTTCAGATTTTTATGATGAAAAATGAAGAAATGTGTAAAAATCAAGATACTTACAATAGCGAACTCTATAAAAACTCGCCAACCTGTCGATCGTGATTTCCTATGTGTCATACGAGCTGAATTAGTAACAATGTGCTTTGTCCCATATAATGCTCAAAAAATTACGATAATATGCAAGTACCAAAATCAATTTGATTCTTACTATAGAGTTATTGTAGATAAAAAATGCAGTTTCAGCTATCTAAATGAAGTTACCCTCCTATAACCCTCGTATTGCTTTGTTCTGCAATGCTTATAACTCAAAGTGCAAGTTACTAAATTAGTCACTCCCAGAATTAATTCCTAATCTCTATAAAATCCAATTAACATTCTAATCTATACTCCTGCCACAAATTATACTTTGAATCTAGATGTTGATTTATACTTTCATTTTTATATAAAAATATATTGGATTGCAGATAAATTTTTTGTAAAAAAAATAGACTAGGTTAACTGTGTATATTTTTTAGCGTGCTACTATTATAAGTGGTGCTTATGTGCCAACTGAAGATGAATGCGATTTCCAGGCAGATAGTGAAAAGGATCTTGAACTTACTGTAAGTATTTTTGTAAAAGATTCATTAGTTTCTAAAGCTACCATAAATGTCTGTAGTACCTCAAAGGATGAATTTTATTGTAATCCACTTAGGATGCACTTGAAAAAGTTAAAGTTGAAGAGGAATCTGGAGACAAAGCAGAAGAACCTGGTATGTTTAACTATTTGACAATTGATAAGTAACAGATTTTTTTTATATTTAAGGTTTTTCAAGGTATTGTATATTTCTTACTATACTAAGCAGTATAGTAAAACTGGATAAAATATTTTAAACAGCTTTCAGACAATGAGGCAGGAAAATACTTTATTGAAAAACTCATAATTTAAACAAGAAATTAAATGCTTTGTGTATTTAGTTCCTCATAATAATTAAATTTAAGGTAAAGGAGTGGAATTTTTCTTTGAGAAAATGAAGTGATTGTTTTTTTATGTGGTTAGAGAATAAATTTTCAACTAACATGTCTAGTAGATCCTCTTTATTCTATGAGGCACTTTAATATAGATAGCATTATTCTCAAGATTTTATTAGCATGATCTGTTTTGGATACCTGTGGGTACTTCTCACCCCTGTATTAACAGCTAACTGAGCTACAGAACCTGGAGTATGTATATTGCCTAAGCAAAAGCTGCCA
The DNA here is from genome assembly GCA_019973975.1 of Trichonephila clavata. Classification (NCBI taxonomy): domain Eukaryota; kingdom Metazoa; phylum Arthropoda; class Arachnida; order Araneae; family Nephilidae; genus Trichonephila; species Trichonephila clavata. Next base: position 22,702 of record BMAO01004773.1, read on the forward strand.
GTTTGTTTCATTTCATTGTTATTTTTTAACTCTGATTACTCAACTACAGGATTGCAACCTCATGCTCAAAATAGACCCTGTAGCTGTTTTAACTATTCAGGCATGTTAAATCTAACCCAGCTTTGACCCCAATCGGTTTCTAATTGAACTTGTGATTGTGAAGCAGACTGGTTGAAAGGTGGAAACTGGTTTTCTTCCTTTGACCACCAGTACATTTGATGGTGATTAGTTGAATACTTCTGGACAATTTCTTTACCAGTTAGTGTTCTAAATTATTTTTGTATCTGGATTAATTGATCCTGAAGTTTATGCTAGGTATACAGGTTTGAAAAAGTATAACTTTTTGTAGACACAACTTTTTTGAAAAGTGATCCTGGAATAAGACTTCTGGCAAGAGTATAGCTATCTGATCTGTAATAAAATTTCTTTACTTTTCTATTTGAATTAAATCTCCTCTTGATATGTGATGTTTCATAAATGATCACTAGCATATTTTTGTCGTAGTTCAATACTTGCCTTTTTGTAATCTGTAAGGTATCAATCTTTGATTTACTATTGATGGTTCAATTGAATGACTACCTTGCCTTTGTATAAATTGTTCATTTCAATTTTTAATCGGTGATTTGCAAACATCCTGAACTCAATAATTACTGAAATAAATTTCTTTAGAAGCAGAGATTGATTTGAAAAGTGAATTTTTCCTTAAGCTGCTTCTAAAATTATGTTGTTGTCGTGTCCTTCCCACAGGGAAGGAATGAAAGTTGCCATTGCCTGTGATACAGGTTGGACTTAACGATAGATGGCGACACTACCTATCTCACCTCCACAATTTTGGCATGGGACTGAAGGGGAGGGAAATATTCTCCAGCTCCCTGCACTCGTGGTTTCTGCTGCGACTGCCCACAAGACTTTCGGACCCACTGATTTAACGAGCACATACTCTGTGGTATTTAGTGGCATTGAACCCAGGCCCTCCGGTCTGGAGTCCGATGCTCTAACCACTAAGCTACCCACGGCCCTCTAAAATTATATATTTACCTTACCTTATAAAAAAAAATATAAGTTCTAGCCATTTTAATTAAAGTTTGATTACATGGAATATATCTTGTTTTTTGATATTTCAACTATAACAAAGCATGGTATATTGTTCAATATCCATTTTATTTAAAATATTTTTTATTTCTTAACCTTTTGAAGACGGCGGGTTTTGAGAGAAAAAGTTGCTTAAGGACAGCACTTTCAGCTGTGTTGGCTACCCCCTTTTTGGTCATTGACAGATGCTACCATATAACGGAGGACAAAAGAAGCAAAATAGTAATTGGCCTCCCGCTGATCAATGGCGATTTTCACTGCTTAGAAAGTCCCTAAATACAAAGATTCTCCCTTTCTTAGGGAAACAGGTTTTCTTGAAAAATCCAATGTTAAAATTAGTGATGATTTCAGATCAAGAAATTTCGGGAAATTTATTTTTAAAAAAGAAATTTCCTAACAATTTAAACTATATTCCATCTGGATTTCTTTTTCAGTATTATTAAGAGCATTGAGAGAAATAGCGTAAAACAAAGATAACAATAAGAATCATTGCATAAAAAAAATTAAACGTTTATTTCATTGTAAACAAAGGTGCAATAAACTAAACCAAATTTAATTGATTTTACTCAAGTAAAATGTATTTATATTTTGATAAAATATAAATATCATTTACTGATATTTCAGTAAATTCATAAAAATAGAGGAAATGTTATAAATTTATTTTTCATTTCTTTAAATGCATGAATTTGATACACATAAACTTAATTTATGCTGGTGTTAAAACTTAAAATAATCAAAGTAGAAATAAATAATATTCCTTATAAATTACAGGTAATTTTAATCAATAACATAAAAGAAAAAGCAAAGTGTGAGAGCTTATCTCTTTATGTCATAACGTAAAATTCAGATTTTCGATAATGAACTATTCTAAACTAGTTTATTACTCTGAAGATTTTAAAAGTTTTTAATAAAAATATGTTTTGAGAATTGTGCATAACTCTTTAATCAAGAAGATTAATACGTTACTTATGTGTAGTTTTAAAAACTTGATAAGATTTCGCAACTTGTGTATACCAATAGACATATCGCTACAAATCAGCAATGATTTTTTGGGAACTGCATTGTTACTCAATTTATAATTGTTTTTCTCTTTCCGAAATGCTAGCAAAATGCATAATACTCTTAAGAAATTTCTTATAGAATTTCCGTAAAGAAATGCGAGATTTGAAGCATAATTGTCATTTTTTATTCCTTCTGTAATTTATTCTATTTTGATACATAAGAATTCATAACACTTATTGAATCCTAAGTTTAAATCTGAATTTCATTAACAAACTTTGTTCAAAAATTAAATTTTCATTTTCCTTTTATGCAATTCTTCCTATGCATGCTGTAAATTATGATAAATCATTTAATGAGTGAGTGAGTAAACGAATATTAATGTCACATTGTTCAGCTACTTGAGGGCTTTTGGTGACGAACCTCGTAATTTTGAACCGTGGTCAAGTGATGAAGACGACACCTGAGTTAGCACTCCCTCTCTTAACTACCACACCAACGGGAGGACGTTTGAGCTCTCGACAGATTTAAAGTGCACCACTCCCCTACAACCTAGACCACTAGGCTACCGTGACTACAAAAATCATTTATTGTGTGTGGCAAATAAATGTAATAAATAACCTAATCACCAAATGGTTTTTTTTTTTAAAATGGTCGTGATTAGGGTTTTTTTCATGTTGTAGAGCTGATACGCATTAAATCAAAACTCTTACGATGCCATGGTGTGGAAATTAGAAGTGGGGGTTCTAGCTCGGTTATCGGTCTTGTTACTGGATCGTCATTTAAATTACGAGGTCCGTCTTATTACTTTGCCCCTTATGTTACTTGTAAATGAAATATTAAAAATTTATAAATTTACCTATGTGTCCCTTATAATAAATTACTTATATACACAAAAAATTTAAAATTATATTTTTCCAACAATAATAAAATATTTTCATTAGTAAAAGAGAGGAAATGCTTTGAATTTTTAGAATACTTGATAGTAAAACCACAAACTGATAAAAAAGACAAAATATTATGACTACAAACATTTTTAAGTTGCCTAGAAGCTTCATGCATTTTAAACTTGTTTTTATAAAAATAATATATTATTCTTATGTGTACGTTATTGTTTCTTTAGCTAGTAATGACAGCATACAGGGGCTTCTTATTTTTTTTTCACCTTTCGTACAAAAAAATTATATCTTTAGCCTTCGGATTATCCTTACTTTTTATTCAAACAATAATTGCATAATATTGCTTAAGTTATAAGATTACTGCTCTGAGAGAGATTTTTGTGCGATAATGGACTGATTTTTGTATGTGATTTTGTGCATAAGATAGAGCCAACACATTCCTACGAAGTCAACTCTTTTGATCAACATTCAAAATAATTACAAAAATCTTTTCTTCTCAAAGCACAGACTCCTCAGTCGGGTTACAGATTGTAACAATTTTTCTTTTACTTTCTTTGACTTTCTTCAAAAAGAAGGAAGTCTTTATTTTCAAATATATCGCTTTTTTACTCCCTCCCCATGCTTTGTTTGGACAGTCCCCTACTGGGTCTTTTTCACCTTATCTCTCAAAATCTAACACAATATCAGTTCTCGAAACTGTTAGTTTAATTCTCTTGATAACACACGTAAAGTAGAAGTGGGCCTTCTTTTAAGTTGTTCGCATAGTTTCTCTCTATTTATCCTATGTCCAACAATTTAATAGAAAAGGAAATGCATTTTCTAATGCTTTATTTCGACAAGAAGAAGAATAAAGGAAGAATAGTTTTCAGGGTACTTGAAAGCAATCTGGAAGATTTACAAGAAGGCAGTTGTGCACCAAAAAGGCATATGGTAATCAATAACGACCAAAACCCTAATGAATCAACAATAATCAAGAGGGAGAAGCATTATTTTTCCATATAAAAGCTTTTACAACTTGCTTTTCGTGCTCATTTACAAGAGCCACGTGACTGTATTCAGTTTCAAACGTTCAATAGCCTGAGAGCACACCCCAACACTCCTTTCTTATTATGTATGATACTACAAAGAGTGACTGACTAATAAATAAACGAGGAAAAAAGAAAACGAACAGGGTTTTTTTTACTTCATTATAACTATCTTTTAGATTACGTTCTGATTATATTTATTTTTAAGATGGATTTTAGAGCATTTTGCAAAATTTTTCGTATTATTATTATAAAGAAAACTTACTTTATTTTTTTTTAAGTTCTAAAAATCACGAAATCCAACACTATAGAACTTTCAAAGTATAATATATAACAAAATCAAAAATTTCATTTTTGCTTCTATGGTTTTTGTATAAATCGGGACGTTTTTCTTATGCTGAAGAACTCGTAATATTCGTTTTCAACAAATTTGAAAGAAAAAAATATCGGAATTGATAGTTCTTGTTTCAAAGGGACACAACTTTTATACATCAACTGTCATAATAAAAAATCTCGAAGTTAGTATCTTGCATTTTATAAAAAAATTCGAAATACTGAAATGAATAGTTTTAAAAACCTATAACAAATATTTCTATAATTCTTTTGTTGCAAATATATTCTTTTTTCGTTTTTTGTTGTTTATACACGATTAAAACATAGGTTTTGGGGGGGGGGATATTTCAATATAAAATTTTAAAGAATTGAAAAATGGTCATGTAAGCATTCAGTTTTTTTGCATTTTTAAAGTTTAAATTCTTCAATTTTAAGTTTCAACTATTATATATCAACCGTTACAATAAGTAAAATTTGAAAGGTATTTCTTGTATTTCACAAATGTATTCGCAAAACTAAAATGTATAATTTTAAAAGTTTATTGCAAAAATCTGTAAGACTCTTCTATTTTCACGAAATAAATAATACGAATTAAATATTGTAGAACAAATTACCTTTTGAAAACTTTTTTGAGAATCTCGATTAGTCCTAATAAATTGAGTATCTATTCGAGCAGTCATAGTAGGAAAGTCATTGTAAGAATAGAATATTTTCCAAGCCTTATTTTATTCAAATATTTTTTAGTTTGTGTTCCCTTTCGAGTTTTTTGTTATTTGAACAGGAATAAAAAAAGATTTGACAATGATTTAATTCTTCAAAGAAAGAATGCAAATAATTTTCATACAAGAATTAGTTGTGTATGCCGTTTCAAAACATAAATTTGTTAGTTTTTAATAATCTAAAAAAGATAAATAATTAAATAAATTATTTATTAAGAAATTATTTTTCTGCTCAATTTTGCAAAAAGAAATTGGAATTGTTCAATATATATGATAAGAAAAACTTCAATATAATAATTGTAACACCTTCTTCCTGCATAAGATTAAATCTGCTAGTGAGGGATAGTCATAAGAGGGAATTCTAGACTAGTGGAAAGAGAGGGAACTATCCTCCCCCCTATCTGAATACAAAAGAGACCAGTCAAGTGATTGACGTTCCTGGATTTTTATAGACCCTATGGTGATCCGAACACTGTTAAAGGGGGGAAAGAAGAACTTGGTCGCTACTCCGACCAGCGCCGTCCTTTAAAGGGCTGTTCTTTTTGGTGGCACTATCGACCAGCCGTCCTCTAAAGGTTAAGGAAGGACTAAGATGTTATTTCTCCTAAACTCTAATTTATATTATCTTGCTAAATATTCTTGAGAACTTCTGTTTAAGGGTGGAAGAAATCCCAAGGACTGTTATTGGATTGTTTTTCTTATTTTGTGACAAAGGAAAAATGTATTTTTTATAATGGGAATTAGGTTACGCATGACCTTTTTAACTAACTTAACTTTATAAATCTTTGTATTTTAAATAAATTTGATTTTTCAATAAAATTTGAATTTGTTTTAGAAATCAAAGGTATTCCTGAATTCTGGTTGACCGCATTTAAGAATGCTCCTTCTCTTGCCGATATGATCGAAGTAAGTATTGCCATTAAAGATAATCTGTTTTATTTAAAAAATGTATAAAGCTGTTAGTGTTCAGTTTTTAATGTGTAAATGACTGGCTCTAGTTTAGATATTAAAATTGTATTTAAATTATTTGTTCTCTCATAAAATAGTTTTAAGTGACCAAGATTTGCTTTGCTTTTTTAAGTACACATAACAATGTTCAAAATTTTGTATGAAGGATTTTAAAATTTATGGTAAAAATCGACCTTTTCAGTAATTAGCGTGTTAACACTTAAATTTGAATGGCATGATAGATGCATTTAACATCAAAACTAAATTGAATAGTAGCAGATAAAAAGTTACACTAGTTAAAACTTTTGTAAACTTTTACAACTTTTTTATGAAAGATAGTATTGTTAAATTTATTTATAGTTTATGTTTGCACAAATTACTGGAGAAAACCATAGATCTTGAATAAGCATTGAAAGTGAAATGTGTGTAATGTTCAATCTAAACTTTACAGATTGATACAAATGTAATATTTTAAAGTTATGTTTTAATGTGTCATATTACGCACTTCATCTTCTATCTGTTTTAATGGCAGCCTTTTAACAGTCTGTCATGAAAGAAACTTCTGAATGTAATCATGGTTACTTTGCTGATACCAAAACCCTTGTTCTTTCTTGCAGTTTAATCATGACAGCTGATTTCTTTGCAGCAATCTTTTAATCATATTGGAAAATTTTGAATTTATTAAAATTGGGACTATTCCTTTTTTAGTTAACTTGTATCATTAAATTTTACTGGGGAATTTTTCAGAGCTGTGACCTACCATCTTGGATATTTTTCTCATAAGATGGAATGGCAATGTGTGGTAATGATCAAACTTGCAGTAGGTGTTTCTATAGAGTCATGGATCAAGTCTTTGTTGCATAAAGGGTTATTGATGCACATTAAATCTATTGAAGTACCTAGTCATGTTGGTATGTCAAAGTGGGACGTTGGCTTGGGGCCAGCTTAGCAATTACGCTAATTAAAAAATCTTTTACCCAAAGCAACTTGTGTACTTTCCTCATTTGTTAGTTTACAGAACCATGATTTCACTGCATTATAAAAATCACAACTGTTATCTCTTGGCATTTAATTAGCAGGAACTGAATGATTTTATACTTTGAAATAATGACTTGCAAGTATCTTATGTTGCTTTGCAGTGAATTTAGAAGTAAACAAAATTGTGCTTTAAAATGAAAAATGATTTTTTTTGTCTGCTTAGAACAGTTTTTATGAAGAAATGTAAATAGAAATTATAATACTTAATGAATAAATAGGAATTATACACTACCACTTGGCTTTTCATAGAACATAACTCTTCCATGACACAGGTCCAAGGTTCAAACCCCAGGTTGGGCAAAATCAACTCTGCCTTTCATTCATTCAGTAGGTTGATTTGTACCAAGCCTGCTTGAGAATAAACACTTAAGGGTTTTGCATCAGACTGATCACCTGACCAGAACATAAGCTTATGTATCTTGGTGCCCAAGGTCATGAAAACTGAGATGGGCACAGTGGGCCTTGGTCTTCTATGGGCTGTTGTGCCGCTGAGTTTAGTTTTAGTTCTGTGAAAACTTTGTTTGTATTTTTATATAAGTTTTTTTTGAAAAATTGTCTAACCTTGAATAATTTGTAATTCACAATATTTGATTAATTTATTTTTCATTTTAGGAATATGATGAACCAATTCTGAAGCACTTGGTGGATGTCAAAGCAGAAACATTTGCTGATCCAATGGTAAAGTATTTTATATTTGTATGTTTGTCTTCAAAAATATTTAGGTGTGCTTTATTTTCTATATATTGAAATAGTAAACTTAAACATTTGATTTAGTTTTGACCTGTAAGATGTTGTTTAATTAATAAATATTATAAAAATACTATTGTATATATGTAAACTTGATCCATTGTTTCTATTCAGAAAAAATGTTATAATTAACACAAGTCAATTATTTGTGTAACTAAAGCACAAAATGTTAGATTTTATAATTTTGCCTGTGAGATAAAATATTGGAAGGTAGTTTTCTTAAGATATAAAATTTAGTTTACAATAAAAATGGTTTTTTTATTTATTTTAGAGCTTCAAGTTGGAATTCCATTTTGAACCAAATGAATTTTTCACTAACTCTGTTTTAACCAAATTTTACGAGTTGAGGTGTTCACCTGAAGAATCTGATATTTTTGCATTTGAAGGACCAGAAATTGTTAAGAGCAAAGGTTGTACTATTGACTGGAAGAAAGGCAAGAATATCACCATTAAAACAATAAAAAAGAAACAAAAGCATAAGGCGAGAGGTGCTGTCAGAACAGTTACCAAAACAATTTCAAACGATTCTTTCTTCAACTTCTTCAGTCCTCCTACAGGTAATATAACTTTATGATTTTAAAATTTATATTAAAGAAAGTTGTATTCAGCACAACTAAGTTAAAACAATGCAGATGATTTGAGTGGAAATTTGGCTTTACTGTTCTTGATAAATTCTTGGGTAGGGGATAAATATGAATTTTTATGCAGTTAAGGATAAATTCTAAAGTTTTCTGTGTCGCTTAACCCTTTGATCAGGAGATTAATTTTGTAATTGATGACCCCCTACAGTTTTTCTGAGAATCCCCAAATTTTTTCTTTAAGTACATGTGAATATGCTTTAAAAATATTAAAACAATTTATTTCACTTAGTACATCATTTATAGGCAAGACCAGCTAACAAATAATTTAAAAAATATAACTCGGATTGTAAGTTTCAAAACATAGATCACAACTGTTTGCATCAGAAAATTAATCTCCCATTTCTTTATTTGTTAAAATTTGCATGACAACTCATTTTTGCTGACACACCATTTCAGATTATTGTAAATTCAGTAGCTTTTGGGGAAAATGCTACTGTGCTTCTACTTAAAGTTTAAGGCTAAAATTCATTCTATTTGCTGTCAATAAAAATGGCCCTGCCTCCCTTCAAACCTCGGAGGATGATGTATATATACAATGAATACCAGTCAAAAAGGGTTACAACTAATAACTGAAGTGTACAGGGTAAATATAGGTAATTGGGAGAAATATTCTATTAACTTATTTGTTATAGGATATTATTGAAATATTTCTTATTTTCTTCAAAAATAATGTAGGAAAGTTTACTGGTTGATAATCAGATTTATATTTTCAACGTTTTATCAAATAAGTTATAAAAAAAAATGAACACAAACATGAATGCATTATGTGTATTCTGTATTTATATTTTATTGTAACTTTTTGACTTTGCAGTATAATTGTCTTTATTTGTTAACTTTATTTTATAAAGGTTGGAGAAGGTATATTTTGCATGTTGTATTTTAAATTGAACTCTGAATGAGTATTTAGAAACACAATATTTGATTAAATTTTATTTTTATTTCTTCAAAGCTGTTTCAATTTGGTTGACTGTTTCAATGTAGCAAAAAAATTTAATGAGTGTTCAACTGGTTTGGTGTCTAAATAAAGATACTAATTTTATATTATACAATTGGATTGTTACTTGTTTACAACTAACATTTTAAGACAAAAAAAAAATGCCTTTCTACTATTCATATTTGAATATGATGGGGCCAGGGTAGCCTAGTGATCAAGGTCATGAGATTTGTGGTTGGCATGTCAAGAGTTTGAGCCTGGTGCTACTGAAGATCCACTGGATAGAGAGGGCTGTTGCATGCAAATCTGTCAAGGCTCAAATGTCCTGTTGGTGTGGTGTGGAAGTTAGGAGAGGGCCAGGTAACAAGTCAGATATCCTCATCACTTGAACATGATTCAAATTTTGAAGTCTGTGGCCAACGACCCTCTTGCAGCTTTACAGTGGGACATTAATACAACTTAAGATATGCAGTTTCTGACCAAAGGATTCTTCTTTTTAGTACGAGACAAGGTATGCTTAACTAGTAAGCCTTTTGAAGTGTAAGACTAATGTATGTGGAAGCTTTTTGCATATTAAATATGAATATTTTTTTGGATATATTTAAGTTTTGAAACCGAAATATTTGTTTTCAATATGTTTATTGGTCAAGTTTTCATATTCAATTCCAAAATCATTAATGATTTTGTTATAAAATCTGGAGTGATTTTTTTTTTTTGTGTATAAAATTTTTTGATCTGTTTTTAATTTCTCTTTTTTTAGTTCCTGAAAATGAAGAGGAAATGGTAAATAATGCTTTCATACTGTTTTTTTAATATAAAAGTTTTGTATTACCATGGAAAAATCATTTGAATTCTTTTATAGGATGAGGAAACCCAGGGTATACTAAACACAGATTTCGAAATTGGAAATTTGATTAAGGACAGGATTGTTCCTCATGCCGTTCTCTTCTTTACGGGGGAGAACCTAGTTGATGAAGATGTAAGTATATATATACTAGCCATTACCCTCCCGCTTCGCTGGGTATTTCATGATGTTTTATAAATATATCTGTTTATATTCTGACAGACAAAAATTTTAAAAATTGGTTTTTTGTTATGAGTACTGTATATACTTTAAGTGCATTAAGTAAAAAGCTGCTAATTTGAAATTACAAACACACTTTAATTTTATTTTTGTATAGATATATATATATAGTCGGGGATTTTTGTACATTTTGTTTTTTGAACTTGATTTTCCTGTTAATATTTTTTTATCAAAATTAATTTCATTTTAAATTGTTTGCATAAAAGATAATTTGTTATAAAATTTTAAAACTTTGGATCTGTTATCAATTTTTGAGATGCATCTATCTGGCTCAAAACAGGTATTAATATTTTTGCTGTTGAATTTTAAAATTTTGTTTATCAGGTTAAATTTTGATTTTTCAGTTTGGTTCTTGTATTTAGTATTGAGGGGGGTGGTATCTAGATCCAAATAATTGACAAATGATTTGAATTTGTTCTCAATTGTTACATTTCGTGAACGGATATTACTCTTAAATATAGATTTCAACCAGAGATCATTTAAAAGTTTAATGTATTTTTTGAAAATAACTTGTCAAAGAAATTTAGAGCACATTTCCCCCCATTTTAGTTTGATGATGAAGACGAGGAGGATGAAGATGATGACGAATACGATGAGGAGGAAGATGAAGAGGATGACGATGAAGCTGATAATAATCAGTGTTTGGTAAAATAATGTTCCTTGTATATTGTAACTAATGTTATTGTTTTAATCATTTTTATCTATTGGATTTTGTAGGAATATGCTTTCCAATATTTAAATTATTTTTTATATTTTATACATTTCTAAATTGTCTTAGATCATTAATATTTTTGTTAAAAATCTAGACATAGATTTTGACTTAAATTTAAAATTTTGTAATGTATTTCAACAAAGTTTAGTGATTTTCATGAATTTTTAAAGAAATTATCTTTTGCTTCATGAAAAATCACCATTAATGTTGTCCTATATTATATTGTATATGAATAAACTTAATTATTTTAGAAGAATGTTTCCTCATTTCTTATAAATTTTTCTTTCAGAATCGCAAGAAATCTAAAGGCCAGTCAGGAAATAGTCAACAAGCACCTCCTGAGTGTAAACAGCAATAATGCTTTTTAGAACTTTGATTGCCATGTTTATCCCGTTCCATTTATTAAGCTTAATGCAAAAAATTGCACTGTGTTAATAAAGTTGCTTTTATAAAAAGATTGCATTTTGAAGCTTTTTATTTTTTAAAACTACCAAATGTAGAAAAGTGTATGTGATAGGTATTTTTTTTTTGTAATTTTGTGCAGAATGTTTGCTGTGGATTATAATTTTCTGCTGAATAATGTTGTACTGTGGTTTATAATTTTTCTTATAAACTAAAGTTATGGTAATTTCTTGTTTTTTATTTATAAAATTGTTGCATGTCATCCTGTTTTGCAATCTCTCCTACCTTTTGTGAAAATTTAACCTCAAATTTTAAAAATACCAATATCGGAAAGATCCCAATATAGAGAAGATTTTGGTTTAATTAAAAACTGGTTGCATGTTTAATTAATACTCCTATTTATATGCTTAATGTGTTTGTCCATAACTTGAGATTGTATCCTGTTTTTAGAGCCCATTGGAGAGGAAGAATTTTGACTAATACATTGATACTATAACATTAACTTCTGCATGTTGGATCTACATAGACTTTTATTACTATTGTGCTCAAATTGGTCTCCCCCCTCATTTATAGAACTCAATGCATTAAAGAAAATGAAATACAGTTGACGAAATTGCTAAATCACAAATAGGTTCTTCATAACTAGAAATTGTCAGATTTATTTTCAATGTGTATAGCATTCTTGATTCCAGGGAAGTTTCATAAAATTGAGATATTAACAAAATAAAGATTCGTAAAATGGAGGTCAGACTGTGGGTTAAATACTTTTCTAAAAACTAATGGCATTTCTTCAGTAGGTTGTTGTGGCCGCGGTAGTGTAGTGGTCACAGTATAGGATTGTGTCTGGTATGTCATGAGTTCGAGCCCAGTACCACTAAAGACCTGCGGTGGAGGGGAGTGATGCACGTTAAACAGAGAGCTCAAACGTTCTCCTGTTGGTGTGGTAGTTAGAGGGGGTGCCAGCTCAGATGTCGTCCTCGTCACTTGACCATGGTTCGAAATTACGATGTCCATTGCCAAAAGTCCTAGTATAGCTGGACAGTGTGATGTTAATATTCACTCACTCAGTAGGTTATTCTGTAGAATGGATCTTATGAAAGGGGGAGGGGATCTTGTGGACGTTTTAACAGTTCTTTTTAAAATACTCCCTACTTCATATAAATTTGTAATATGTTGTTGCACTTATTCACTTAAGGTTACTATGCACTTTGGCTATATGAATCTGGAAAAATTTGTTTTTTTTGAATTGGACTAATAATTTCTTGGCTAAATATTTTCAAAAGAATATTTTAAGTTAGAAAAATTGCTGTTGCTCAGTTCTCCAACTTTTTTATCACCTTGGACCAGTCAACATTTTATAATGTTACTGCACCCTACTTAGGGAGAGGATGAGCATTTCCTTTTGGAATATCACAATTTTGCACTTGCATAAGTATTGGTGCAGCTTTAGCTGAGGTCTCTAAAATCTTACAAACCTGAGAAATTTACCACAATAAATAAAATGAAAATTTGTGTTCCTTGGACAGCCTGGTATTGGTTGATCTGTGGACATGTTCGGGTTTAGGACCCCTGCTCTACCTCATACAGGTGAAAGTATGCTTCAACATCCTGATCCAAGGGATATATGGAGTCTGTATAGGAGTCATTTGTATTGAAATAGCTATTGGTATCAGTGTTATTGCTTGATGACTTAACTTTGACAGCAATTCAAGTTTTTAACCCAAAGTTTATAGAACCTCTGTAAATTTGATGTAGAATCTTTTAAATGCAGAGCATGAAATTCTTAAATTCTCCTTTTATTTTTACTATTTTATTAATGTTAAGGAATTCTACGTTGCATTGGTTTTAGTTTGAAATATTCTGAATTAAATTTTGATCTGTGTTTTTAATAATGCTTGTTAATCAAATCTCAAAGCATGCAAAGTGGTTACTTGTGATTGAAAAAAAGCATGTTGAAATTGGATGTTTTTAATGAATTTTTATTCTGTAAGTATAAGTTGTTTCAACTGCTTTCAGATATTAATGCTGGATTCTCAGCACTCTGAATTCAGGAAGGCGAATAATTAAATGAAGATACCTGGAGAATACTTTTGTACATGGAAAACTGTCGAAGAGGATTTGTTTACAAAAGAACATTCCTTTTTAAAATGAATTTGTTTATACATTTTAATAAAAGGGATTTCTGTTCTGAAAATTGGATTTTATTACAAGATTTCAGTGTTGTATGAATTTTAAGTGTAATATTGTATAATATAAATTTCAATGCATTTGAAAACATTTCTCTTCATTTTCCATCCTTATCCTAGTGATTTGCATGTTCAATTCTGATTTTTTTTATGAAATCCATCAAAGGATTCTTTTTGCATACTTAAAAAGTTTGAAATTAAATATATTTTAAAAATGATTTGTTATTGTATTAGCTATCTTAAGTTTCATTCACTCTATACATCTTTCGAATGGTCGAGTATTTCGGATGAATTTGAAAGTAATGGTCATCACTTCTCAAATCTTAATTCAAAATGGATGCTTATGGTAAAACACTTGGCCTATAACAATCAACAGGAGTTGTAAATTTGTTTTGGTTCAACTCTGAACTTGAGATAAAGGTGAATTGAATAGAAATGAAATGGTAATTGATCTTTATTTTTTTAGCTTGAGTGGAAATCAAAACTAAACATGAAAATTATAATTGTGAATTATGGCACAAATGGTTATCTTATGAAAGTTCCATGCTTTTTGAAATCTTTAAATGATGGGCTATTTGCATACCTTAATTGTTGATAATTGCTGAGGTATATACACTGTCGCGTATTTGCAAAAAAACAATGCCATTTGTTATCGCACACATTTTCAGACCCTCTGTGGAGGAAACTGGGCATCAAAATTGTTTGAGGTAATTGGTATTGCCTATAGGGTGTAGTGCTAAAAAATGGTACTAGCTCCTGGGGAATGGACTAGGTCTGCAAAGGTTTAAAATACCAATATATATATGCACAGCCCCATTGGAAAAAAACATTTTCAAAGAAATGGCTGATATTGCCAATTGTATTAGGCATAAGGGAATCTGTCATTTTTGTAACTTAGTGTTACCCATGAATCATTTTAGATTGATTGTACCATAATTATTTTAAATGGAGTTATAATTTTATTTTAATATAACTAAAGTTGACAGTTTAGAAACTATTCTAGCATCAGGGCTATTTTTGTCAAATGCTAAAACTTGAAATAAACTCAATTTTAGTGAGAAATATGTATCAATTTTCATGAAGATTTGTAATGCGATTCATACATTTGTTCTCGACATAGTTTTTAACATTTATGTACATTATACTAAATTTTCCTTTGTAATGTAAAGTGAGATTTTATTTTGCATTGTGGTACAGGCATGAAATAAATCTTAAACCAGAAAAATAAACTAATGAGTAGAAAACTAATGCAGGGATCTTTGTAGAATAGCAAAATTAGAATAAATTTATTTTGGGTTCCTTTCCCATCTGAGTAAACATTCAGGTTTTGAATCTACATGCATATTTTTTGTACAGATTTAGCCTTGGTGTTTTGCTTACGGTTGATACAGAATTTGTATTTTTTCATCAATGCCATTCTTTAGTGTAATTATTTAAAAGATAAAATGAAGCAGAGTAGAATCTTTAATTGAGTTTCCTACATTTAAACTTCAAATTTCAAGTAAAACTAGATTTCTTTCTTAGAAATGATTCATTTTATAAACGGAAATAACAGAGCATGATTGTTTCTTGACTTGCCTGTATGCAAGCTGAAATGCTTGCAGTTAATCTGCAAATTAGTGTTCTAATTTATAACTCAATCTTTTGATAGTGGTAAAAATAGCATTTAAAAATCCCTTTCCCTATAAAAGTTAAATATATTTCCTTGCAGTGGGATAGTTATTGAATCCAAAGACTTGTATTTAAAATGACATAGAAAGGTGCAAGTCTTATTTGCTTTAGAGGCATCTCCCAAAATGGGTTCGGTTGTTCCGCTGAAAACGTGTGTGTGTGGGGGGGGGGGATTCACACGTTAAATCAGTCGAAGCTCGGACGTCCTCCCGTTGGTGTGGTGTGGAAGTCAAGAGGAGGTGCCAGCTTGGGGTCATCCTTGTCCATAGTTCAAATTTACTGTCGTCAATAGCTGAATAATACGACGTTAATATTCACTCGCTCCTAAAGCGGTAGTGGGAAGGGATATGTCCTTTGTGGGTGTAACACAAGTGTATTTTTTAGGTTGATTTACGAACCCAGAAACGTGGTGGTAGCCTAGTGGTTAAGGGCACGAACTCTCGTGGCGTGTCATGAATCCAAGCGCAATACCGCTAATGATCTGCCATGTTGAGGGTGCTGACGCTTGTTAAATTGTCAAGGCGGCGTTATGTGGTAGCTTAAAGGGGTGTACAAGTTTAGATGTTGACCTTGTTTCAAAATTAAACCCCAGTAGCCCTTGTGATGCTTAATAGTGTGACGTTAAAAAGCTCACACGGACATCGTGAATAGTTTCCATATGGGATAAAGGCAAGTTCATGAACAGAGAAATCAGTACATTTATTTGAATCCAGAATTATGAATTTAGTGCTATACTCTACAATATACGAATTAAAAAAGCAAAGATTCTGCTTACATAAGCATTCTGCTGGTTATAGTTACGGAATTATAGTAAGTAACTATAGTATATTAGTCAGAATTATAGTATAGTGGGGGGGGGGGGTAAGTAACATGTGGGGGGCTGTTGCGATGAACCTCGTAATTTGGAACCAATGTTAATGGACGACATCTGAGCTGGCACCTCCTCCAAACTACAATACCACTTAGAGCTCAACAGATTTAACACGCATCTGCCCCTTCAGTGGCACAAGGACTCGAACTCGCGACACGCTGGCTACGAGTCGGTGTTCGATAAGATATTGCCCGCGTTATGAAATGAGAAATCAAATAATCATTGATCAAAATTGGATATTATTTCAAGGACTGACCAGTCAAATGTAATCAGGGTTGAAGAAGTGTTCATCTTTTCTTGTGGAACATAATGTTTCATGTTTGTTGTCGATCATGCTAGTCTCTTTTTCTTTTTTTGTTGATGATTTTGATGTCTGACATTACCATGCTGTGCGAATGTGCAAGGACTAAAACAGGGGTGGGCAGACTTTTCTAGGGAACGGGCTGCTGCTAAATTTTTCAAGGTGTTGCGGTCCGGACCCTCATCCATAGCCCATGATTTTCTTTCGATCGATTATAGTCCCATGTTTATAGTACGTAAAATTTATTAAGTATTTATTATTAATAATTTTTTATTGATTAATGCTAATTATTTATTCAATTTATTTCTTACTGTTCATTGTTCCCGACAATCTATAAAATGAAAGAGAAATATGTTTGACAGCGTATTGGGGTAGGATATGAGAATGGTAGACATTCGACCCTGCAGCACCGCGCCGCGTCCCCTTTGAAAAATTCATGAGAGCGCCCTCTGTCCAGGGTAGTAGGTGTAGTGAGGTAAGGAAATAGTTAACAATATTTATTATAACTTAATAATAAATACGGGATATATATGTACTTACCTACATAAATAAAATAAAACCCTCACTTTTTTAAAACGCAAAATACAAACATAATAATAATAGCCTCAAATATAATAAAATCTAATGATGCATTTATTATCAAACAATTCAAAATACATTATAGAATAAAGCATTTAATCGAAAGTTAGTTCTTGTAATTACAGTCAGTTGAAGACTTAGTCTGAGTACTGTAAGCCAATCTTGAATATTTCTGTATACAATTACTAGCGACTAATCTTCAGATGGTCACTTCAAATTGTCTTAACGGTCGACGTAGTGCCCACCCCGGGACTAAAACATGTGCTGCGATTAGTGAATTAGCTTTTTGTTAGGAAGAACACGTGATAAAATACATGGCATGAGGATCTTTGGCAGTTATTATTTAAGGCTGTTTTCGCCATATGTACGCCGTGAAAAAGCGGAGTACATTTTGAAAAAGAAAAAAATGCCTCGATTTCTATAAAATTTTTGTGACATTGTTTCTCTTGCATTTGTTAATAATATCGCAAGGTTTTTAAAATTTCAATGCATTTTATAAATAATCAGTTTTCCCTTTTAACATGTAAAGGGATAGCTCATTTAGCATTATAGTATAGGAGAAAAATGCGAAACACATTTTATAAAAGAAAAAATGTGTCAACTATGATAAAAATAAATAGTATGATAAAATAAGTGATACTCTACAGCAGAGGTCGGCAACCTTTTAGGTTTGGCATGCCAGAGCTATCAACATATGGGAATTAGCGTACCACACAGTAGGACGTTGTTTGAAATATTTGTATTCCGGCGATAATTCATGCAGAGTTAATGTCAATATTTACAATTTTACTACGTTTTAATTTTGCAGCATTAAAAGATATTTCTTAACATAAAAATAAAAAGCATAAAAAATAACTATTTCTTCAACAAAAATAAAAGTAATAAAATTGTACATATATTAAGTACTTTTAAACATATTAAAGTAAAAAATAGACAACATAAAATATAAGGATTTCCCTCCATTATAGTTAAATAAAAACTTTAATGTGAACTTAGTGCCTGCACCACTCTTATTTTCACATCACAAAAGCAGGAGTACAATTAGTGTCGGATTAAATGACATGGAGGCCCCTAGGCAGTCGAAATCTCGGGGCCTTGTAGCCTGATTTTGGAGTACGAACAGAAAACAAAACACATTCTTGTGGGCCCCTAAAAAGCGCGGGGCTCATAGGCAATTGCCTACTCCGTCTAATGAGTAATCTAGCACTGGGTATAATTTATGACCTTCTATTAGACAGGATTCTGAGCATTCAAATGTTAAATAATTTCTTTACGGATTCGAAATAGTTTTCATATGAAGAAAAATGTTCTACTTGATAGATATGTAGAACCAAAAGCGGAAAGCAGAGTACATGCAATTTTCTCGCTTCAAACAATTAAATCTCTCCAGTAATGGCATTAAATAATTAAGAAAGTAGCTGTCAATTTATCTTTGGAGTTATTTTTCAGAGTTTTTCGTAATTCGGTAAATGTCCGTAATTCTGTAAATGTTTGCAAATAAAGGTCCATTACAAATTTATCAATTTCCATCCACTCAAATATTGACAAATTTGTCGAGTAGTGCAGAGTACCACTGAGAGTTGTACCGTATGCCACAGGTTGCCGACCCCTGTTGTACAGGATAGTGAAGCCAGAATATAATATTAATGTTTGAGTACTTCTATATCTGAAAAATCCTAATCTTTAACATAGCAGAAGACAGCCTTAACCAGCGATTCTTAAACTTTCGATCGCCCCCCCCCCATTCCTTATGTATCAGAGTGACATCGCGAACCCCCAAGATTTTGAACATCCCTCCTTGACGAATTAATACTGTCGATCGAAATACAGTAAAACGTCGTTTATCCGAATCCATTGGGACCAGACACCGTTCGGATACGCGATTGTTCGGGTAACTGAAAACGAAATGTTATCCATGCAGTATATGAAATCAGACACTGTACGAATATTGAAAATCATTCTATGCGGGAAACATGCTTGAAGAAAAAGCAAAATAGGAGTAAAATGTCGCAATTTTGCCTTTATTGTGAAAAATAATCACTGATTTTTCGCTGTATCATTGTACACCTTCGTGTCTCTGATTCTTTTACCCAAGGTCTCTGATTCCCTTGAGAAACAGTAGTTGAGTAGGACAGAACTCTCATGGTTGTTCGTACCACTTCATAGCTGTCTCTAACGCAAAAAACGCGTCAGCATTTGATGCACCCTTGCTGCTTTCATTATTGTTGTTGTCATCTTCATCCGCTTCATTGTCGGCAGGGTCGGATTTTCTTGCACTGAAGTCCCAATCTCGTCATCATTTAGAATCCATTTTCTTCTGCACCGCATGCCATCCAGGTTTCTACATCAACAAAACTATAAAAGAGCACGTATAAACCCCCTCACTTGGAAACAAACTGATCTAATCTTTCATGCAGATCTTTACCAAATCACACAACTGAAATTCCCCAAATATCCCTCACTTTGGGTTTTCCCGTCACTTTTTGGCCCCACTCGAAACAACTGTTGAGCATTGCACTGTTCGAAAACGTATCCGGACTTTGGTCTGGATATTTGACGTTCCGGATAATAAATGTTCGGATAAACGACGTTCTACTGTACATATTCTAGCAAAGCTTCTTTATTTGAGACTATTAAGTAATCGAATCTACTAGAGCACATGTTTCAATTTTTCCTCGAGGCCTTTCAGAGTCTGTAAAAGAGGGAAATCTCAACGTCTTCGTGGACCCCCCCCCCACCCCGGACTACAGTTTAAGAACCTATTGTGGTCATTTACTTTGATCCTGCAAAATGACTAGTTCAAAGTAGCCTTTTTCTTACAATTCAAAATTTGATTGTGGATTCTATTGGATAGATATAAAGAACGAGGGAGATACGTTTTGAACATTTAGTTTCCATTTCTGGCAGATATTTTTGAGTGAGCAAGGGAAAAAATTAAAGAAATTACGAACTTAGAGCAGGGGTGGATAGGCTTTTCCCAGGGTACGGGCTACTTCTAATTTTTTCAAGGTGTTGCGGTCCATCCGGTGGCGTAGTTGTAGTGAGCTAAAAGAAGGTCTTCAATACAGCCGAGCTTTTATTTTGCGAATTTTTCTTGTAATCGCGGTAGTCTAGTTGCCAAGGTAAGGGAATCGTGGCTGGCGTGTCATGAGTTCGAGCCCAGTGCAGCTGAAGACCGCCGTGTAGGGGTGCGATGCACGTTAAATCTGTCGAGAGTTCAAACGTCCTCCCGTTGGTGTGATTTTGTGCCAGATCGGGTGTCATCCTCGTCACTTGACCATGGTTCAAAATTACGAGGTCCGTCACCAAAAGCCCTCGTGTAGCCGAAAAGTGCGACGCTAATATTCACTCTCACTCACTTTGCGAATTTCTCTATTTAGCGTACTTTTTCCTGGAATTAAGAAAATTTTATGATTTTCTTCGAAAAATAACCTCCAAATAGAGCGAATCGCATTTTCTATTTAGGAAACTTTTTTTCACCGTATTTTTAAAATACTTTCAGACCTTCATATGATGAAACGATTATTCGGTCTTAGTGAAGGCGGTCACCCTAAAATATCTTGGCGGTCCACCGGTCAATCGCGATGGACTTATGCCCATTCCGGACTTAGAGGAAGTATGGAATTTGTACAATAAAGTTTAATTTTAAAACATTCATGTACTTGACGGTCTACCTTGATTGTCGTCTTGACGTTACTTTCTAACTTGGCCATTAACTTAAAGGTATGTTTAATAATTTTTTTATTAATATGTTCTAAAAATTGAATTATTTTATGTTATTTTTGGTTAAGAAATATTATAAGTCATTTTTCTTATATAATTATGTACTTGCCATTAAATTTGCTCTAGTGTATTAGCTTTTATGAATCAAGTCGATGCCATGCATCAGCTTTCGCTTACATATTTTCTGATCAAAATATCTTTATTGTGAAATTTCCATCCATCATTTAAAAACTATTTGTACATCATGCGTAGTTTTATAAAATTAAAAATGATTATGCGTTTTTTTTCTTTCGAATTTGCTTGAAATATTGATTGTCGTATATGCACTGTTATATTTTCAAAAGTTGATTATGTATTACTATTTTGCCTCGATTGGATTGATAAAATATTGCTTTTCTATTAGTTTTACTTTTTAATTCGAATTATAGCAGAAATTCATGGCTGTTATAATTTTAGTATTGGTGAAAGCAGGCGTTTGAAAAGTAATTTGGTGCATAATAAATAGAAACGAGGGGAAAAAAATTGCACTAAAAAGATGTTTCCGGAAAAAACACGAGTTCTTTGCTAGTTATGTAAGGAATATATTCACCTTCTCGAATACCTTACCTATTTGCAGAACATCTGTAAATGCCGTTGAGAATAGTCATACTAAAACACGTTCTTTCGAACCAAGCAAAATAGCCGGCCATATTTTTTTTAATGCTCCTACAAACATACATAAAAAAGGCTTGGAATTAAACCTTCGATCTCTTAAAACAAATAAAAGTGTATTTGTATACTTTCATTTCAATTTCTTTATTACACTTTCTCTCGCATTTAAATTGTTCAGTGAATATTTGAATTGGAATTGAGATAAAAGAAATGCATCTAAATATTTTTCCACAAGGGCAGCAATAAAATTATTTGTGAATGTAATTGTGTATTTTGTTAGAATGCTTCCCATTAGTTCAGTTCAGTTCAGTGATACCACTGTAAATCTGGAGACTTGGCCATCGCCTTATGTTCCGACAGAATTTGATGAATAATTTAATATTTAGAATCTATTGGTTGAAATTATAAATTCTTCTTCTCTTTAGACATTGTTTTACAACTCGTTATTGTTGACTAAGATCATTCTCCACGCTTGGAGATAAAATCTTTCAAATTTTTTCATTTGCTACAGTTTCCTATTATATTGACTGAATGGTTTAATTTATACAGTTATAGTTATAATAAGTCTTTAATATGTACAGTACCTATTTACCTTCACTAACCAATACTTTCACGGTCGCCATTTTTATGCCGGCGTTTCTGTATTTAAGCCGTGGTGTTCGAATCCTGATTCGGCCACGATAGCCAAGTGGTCAAGGTATCGGACTCGTGGCTGGCGTGTCATGAGTTCGAGCCAAGTACCACTGAAGACCCGCCGTGTAGGGAAGCGATGGACATTAAATCTGTCGAGAGCTCAAACGACCTCCTGTTGGTGTAGTGTGGTAGTTAGGAGAGGGAGTGCCAGCTCAGGTATCGTCCGCGTCACTTGACCACGGTTCAAAATGACGCGGTCCGTCGCCAAAAGCCTTCGTGTAGCTGAACAGTGCGATGTTAATATTCACTCACTCGAATCCTGATTCCTCAAAATGACCGTACCAGCTTAGTGGTTAGGATCACTAACTTGTGCTCGCTGGTTCGTGTCCTGGTGCCACTTAAGACCCGTTGTGTAGACAGCCTGATGCACGTTAAATCTATCCAGCTGAAAACCTACCCGTTAGTGTGGTAGTTTGAAAAGATGGGGGAGGGAATATGCCAGTTCAGGTGTCATCCTCGTCACTTGACAGAGGCTCACAACTAAGAGGCCCACCATCAATTGATTTATAGTGCGACGTGTTAATGAAAAAATCACTCTCTGATGGCATGAGTGAGTGAATATTAACGCCGCACTATTCTGCTACTCGAGGACATTTGGTGACGGACCTTTTAATTTTGAATCATGATCAAGTGACGAGGATGACACCTGAGCTGGCACCCCCTCTCCTAACTTCCACACCACACCAACGGGAGGACGTTTGAGCCGTGCATTCCCCCTTACACAGTCTTAAGCGGAATTAGGTTCGAACTCATGACTGCCTACTATGATTCCGATACCTTGACCACCCGGATACCGCGGCCACACTCTCTGATTGTGTTAAACATCGTGTTACTCGGCTATTTGTGTTACAAAAACCGCTTCTATGAAATGATCCTCTAATTAGGAAACCCTGCAGGGTACAGTACGCAAATCTAATATTGTCAAGCCTTTATTTTTTTCAGTGAAAAAAGCAATATTTATTACAGATGCTCTAAAAAGATTTAAAAAGCGAGACGGAAAAAATCTATGGATATGGAAACGCATTAAAAGGAAGGAAATATATATATATATATAAATAGATCAATTTCCAGAGAGAGAGAAAGAGAGAATACTAAAAAATATTATGCTTTATTTAAAGATTATACTTAATATAGAGGTGCGTAGAAAAGTTTTAAAATATCTTCCTGTTTTACGAACGATGCGTCATAGCATCATTTAAATATTATTTCATAAAAAAATAAATCTGAGTTAGATTTCACGTTGAATCTGTAGAGGCTCTAAGTCCTCCCGTTGATGTGGTATGGAAGCTAGGAGAGAAGGGTTCCAGCTCAGGTGTTGTCCTCTTCACTTCTCTGTGGTTCAGTATTACGAACAGAGACGTTTTAAGACATGGGTCAACTGGGCTCGGGTCCAGGGCTTCGCCTTTGGGGGGGGGGGGGGCTCGTTACTCTCTTGACTTAGTCTTCATGATCTTCAGTCAGATCATGATCAGGATAATTTTAACAATGGGATATTATTCCCGTACATCAGGGATGTCAAACTCAAAGACTAATTCGGGTCAATTAAGCAAAGTGTAACTTTAGGTGGGACAGGAAAAAAAAAAAAAAATCAATATTCGCAGAATCGTAGGTGTATTTCGAATAATACATTACAATAAACTTATGTAAGAGATTACGGAAAACTTGATATTTACGTCCTGACACTGAGCATTCTTCTCTGCTACTACCTTTCCAATTTCGGAAGAATTTTATTTTATTATTCAGTCACTCTCGCGATAATTTGAAGTTGGTGGGACCAATGAAAAACTTCGAATTATCGAGAGTTCGAATTATCAAAAGGGTAGGAAAAAACTCCTAAAATACACGAAGAGAAATTTTTTTAATGCATTTAAATTTGAAACTATATAATAAAACAACAATTGTGTGTACATATGTATAAAATTATTTTAAAGTATTTTTAAAAAATTCATGAAAAACTATACAGTATAAATATTATACAGAAGTTAAAAAGTTCTGTATTAAAAGAATACATTAATACACAATCCTACGCATCTCTTCTTCACAATAGCGGACCATCTTTTCAGAACACATTTGTAGTAAGGCCATGTGTTAAGTGAAACATATGGACGGCTGACAACAGGTGCGGTTGGTCTATTGTTCATTTGAAGAAGGAAAGCAATAAAAGTGTTTTTTCGCCTGAGGAACCGGAAAACAGTAAGAAGGATTGTAGAAAGATGGCCATAAAAGGAGTTACGTTACAGGGGAGACACGCAGAAACAATACAACACAAAACTTGTAAGCTCCAGCCTGTTTACTGCATGACTGTACATGATAATGAGTGTTTGAATTGTCGAGAGTTTTATTAGGTAACTTCGAATTATCGCGTGTTGTAGTCTGACCATCCACAGATTTTACTTCGAAATATTGAGCGTTCCAAAACGTATTGCTTTAGTTCGAAATATCAAGAGTTTTTCTAGGGACTGAGCATATACTTCGAATTATCGAGAGGTTCGTATTATCGAAGGTTTGAATTATCGAGAGTCGACTGTATATTATTGTGGGCCGATATATTGGCCGGGACGCAAAAATGTTTGTTGTGGGCCGTTAGTTTGACGAGAGAGAGATAGAGAGAGAATTTTAAACTACATGTCAACTTGCAAAAGTGGCTAGTCTGTATTATTTTGCAATGACCGTTGTCGGTGTTAAGACCTAGAACCATAAACAATCATTCAACTCATTTAGTCAAAATGCGGCCATTGGTCAAGCCGGTTTGTGCCTAGATCCGTGAGATTAGAAGTCGAGTGCATTTGTTTCTAATAACCATTTATACGAGTATTTGACAATGCATGCTATTTCCTGTTTACTTTAAAAAATACAGTTAGGGCCTACTTTTGTGCATATTGAGCCCAGGGCCTCAGAAAATCTTAGGATTTCTCTGGGTTCAAGGCCTCTCAACATCTTAAGATGTCTTTAATTGCGAGGTCCGAAGCCTCTGCCCTCTATAGTGAGATGTTAATACAACTCTCACTCCTTCAATCTCCATTATAATAATTTGAATTTAATCATTAAAATAAGAAAAGATAGGAATATATTGAAACTGAAAATGATATAACTGCAAATATTTTTTTTATAAAATCTCCCGTGTTTTCAAACAAAATCCAAGAAATCGGGAGAATAAGTTAAGAAAAAAAAATCTTAAAATATTAAATTTTTATTTTCTTTAGAAAAAAAAAAGTTTCCATACACTTTTCATATAGCTGCTGTCATAACAATTGATAACATTAAAAAAATGTATCTGAAATTGAATCTTCTCAGCTTTTTAGGACAATATTTTTTTTATTTTGATATAAATTCTTGAGACAGCTGAGAAAAGTAAACAAAAATACTTTTATCTCTAAGAGAAAGTGAAGTTGACAGCGGATTTAACTTTATTTTACTCTCCCATGAGGCCCGAAAAGTCGACTTAAAAAAGAAAGAGAGAGCAGTTCCAATCCCCCTGTTCTTAAAAAAAAAATCCAGAACTAAGATAGAACAATCTTTCATTCTGGTTCACTACAAACATTATTAATTCTGATCTTTTAAAATAATACCCTTATAGACTTCGAAAAATAAGGCTGCTTCAATGTATATTTCGATAGATATTTGTTCTCTCTTCCATTGTACAATATAATATTTTGTCAAAACAAAGAAATAGAAAGATACTATGATATTGCATTAGAATCGCACACAAATCATAAAAACGTATGAAAAAGTGTAATATGTGTATAGACAGAATAGATTTTTCAATCGTCGATATACTTGTTAGATACTATTACTTATTATAAGTTTGAGGCCCCAGGAAAAGTTAGGAAAGTTTTTGGTAGATTATAGGCATATTCTGTATATAAGAGTGACCTTCTTTTTTTTCCATTACAAAATTATAAATAATTCATAATTATTCTCGTTATTCGTATTGATTAATTCATTATTATTAGTGGACTGTTTCCTTGCCAAGACAACAACTCAATGATCTTAGAACAGCGTTTCTCAAACTGTGGGGTGCCCCCCCCCCTAAGGGGGCGTGATAACTTTACGAGGAAAGCGCGAGCATATTGAAATATCGAAAAAAAAAGATTATTTTAAAAAAATTATTAAATTACTGAAAGTAAACAAACAAAAATACATTCTGACATAATAAAAAATAAAATACACATTTGCACTGATATAATACACTTACAATCGTATCAGTACTGTACAATGTATTTTATAATTAATTTTATAATACTAAGTTAAGAACAAGTTTAATAATTACCAGTGACACCCATATACATGACTCCTCCCCCCTTTGTGTGTGTGTGTGTATAAAACTATATACAAATATTAACACCTATCTTAATAATTTGCACGGTTTATAATTAATCTTTTAACCGCCGATTAAAAGTCCCGCGATTCGCTCCCTTATGTCACCGAATTCATGTATTGGGGGGGGGGGAGAACAAATAAGAAAATCCTCTGATATATAAGTAAATCCTTCGCAATTACTGTCAAGATACTTTTATGGTATTCCAAAGCTTTCGGAATATTTTATGGATACTAATGCACAGAAGAGATCATACTTCGGAAAGACGTATATATACGTCCAGGGTCATTAACGCTTTGGTTAAGCGAGACGTTTATATACGCCGGTGGCACTTAAAAAAAAGGTTGTATTGCAGCTTTAGTGTCAAAGTATAGTATTTTTGAATTCAATATATTGTTATTTGTATGGAGGGGGGCGCGATGAAAATTAGGGTTGAATATTGGGTCGCAATTATTGAAGGTTTGAGAAGCACTGTGTCTTACGACGATACCAATCTTTCCATTACTTTACTGAGAGGCAGGGAGTTGAATGTTGCTGAAGAATAAATGAAGCATTGTTGGTAAACAGATCCCTGATGGAAGGTAGAAGTTTGGGTGCTAGAATGGTGTCAATGTCTTTTCTGACAATCAGTGTCCCATCGATGATATGAAGGCCACCGATACATCTGCTGATATGCATAACCAAATCAAAACACTAAGTGGATACTTCACAATTGCCTCGATACAGTCAGGATGAAGCATTTCTTTTGTTCTACGTCTTGCATAGTTTCAGTCATCTCTACTAAATAACGATATCTTAGTTTCATCCCTCCATATAACTTGTGACCACTAATCATTTGTCCAAATACTGTGTTCCTTTGACTACTGTAGTCTGTTTTAGAGTTGCTATAAATTGAAATAATGCTTTTTTCGTGGAATTCTACTTTTTAACCTAATATCTGCTCATCTTCTCCTGATTGGTTTTCAACTGACAGAAACCAGCATCCTTCAGATAACTTCGGATGGCCGTCGATGACATTCTTTTATTATGGAGATATAGTATTTTTGTTCTTCTGTCATCGATAGATGGGGTGCACCTTTTTTGGCCTTTTTCTGTTTTGTTTTTGATTAAATTTGTCTCCTGACATCGTAAATAAAACCTTCGGTCTCCAGATATAATCAATGAACCTCATCTCTCTTGCAATTTTGACATAGGAAAAACCACTTTCTCCTTACATATATATCTCTTTATAGGTGTCCAATCTTTTCTTTTATTTGATGCCATTGCTTCTTGAATATTGTCCTGGCCAAGAAACAATCCTGACATCAATCCTATCAAAAACATGGCACCTTTTGAAAACTCTTGTCCGAATGAGACCCATGAAATAAAAAGGAACTAATTGAAGATATAATTGTTTTCTAGCATCACATCTAATAACGAAGGAAGAATTTAAAACTATTTTCAGCTCAAAATAAAACGTCGATGTGAGGCTGTAATAAAAAATAAAGGCTACCCCACTAAGCAATGATAACCCACAGCTATCATCAGTATCTAATGTATGTCGCTAGTTGTTGCTGCATAACTTTTTGTTGCATTGCAAGTATTTAAATTTTGTTTTTTCAATTGAATTTAGAATTAAATTCTCGTTAAAATGATATAAAACACTTTGTATTTTGTGCAACATAACATTTTCTATAAGCATACAAACTTAAAAAACATAACAGTTTTAAAAAGTGTCCACAATTTTGGCCACCACTGTATAAGAGACCAACTCACATTTTCAGGAGTAGCCTAGTGGTTATGGTCACAAGTGACCGTGGTATCACGGGGGAGAAGGGGGTTTATGTCAATTGGGAAACCCATCCATGATGTAAGTACAGGGACTTCTTAAGCCATGGGCCTCGGCCAGAATGGGGGTCTCGTCTCGTTCTCGATTCAACCTTAATAAGATAATGAATCGAATAATTTCAACGGTCAAATGTTTTTTCTTATTGTATTTTCTGAAAAACTGGGAATTTCGGACGTTGTGTCAAATGACTACATGTGATGACCGTCATCCATGTATAGGCCTAAGCCTATCACCACACCCCAGCATTACACCTTCAGTCAAAAGGTGGCAGTCGGTGAAGCCGGTTTATGAGATTGTAAGTCCTGCACATCTATTCGTTTCGGGTTATTGTTTGTACGAATATTTGACAACGCGTCTGCTATCCATTGTGTAATTTAAGGGTTCTAGGTGGTGCCCCACATTTGTGTAGAGGCCTAGGGCCTAATTTTACGTAGGGGAAGTCAAGAAGTCTTAAGGTATCTGACTACTTGCGACAACTTTTTTTTTTAAAATGGAGATTTGGGGATTACTTTTTGTAGTTTTTAGATTTATTTAGTATATTTTAAGAAAAATATGCTAAAATAAAGAAGAGAAAAAGAAATTATGGGGAATTAGAGGGGGAAAGAATGGATGAAAATTTATAAAAAGTTTATATGAAAGCAGACAGAAATATTTTAGTACAGAAATATAAAAGCCTTTTCTGTACTAAAACTTTATGAACAAATTTTCAATTTTTCAATTCTGATGTGTTGCTATATTATTCATTTTTGAAATGATCTTCAAGATAAGAGATATTTTAATTTTATAAAAACTAGAGTAATTTTCTTAGTTATTATATGAAATTGCTTAAAAAAACAAGTGATTGTATTAACATAAGGGACTGTAAATTTTGTAATAAAACAGTGATTGATAAATCTAAAGGTTAAAACTCTTGTACTAGTATACAGATCATATACACACAAAATTTCAGTTCATTATTTTCAAAACCGTTTCAGCAATCACTGTCTCAATTTGAACATTTAAAAAAAAAAAAAAATTTGAGTAGAATGCGTTTTAAAGTACGACATCTGCTTAAAGTAATGGCATCTGCTTTTATTAAAAAACTTGTAGTTTTTGTTCTAGTGAAAGGAAAATAATAAACTTGGTATTTTTAAAAAGCTGCTAAGATGGCTTACAAAATAAAATCATAAAAAAATTGTCAATTTTTGGCAAAATTTACAATTTTAGGGTATTCGGATACCTGATGTCTTTCTTCCCTGTGTGGATATGAAACTTAGTGATTTAGTTATCGGCTCAGGTGGCATTCTTGTCATCTGGTGAGCCTGTTGTGGTCCCAAGCCCAAAGGCCTCACCAGGGGTAAATGTGAGGGGTGGATAAGTCCGAGAAGTCACTATGATCTGGTGGCAGCAGCCTAAATTTAACTCTTAAGTGGAAGCACCCAGTCTATAAATACTAGTATGTTTCGAAAAGTTCTACTGAAACGTGAGAGATTTTTTTTTTTATATCTTCTAACTAGGGCACATTTCAAGAGGTGTCTAGAAGTGGATCCTGCTTCGACATGAAAGGTATATTTGGATTCACGAAAGAGCTATCTGGTGTATCGGTGTTTTTGAATGGGGACAAAAAAGGCATTGAACAGGGGTTTGCTTATACTAATCCGTAGATCAGCGGTTTTTAAAACTTTTGATCACCGCGGTCTCCCTCTACGAATCAGTCTGACATCATGCACTCCTTAAATTTTGAACACCCCTCTCTGACTCTGTACCCAAGGCTGAGAGATGTAAAGGTTCTTCAATAGTCCTTTGTCTGCCTCTGCAATTTATAGAGACTTTCTTAAAAACTTTTTTTATTTCCTTTAAGAAAACAGTAAACATCTAATTATAAATGTATATAAAAATATTACAGAATACTCTAGTATGTGTGTGAAATAAGGGAACAATGCAGGCGCAAATAAATAATACAGGAACAATTTGATTAGGAAATCAAGATGGATGCAATGGTTGTCGTATTTGCGCGATATGTGAATTCAGTTCTTAATATTTGCACACATGTTTCTATTATGTTTTTTGAAAATATTACATCTTAGTAATGGCTACGTAGTTGCAAACAGTAAAAACCTGAATTAATAGTCTTGATCGAAATATATTTATGGGAAATATTTCTACTGGGGATAATTTAGTGATCTAGTCTTGGATGTGAAACATCTTTCAATTTTTCCACGAGTTCTTTCAGAGTCTGTAAAAGAGAGAAATCTTAACACTTGAGACCTTCGCGGTCCCCCCCCCCAGGTCCCAGTTTAAGAAGAGCTGTCGTAAATCATGTCCATCCGCTTACGTAGTGGAGGTCGCTGTTTTGATTTTATCGTCCCCTGTAATTAATGTGGGTTTCTCTACGCTAATGGAACTTCTCAAACTGTGTAGTAT
This sequence comes from Trichonephila clavata, assembly GCA_019973975.1. NCBI lineage: Eukaryota > Metazoa > Arthropoda > Arachnida > Araneae > Nephilidae > Trichonephila > Trichonephila clavata. The sequence goes on from BMAO01004773.1 coordinate 53,499, forward strand.
GATAACCATCAAGAAGCAAACACTCTAGACGAGTGATTCCTAAACTTACTGTGCCCATGGACTCTCTCCACACACACACACACACACACACACACACACACACACCACACACACACACACACCACACACACACACACACACAACACACAACACACACACACACAACACACACACACACACACACACACACACACACACACACACACACACACACACACACTTTGGTCATGAACCACCAAATGGAATAGCTATACTGTCCTGAAAATGATATTGACAGTTGTTATGCAATAAAGATGTTTTATAATTCAACTTTAACAAAAGCATAAATTTGATTAATAAATTTATGTACAGGATATCAATTGTGTTCAATACATACATAACGTACTCTAAAAATAAACAATACAAAGAATAATACTAATTTTCGTTCAAAACAAAGAAATATTTGTTGCATTCCCTTTCCATTTCGGAAGCATGCACAAAACAAAGCTTAATTGTTGACTAGATCGCGACTCTTTCATACTGCTATATTTTAGACAAGTTATAGCATGCAGCGGAGAGATTACGTTCCTGTTTATACATGTATATAAGCGATCCCACCGATGATTGACTCGATTTCCTCCGTGCGACGCTTGTCTACTTATATTTTGTGTACCTATCTATAATATTGTTACAAATTTTGAGTAATGAATGCTTAAAATAGTGTACATAATTTATATCTTGGATGTGTATTATACTAATATTATTACTTCTTTTTTTATGCTAAAATTGTAGTATTTGGAAGCAACGCCGCTTTTCCTATATTATAATGGCGATTCAATGGAAACTAGGAGAAATGCTGGCGAAAGAGCTAAATTGGCATCATTTATGGAAATCATTTTGGTTACCATGTTGGGGAGATCACATAGAGGCTTCTGGAAATTACTGGAGAAATACTATACTGTTCGAATTAATTGGCACGGGCATTTTTTTTCTTGTCTGAGTTGGTATGTGACCATCAATGATATCCCGAATCCCCTCAAATCAATTATATCTGCCTAGAGGTAATGTGATTGATCGGCTTTGACTATAATTTACTCGTTGGATTGGTTTCGGTGTATCAATTGTCCAGTGTTGAACCTTTCAGTGTTGCAGCTGATGGTTATAATTTTGCGTTCCTTTTAACACGTATTACTTTGACTTGTTCTGAGATGGATATTACACTCTGAGGAAGCATTCTAAAATAATCACTCTTAATGAACATACTTCTATGACTGTGAAAGATATAGCTACGGTAGTTGATGTGAGCAACTCGGGTGTTTCAAGAACTTTAAGCACATTTCAAGATTCTGGAGCATCGTCTCCAAAAAGTAAAGGAAAAAATGTGGACTTCAACTTAAAACTAGTCTTAAGAACTGATAAAATTCTAATAAGAAATAGAAAAAAAAGTCCAAGAAAGATAAGCAAAGACTTTCGACGGGTTTACTGGATTATGGTGTCGAAGAGAGCTCCTCAACTATACGGTAAAGGCATCTGGAAGTTAGCCGTAAGGCAACAAGACCGAAGAAAAAGCTATTTCCAGTTCAGAAAAAGCTAAAAAAATGTTTAGCATGGGTCAAAAAATACTGATTCTGGACTGTTAACTAATATAAAAAGATAATTTTCAGGGATGGAATCCATTTATTTGTACAGGGATGAAAATTAGGTGTAATTAGACAAAGTGAAGATGAAAATTTACTACCAGATCATTCCCAACAGGCTGTAAAATAACACCCTTCTAAGCAAATGTTTTGGGGGGATTTTCACAAGTGGCACTAGAACCTTAGTTCTCTTAATGCCATGTTGAATTTTGTCAAATACATATAAATATTACGCAGCAGAATTATTGCATTCATGGAAACATTTGACGGAACATTTCAACATGACTTGGCTTCTTGCCACAATTCGAAATTAGTTCAAATATTTATGTGGAAAAATAAAATAAAAGGGCTTAATTGGCCTGGTTATTCACAAGACCTAAATCCTATTGAAAATTTATGGCATATTTTCAAGAATCATTTAGCTAAGATGAGTTGCATGACAGCGGAACAAATGATAAAAAGTGCTATACAAGTGTGGTTCGACACAAATGAAGTTAAGAACATGTGCGCTTCACTAGTGAAGTCAATACCAAGACGAGTTAAAGATGTCCTTTCTGCAGCAGGAGGATACATTTCGTACTAATATAGAGGTTTTTCTTTCTACTTAGGGTATGTAATGATTAAATGCTAAAGTTTTTAGAAAAAAATCGTTTTCTTACCGTTTGTCCGAATTAATCCGAACAGTACAGCATATTAACATCACGATCTATGACGAAAAAGGATCTTTCAATAAATATCCGTACAGCCTATAAATAGAAGTCGCTCTCTAAAACTGAGTCAGTATGGTTTTGGCAGTTAAAAAGTCGATTAGAGACTAGTTGCTACGATTGAGTGAGGGCTTGGGAATAATCTTAAACATTACGTATTTGTATTTTTAGACACTGGCAGTTGTGTCTGAGGACTGTAAAAGATGTGAAGACCTTCTGGGGTTTATTGTGTTAATTTTGTTGCCATATCATGTACTTTACGGATTGTTTATTTACAATAAATTTAGATAAGATAGAGAAGTTAAGAAATTGTTTTGCATTTTAAGACTGACTGAATGAAATCCCCACGAGCCCGATCCATTTAAAAACGTTAATATTTGCGCTAAAGTTTTTTAACACGTAAAAATTATTACTCTATAATTTATTTTAGTAAACCTAAACTGGCATTCCAATCTTCAAACTTCCACGCGAACATGATGACATTGAGCCTAGACATATTTAACGCGAGCACCTTCCCTCCCCCTACGCTCTCGGTCCTTAGAGAAACCATTGTAGCATAGTCTCCTTGACGGTAGACTACTGCTCTTCTATTCATTTTTGACTCCCAGGGGCGAATTTTCCTTTAAAAGTAAACTATAGATTCTTCTTTCAGGCCTTGAGGCAAAACAGCTGTAGAGTCCTATCTTGGACTGTTGGTTGTCAACCCTCTTTTTCTTCACAGCAAACTGTTTTTCTGGGACACACCTGTTTCAATGGCGGTCCATTATTTCTTTCCCTCTCACATGTAGCCATGATACACTAGTATGGAAGGGAGTGCCGGTTATTGTAAAAAAGAAACACAAAGGTTAGTATTCTCAATGTCAAAGTGACAGGTCAATTTGTAGACCCTTCATAAGATTTACGATGTACGCCAACAAGAGGATGACAGTCTATACAAGTTTTTGTCCCTGAAGAACCAATGGTAGTTGGGACAAAGACAGTGGGTGTCGGATGCAGATCCGAGTTACTATCAATGAGGAATTATTGGGGATGTAAAAGAGGCTCACCCAGGTTGTTTAAAGAGACTATTCTCAAAGTGATACCAACGACGTGGCGACACCAACGACAGAAAACTTGCGATAGGTTGCTAGGCAGCAAGAAGGCCAGCGATTAGAGCTTGAATATTTTCCAGCGAAAGGTTGCGGGGCAGCGAAAGATTGATACCAGTGTTCCATGATAATTGATAGCTAATCTAGAATTGCAAGCGACTTACTAAAAATTCCAATTTGGGCGAACCGTTTACATTACGAAATCCAGTTGAATACCCGCGAAAATGACAACCATCATTTGTCGATACAACGGTGCTTCTCAAACTTTCAATATTTGCGACACAATATTCAATTATATTTTTCACCCCCCCATACAATAATTAAGTATTGAATTCAATGATACTGTACTTTGACGCTAAAGTTCCAATACGACTCTAGCCTCTTAAGTGCCACCGGTGCATGTAAGCGTCTCGCTCACCCAAAACATTGATTGCCCCGGACGTATGCCTTCCCGATTTTCTCTGTACACTGCTATGCATAAAATTATTCCGAAGTCCTTGGAATGCAATAAAAGGACTTTGACAGTGTGTGTTTGGGAAAGATTTATTTATTTCAGAGAATTCGATTATTTTTATTCCTTTTCTTCCCAATACATCCTATACGTGCGCCTACGTGGAAAGAGTGGTACTGGGGAGCTTAACTGTTAATCAGCAGTGAAGGAATTAATTTTAAACCGTACAAATTATTAGGGTAAATGATAATTTTTATACATAATTTTATGTATGACAAGCTCATGGGTGTAAATTATTAAACTTGTTCTTAACTTAGTATTGTTAAATTAATTATAAAATGTATTGTGCAGAACTAATAAATTTATAAGTGTATTATATCAGTATAAATTTGTATTTTATTATGTCAGAATGTATTTTGTTTGCTTACTCTCAGTAAATTAATAATTTTTAAAATAATCTTTTGTTTTCGACTTTTCAATAGGCTCGATACAAGTAGCTGAGAGCTAAAGGTGTAAAATTTTACTAATACATACCTCTCTACCCAGGAATTAAGTATACTTGGGGTCATGACATTACACCAGGATTCGAATCCACTGCTGGACAGATACAAAACGGTCGCGAATTTTCAGCCATGACCACTCGGACACCGTAACCACAAACTAAAAGTTTCAGAGCTACTAATCTGTGTCGATAAAAGTTAAGAATTCTTGTTTGCTCTTTAATTTAAAAAATTACAATTGAAATCTAATTGCAGAGAATTTATCTAAGCAAACTAAACTGTTAACAGACCACAGTAGCTTAACTATTCTTTCAACATTTTTCTTTAATGGCTGTTTCGAGGAAGAATAAACTTTTGTTTCAAGCCTCGTTTCTCTTCCAATTCTTTAAGGAAATTCTAAACGAACATATTGCTTTAAGTAAGTCTGGCTGGAATATAGATTTCAAACTCCAGCTGTCGACAGCACACATGTGGAAATTTCTTTTCCCCTTTAAAATAAAAAAATGTGAAAAGGTTCAATGAAAGTTCCTTCTCTAGAAGTGCTCTTTCAATATTTTTCAAAAACTCTCTTCAGTATAAGTGATTTTCCCCCCTGCACATTACTATTGATTTAGTTTCTCATATTTTTCGAATAAAATCTTTTATTTTGTCCGTTACGAGAGAACGCTGACGATTCAAAATATTCAAACATTCCATTTGGTGCAAGTATATAACACAATTGATAGCAAAATTTGTGTGTTCGATGTAATTATATTGAATTTTTTACAATAAAAGTATAAACTTTAGAAGATGGGGCTCAGTAGTTGTTGATGAAAATGCTTTCAAGTTTATTTATTACTAGCTGGTACAGCCGTTCTTCAAAAATTAAACAATACAGATTGAAGGATTAAGTTTTTAATGAGTTAATTTTACGTAAATTGGAAACTAAAAAAAAAAGGCTTTTTGCATATCTCAGCTGAACAAAAAACCATATTTGTTAAATTTTAAATCTGAAGGCCTAATAGCTGATAAAAAGGATTTTTTTTTTAAATATTTATAACGCCTGGTATCTATTTTGTGGATCGAGTTTTTGCAAACACATTTCTAAGCTAATCTCTGCTCAGCAAAAGTAACACATTGTTACAAATTTTATGTAATAAACGCTTAAAGTAGTGTAAATAATTTATATCTGGATGTGTAATACTTTAATATTACTTCCTGTTGTATTTATTTTATGTTAAAATTATAATATTCGCAAGCAACGCCGTTCCTTACATTATAATGGCGATTCAATGGAAACATAGCGCAATGTTGGTGATAGAGCCAAGTTGGGCATCATTTTTGGCGAACACGTTGGCCACTTGGCGATTGATTGAACGGTGCTGAAGTTGCTTTGCTATAGCTCTACCTGATGGGGAGTGAGCTGCAACAAAGAGGATAGCACAAAATACTTTCCACAAAAATATATATGCATGCCAATTTTCATAGCGGTAGGTTGAACGGTGTTGGGTGAAGCGAGGTCATATATACAAACATCCATTTTTATATTGATATATTTAAAACATATAGTAGTCAGGGAATATGTTTCTTTAAAGCAACTTTTCGTTAACCAATAAAGATGCAGGTATAAAACTAATTACCATCAAGTCTTTAGTGGCCATTACGTGTTATTGAACGTACAGTTTCTAATTGTGCTTTAAATCTATATAATTAATTGCATTTATAGGAATGCAAAGCAATACATTCAAAAGACCTAAAACAGTTGGTATCAACCTTTTTTTTACTTTTATTCCCTCCACATATTTCCTTAAGAATTCCCTATAATAGGGGTTGGCAACATATGGCATGCGTGTCAGATTCGGTACGTGGTACAATTTTAAGTTGAACTCTACACCATCCAACAAAGTTATAAGATAAATTTAAATTACGCTGTTTCACTTTTCTGCTCCTGAAATATTTTCTCTCCTTTCGTTAAGTTCGTCGTGCCCATATCAGGAGTAGAATTTTGTTTGATGCCCGTAGAGCGACGTAGGTTAATGTAATTTTACGACACGTTCTTTGGAGCTGTGGTGGTGGTATTTATATAAGCCACTATCAGCCTCCGGGGTGAAGTGATCATTTTTGTCCAACGGTAAGTTACGTGCTTACGAATCAGAAGGTTCCGAGTTCTATCCTTCATTGGTGACCCTGGCTGAACTTTGAAAAAACGCATCCTTCACGCAGCTATCGTGGCGCCATCTACCCATCGCAAAAGCAATAAAAAAGCCGTCAGATCGACATGACGCAACAATTAAGTTGTGAGATCCACATGGCGCCACAATCAAGCCGTCAGGCACACTTGACGCCACAACAACAACTCGTACGTTCGCCATAACAACTATATCATTCGTTCACCAACCGACTCACTGGTAGGGGAGTGTGCGGCGGTGGTATCTATGTAAGCTAGTAACAGCCTCTGGACTGAAGTTATCCTTTTTGTCCAGCGGTAATTTACGTGCTTAGGAATCAGAAGGTTCCGATCTCTATCCTTCAGCCTCGGTCAGGTGACGAGGTTGACACTAGAGATGCTGGCACCCCCTCTCAAAACTTCCATTCCACACAACGTGAGGACTTTGAGCCTTAGCAAATTTAACATGCATCAGTCCCTCTGCACTGCTTGCCTTACAACTTTTCATTCCTCTGAGCATTAGGAACCTACATGTTTCAGAAATATTCATTTTTCTACAAACTATATAATTTCAGAAGGGTCTAAATTAAAAAATTAAAATATTCGAACGATTTGAATTGCTTTGCATTTTCAGGAAAAAAATGAATGCACTCTTTTAAATTTTCTAGAGTGTGTACTTGCTTCTTCACCTCAGGAAAGCCCCGACGCCACGAGAGAAAACTAATTTTGAAAGTAGCTGGCTTCACATTAGGAGTAAAAATATTCTTTCTTTTCCATAACGGGTGAAGTAATTAGCAATTTCAAGTAGGCGGCAGTTAAGCCGAACTGCATTAAATAAAGATTAGGCGAGAGAGAGAGAGAGAGGAACCGATTTGTATTATGGATAAAATATGAATATCCGCTTAATGTCTTACTAAAACGTTATCGGAAAACAAAGTTTGTTAATTTTTAATGTTTATGCAATGAACCTTAGAGAAGATTTTAATTAAATTTACCTTTAAACTGCGATTTCAAGATTTCGAACTGGGAAATGGATTATATAAAGCAATTTGAATAAATACATAGTGATTTGGAAACTATTTTTTTAAAAAAGAAATTCTAATATCAGATATCTATTTATAGAAATAGTAGAAAAATAAAATATATTTCCAAGTATTAATGGTAATTTCGTAACATTAAAGGTAAAATTAGAATTAAAAAAATTATGCTAGTTTTGCATTTAACTGCGTTGTTTTTTTTTTAGCATAATTATAAAATTATTTTTTTATAGCTTTTTTTTATCCCTGCAGTAATATATTTTTTCCGGACACAAAAAGAGTAAAAATGTAGCAGTAACAGGGGGAGGGATATTATATATATGGAACGAAAATCAAGTCAAGATACTACAGTAAGCACGCCTCCGGACCTCTTCACATCAACCAATAACCTTCATTCTTCTCCGCAGAATGTGAAACCCAGCTAGAGTCGTTCCCACATCTAAAACTTTCATGATATGAGATGGAGGACTGTTTCACAGTCCAGATGCCCACAGATACAAACGTCATAACCGTCATGTCCTGAATTAGTTGTTGGAATTGCCAGTCAGGGTAAACAGTCTGATTTAGGCGCCTTCGATCTCGAACAAATCGTAGGTGCGCCACGCATGGACCATTCAATTTCCGAAATCGTCAGACAGCTAGGATTTTCAAGGCCGACAGTGTCAAGAGTATACCAAGAATAAATGGATGTTGAACAAAAAAGCTAGTGATCGGGCAAACTGCAAAGGATAATTCACCTTGACAGTGCGTGGGGAGAGACGGCTCAGACGTATTGTATGTAGTCAGAGAAGCCAAACATTAGCTCAGATTGCCACCCAGTTGAATGACGGTTCCAGTCGTACAGTCAGTAAACGGACTGTGCAACGCTCGCTTCTCCGTACGGATTTCGGGAGCCGTCGACATGCGAGAGTACCATTGCTCGCCATCGCCTGGGCAAGAGAGCTCACAGACTGGAGTGTGGAGGGCTGGAAATGAGTTGCATAGAGTGATGAGTCTCGATTACTTACTCTACTTTGTGACGGACCTGTACGTTTTCACTAACCTCCTCAATAATTCTTTAAAGTTTTATTTATTTCAACCAATCTCCACCGGGAGCCAAAGCGTGATTTATGCAAATGAGAGATATTATATAAGTTCGGGTTTCGCGAGTTAACGTGGTGAAAGAAAGAGTAGTAAAGTGAAGAGTTAGATTTTTGAAGTAAAATGAATTGAAGCATCGGTAAATCAACACGCAGTTGTTGACAGATTTAGAGTAGTGACGCGACGAGCTGAGCTGAAGATTGAAATTGGAAAGTCGAGTTTGGATCCTAACCATTATCCGATCCCTCCAGCATTAAGTTCTGCCCCTCGACGGACCCGCCGAAGTTCAAGAATAAGGTTAGTGATTTCGAAATTAGTAAATACGTGTACGTGTTTTGGCTGTAATTGTACGTGCTGATCTTTCGTGGATTCAGTCCCGATTCCGTAGTTCCGCTAGTAGTAATCCCTTCTCATACTCCACTGTGTTTTATTGTTCTTAAATTTGAATCGTGCGTTTGTAACTTTCCTTGATTAAGAGGTATCAATAAATGTAGTGATTTGTAATGATGTCTTTTGAATTCGTTAATCCACCTACACGTCCGGAAACAAGTAACGGTAGACGGGGAGATGATAATCTTAGAGGAAGTTATATGTCACGACAACTTAACGTCGACGGGAGGCTGAGAATGTTGCGTCAGGTTCATGAAACTATGGATCCTGCATGACAGGTTGGAACTGCACATTGTGGCTGAATAATGGTCCGGGGTGTTTCTGAGGGGCACTGTTTGGGATCTTTGGTGCGTGTACCAACCTCCCTCAATGGAATTCGGTGCGTAGAATTGCTGGGAGATCCCCTCCATCCGTTTATGCTGTTCTGTTATCCGCACGGTAACGGAGTTTTCCAGGAAGACAACTGTAACTGCTGATTTGGGTCAAATAAACAAGGTTTAACTTAAGGTGAACCGCAAAGAAAATCAAATTCATAGAAACAAGGTTTATTTCGAATAATACATGATGACCTATATATAAATAGATGTTTTTATATATGACATCGCTTCACTCCAACACCTTTCAACCGATCACTATGAAAATTGGTATGCGTATGTATTTTTTGTGGAGAAGGTTTTTGTGCTATCCTCTTTGTTGCAGCTCACTCCCCATCAGGTGGCGCTACAGCAAAGCAACTTCTGCTCCGTTCAATCAGTCGCCAAGTTGCCAACATGTTCGCCAAAAATGATGCCAACTTGGCTCTATCACCGACATTGCACTATGTTTCCATTGAATCGCCATTATAATGTAAGGAACGGCTTTGCTTCCGAATATTATAATTTTAACCTAAAATAAATACAACAGAAAGTAATATTAAAGTATTACGCATCCAGGTATAAATTGTTTCCTCTACTTTAAGCGTTCATTACACAAAATTTGTAACAATGTGCTACTTTTGCTGAGCAGAGATTAGCTTAGAAAGGTGTTTTCAAAAAATCGACCCACAAAATAGTTACTGGGCGTTATAAATACAAAAAAAAAATCCTTTTTATCGGTTATTAGAACTTCAGGTTTAAAATTTAGCAAATATGATTTTTTTTTGTGCAGCTGAGGTATGCGGTAATTTTTATTTATTTTAAATTTGCAATTCACGTAAAATTAACATTAAAAATTTATTTATCCTTCAATCTATATTTTTTAATTTCAATACACCCATGCAAAAAACGGGTATACCAGCTAGTAAACATATATAAAAGATCAAGAAAAATTTAATATGTACGTCCTGAGACACTCGACATCTCTTCTCTGCTACTACTACCTTTCCTATTTCGGGAGAAAAATTCTGATATAATTTATTATATATTATTGTGTGTATTATATTGAACAGGCTGCAATAATGTTGGTTGCGGGCCGTGAGTTCGACACCCCTGTAAAAGGGTAATAAAAGACTGTTTTTAAAATTGTAGGATATTGGAACTAAATATCAGATTGAAACCAATATGGGACCTATTACTTAAAAGAACAATTTGGGGCTCATCTCTAGTTCCTACAGAGTCGGGATAAATCTTTCACTGGTCAAAAATACTTTATTGTTTATTTTAATATTGAAAATAAGTTTCATGAGTAAGTATATTTACTGAGAGACATTTCAAAAATCAGAGGAATAGGCACTTATCTTTTCTATTTTTGCCAATAAAGCTCGGACTCTTTAAGGTCAGAATATTATTCCAATTAACTTGTGGCCTTTTAGGCTCTTATATTTGGCTTTTTGAGTCTTAATTTATACTTTATTGTTACTTTTTACTGATTTTGAATTATGTATTTTGCTGTGGCTACTGTTATTTGAATTTCTGTAATGAACGCACCAGCATAAAAAAAGAATCCTTAGTACTCAATATTCGATTTGAAATGCTGGGAAAGAAATTAGGTTGCTCTTTAGTCTGTGATGCGTTAACCTCGTAGCAACTGTATCATCAGATAACAATGATATTCAAGCTCATAGCCAAGAGCAAATGTAACCTAAAACGGGGAAGCTACTGAACTGCGAAAAAAAAAGAAATAAAGTTGGGAGAAAAAGTAACTATTAATTGGCAGATATAAGTATTTTTTTCTTGTTTTCTAATCCACACCTCTATATTTGCAAATAAGGCGGTTGGAATCTGTTCCAAATCTTCAACATCTCAGCCGAAGTGACGACTCTGACTTAGGTGATAGCACATCCCAACTCGAGCTACTGGTTGCACGTATACCCATACTCAAACTATCAAAAAGTGTGACCATGGCACTGTATTCTCATTACATAATTAAGAGCCGTCTGAGGCAACTGCGCGTGCGCTTAAATCGAGTTTTCTTTACTTGAAGTTCACTCATAACCGAGGACCTGAAATGGAAAATTTTTAAACGAGTAAATTTAAATCTGATCAAAAACATACTTTAAAATGCATTTGCCATATACACAGTCGACCCTCGATAAATTAAACCTTCGATAATACGAACCTCTCGCTAATTCGAAGTATATGCTCAGTCCCTAGAAAAACTCTTGACATTTTGAACTAAAAGAATACGTTTGGGTATACTCAATATTTCGAAGTAAAATCTGTAGCTAGCCAGAATACAATACGCGATAATCCGAAGTGATCTAAGAAAACTGTCGACAATTCAAACACTCAGTATCATGTAGAGTCCCTTAACAAACAGGTTGGAGCTTAAATGTTTTATGTTGTATTGACTCTGCTTGACTCCTCTGTAACGTAGACCCTTTGATGACCATATAGACTCTTATATCTCTTATGGTCTCTCTTTGACACCATAACTCTTATAGAAACTAAAGAGTGCCATTAAACAAACTACGCAAATTTTTTCTCCAAAATCATGTTGATGTGGGCGTTTTTCAAGCTTCATTTATTCTAGAAAAATCTATTGACAGAGTTAGATTGTGTGTGTGTGCGTGTAAGTGCCACAAAACAAAAAAAAAATATTTTTCGTCAAAAAAATTAATTAAATACAGTATGTATTTTTTAAAATAGTTCTTAATACATAAATGTATACTTTTACATAATACATAAATGTGTACAGGACTTTTAACTTCTGTGTGGAATATTTATACTGTAAAATATGAATTTTTTAAAAATATTTTAATAATTTTATACATGTGTACAATTGTTGTTTTATTACCTAGTTTCAAATTTAAATGTGTTTAAAATTTTTTTCCTCGTGTATTTTGCGAGTCCCCCCCCCCTATTTTCTTGATAATTTGAAGTTTTTAATGGTCCCTTCAACTTCAAATTATCGTGAGTCGACTGTATTTCCGAATATAAGCCAATCCATGTAGTAGACTGTGTTTTCTTTACAAATATTTAACCAAAATTCAAAAGCCGAATTGAAAAAAGTTTCCGTAACTTTCAAACTAGTCGCCAAGAAGGCGAAAATGTTACTGAGTAAAAAAAATATTTCGGAATATTCCGTTGGAAAATGGAATATTTTTCAACCGAATTGCTGTAATGTAAAGCGTTAACAACAATAGTTTTATTTCTGATAACCCTTCACATTTTGTTGCATTAATTTATTATCTGTGCCCTTTTTTGAGCTTGGAAAAGGAGTGGAAAGGGGTAAATTCGTATAGGCAGTGCTTCTCAAACTTTCAATATTTGCGACCCAGTATTCAATCATAATCATAACTTCCATGCAAATAACAATGCAAAAATTCAAAAATACTATACTTTGACGCTAAAGCTACAACACGACTCTAACCTCTTAAGTGCCACCGGTGTATATATACGTTTCGCTCAATTGGTGCGTTAAATTCCCCGGACGTATATATACGTCTTTCCAAAGTACGATCTTTTCTGTGCACTACTATCCATAAAATTATTCTGAAGACCTTGGAATGCAATAAAAAGGACTCTGACAGGGGCTTACGAAGAATTTATTTATTTCAGAGGATCTGCTTATTTACTCCTTTTTATCACTCCCCCCCCCCCAATACATCCCATACGCGCGCCTACGTGGAAGACGGTGGCATTGAGAGAATCACGTAACTTTTAATCGGCAGTTAAGGAATTAATTATGAACCGTACAAATTATCAAGATAAATGTTAATTTTTGTAAATTTTATATATGAGCAGCCCTTGGGGTCATTGGTAATTTTGAATGTTGTTCTTAACTTAATATTGTTAAATTAACTATAAAATACATTGTGCAGTACCGATACATTTATAAGTGTATTATATCACTGCAAATGTGTATTTTATTTTTTATTATTGCAGAATGTATTTTATTTGTTTACTTTCAGCAAATTAATAATTTTTTAAAATAATTTTTTGTTTTCTACTTGTGACGGATCTACTAATCCCTTCATGAATCTTTCCGGAAAATATTTATTTCAACCAACTTTCCTCGAGTAAAGAAACGTGATTATGTAAATTAAGTATATTATATAAATTTTGGTTTCGCGAGTTTGTGGGTTGACACGTAGTTGTTGACATGTTGGAGTTGGCACGCTGAAGTTGATACGTTGGAGTGTGCAAGTAGGAGTTAACATAAAGTCCGCGAGTTAGTTGTTAGTTGAAGATTGAAAAGGAGTGGAATCAATTAAAGATTACAGAGCATAAAGCCAATGACCTTGAGCACGCCGAAGTGAGCGCCTGCAAGTTTCTAGTGTAGGATCCGATGCATAAAAAGTTCAGGTACTGTGAGTTTGATTAAGTAGAAGCTAGTTTATTAGTGTGCGACGTAGTTATATTTGAGCGTATTTAAGCTGTCTTAGATTCAGTTGAGGGTCTGTAGTGGTATCCCCGTGTTATAAAATCTCCCCTCCGCGCTCTACTAAATATCATCTACCTTAATTAGAATTGTATTGTATCTGATTAATAATTGGAATTAATAAATTGATTAGACTGAAAACATGTTTGCGGATTATTCTGTTTCTCCCACACCTCTAGCCGGGTTTTTCTGGTAGACAAGAGGGTTCAAATGTAAGCAGGAATCAAACGATATCACAAACTTTTCAATATGCTCGCGAACCCCAGTTGGAGAAACGCTGGTATAAGGAGCTGGATCGTCGACATGTGCTTCAAGCTCTTGAGAAAAAACTCTCACTATGATGATTAAATACATTCAGATATTTGTTGTTGTTACTGATTCCACCTGTATGACAATGTCAGATCGAGGTACACGAAGTTTATCGGGCGAAAGGGCTAGATGTACTCCTGTCGTTAGCCGTAGCTTTGAGCACCATACAGATGACAGTACGTTTTGGCTCAATTCCATCCCAATTTTGAGGAAGAAAGCCCTAGTAGTGGTCAGGGGCCTCCGACCTCTCTTCTCCCTCCACCAACCTCACGAAAGGACTTGCGGCTCGACTGCTATTTAAAGTACTCCATGCCACAAAGGCATTGTACTTCAACAAGCATCTATGCTTTCTCCAGAATTCGAACCCGGGCCCTACAGCACAGTAATCAGTATCACTAACTGGGTGGGGGGCCATGGGAAAAACTCTGACACTTCTGAATATATCAATAAAGTAAAAGCTTCACATTTTTGCCTCTACTATTAAGGAAGAGCAGAGTGAAAAGCAGCCCGAGAAAATGCAAGGCATGTACGAAAACGCAAAGAAAACGCGAAATGGAAAAAATTTGACACGCCTGAACATATCGAAAGACAGAAGGCTTCACGTTTTTTTTCGCCCTACTATTCATGAGAAAGTGCAAGGCATGAATGACAAAGAAAATTTTACATTTTAATTACCACGTAGAGCAGCGGCTCTTAAACTGTAGTCCGATGCCAACCGGGAGTCCCCACCACCTTTCTAGGGAGGTGAAGGAGTGCCATATAATTTTAACGCCCTACGGCACAGCATTGAGCGTCGCTGACTACTATACTAGATGGGCGACATTCAGACATCTAAATGAATAAATGTGAGTTTTGTAAACTGTTCGGAAACTCGGATTCCAACTCTGGCTTTGAAAGATTTGTATGAATTTTTTCTTCTTTTAGAATAAAAGTTCTATCCAAAACACCCCCAAAAAGTTGAAGGATTAATATTGCTTATAAGCATGGCTGACCCCCTCCCCATCTTCCCCAAATTATATTTTTTTTCGAGTTTAGTGGATCTGTATATAAGACAGCATCTTTTACTTTTTCTTTATAAATATTTTTAAAAAAATTTGTGATAGCGGTTGGTATCTGCTTGACTCTGAACCCCCTTGTCTACCTGTAAATCCGGCTAGGTGTGTGGGAGAGACTAAATGACCCACAGACATGATTTCAATCTAATTAATTTATTGTTACCAAATATCAATCAGACACAATAACAATCTAACTAAGGAAGGTGATTAAACAGTAGAGCACGGAGGTGACATGGGGTTACTACTACAGACCCTCAACTGAATCTAAGATAGCTTAAATACGCTCAAATATAACTACGTCACACACTAATAAGCTAACTTTTACTTAATCAAGCTCACAGTACCTGTACATTTTATGCATCGGATCCTACACTGGAAACTTATAGGTGATCTCTGTCGGCTTGATCAATGTCGTTGGATCCACGCTCTGTAATCTTTTCCCTGGATAACTCCAAGACCTCTAACTAATTCCACTCTCTTTCAATCTTCAACTAACAACTAACTCACAGGCTCTATGTTAACTCCTACTTGCCAACTCACAAACTCACGAAAACAGAATTTATATAATATACTTCATTTACATAATCACGCTTCCTTATTCGGTGAAAGTTGGTTGAAATAAATATTTTTCTAAAAGAGTCATGAAGGGATTAGTAAAGCCGCGTACAGATCCATCACAAATTGACTTATTCTCAGACTTATGTGGTAATAACAAATCAGCAAAAATCTCATGTTTGAAGAGGAAGGTAGGGGAGAACTTATAATATTCATAAGGATGACGATCTAAAAAAAATAAGTGTCTTTGATCTAAACAGGCCTTCCTTATCGACCAGAGGGTACGAAGATATCACGAAACTACATTCCAATGAGAATCAATGCAGAAGACAAAAAGATTTCAGCATTCGGCGCTTAACAGTCGGGGCGTTTATTTGAGCTGCCAACCTATCAGTTAGTAGCTTTGTCATGTACGCGTTAGACAACTGGGAGGAAAAGGAATCCTATTCGTGGCAGCTATTAAGCGCTTTTATTTCTGTCTTTTGTTGTTTGCGATTTGCAAGAGAAGGGTTCATTGCATACCCCTTCTTAGATAAGAAAATTGTTAATGCTATATTGAGGGACTTTCTAAGTGATACATAAAGAGGGCTGTTTTTACAGCAAATTCTGTAGTTGATACGCATCTCCAGTTGGTTTGAGTGTCGTTAGCACGTTTTTCTGTTGTGGATTTTTTTGTTTGTTTTTGAGATGGCATATCAGTTTGATACGTGAGCCGGTGCGATGGGTTCACTCTTCGTGATTTATTGAAAATGCGCAATCAACCGATAGTGTTAGGCTGTATGGACATATAGTGTTCAATTTCTAGGTCACTACTGGGTTCACTTTCATGTCTGGAGACCATTTCGTCCACGCGTTAGACGACTGGGATGAAAGAGAATCCTTATTCGGAACAGTCTTCATGTGTTTTTATTCCAGTCTTTTGTTGTTTGAAACTTGCGACAGGAGGGGTCGCTGCATGTGCGTATACAACCATGTGCGTAACATTAGCAAAATTCAACCGCAATGATTAAAAAATTAAAAAAAAACTTTCTCTGCTTCTCCGAAAAGTTCCTCGTCATGATCAGTGCAACATGCCACCTAATACCACGAGTCAAATTTTAGGAAAGATATTAAAATGTCGGCTACTAACTGCACCGTATGTGAGTTACATTGTGGCTTTGTTGGTAGAGCGCGTGTTTACTGACGTTCACAGTTTAGATCTGTTGTCAAACACTAATATTTACTAGCATTAATATATTTTTTAATTAAATACATTTGAGTTCCTGAAAATTTTGAAAATCAATGTAAGATACAAAATTCTAAGCATTAATAGAAAGGAAAAAATTACCCTACTTTTCAATTCATGATTTCATATAATCAAAGCAGGGAAAAATTAACTTTTAAATTACTATTATAAGAACATGGATTATGTATTGTTTAAGTTTTGTGAAGCGAAGTGAATTGGATGAACTAACACCGAATGAAATCAGCGTATAAGTAGTTACGATTTTGCAAGATAATACATATTTTTTACACATATTAGGCTAACATTTCTTGATAACAGTATTGTTAATTGGCAGGTAGTTTAGTAAGATATTCAATTACATGTCAAAATTACAGCAATATACTGCCAACATTTTAAATTCCTGCAAAAATCTTCTTAAAACTTTTCTATCAACATCTTTTTTTCTATTTGGAAAAAATATATTGTTAATATTATTTTGTGAAAATAAAATTCGTGCACATGGATCTGGCTGACATTAAGTAAAAAATGAACAGAAATCAAGAGAAATATGATTATGTTTTTTTTTTTTGTTGCTGAATAAAAAATAGCAAACATTTATTATTTTTTTAATACTTCCCTGGCACAATTTCAACGAGGATGTTTTCAATTTCCTTTCTTCCAATATATAACCCTTCGTGTCTGGTTTTATGCTTGAAACCGAAGATCGGAAAGATATTTACATAAAACTTTTATAACAAGAATTTCTCATCTGCTTTGGGAAGAATTTATGTTGATTGAGTAAACTATTTTATTCCATACAATCAATTCTTTTCCTACGTCATCCAATTGCAATTTCTGGAGTTTATATTTCTGAATCTTCATTTTGTTTCTTGAAAAAGAAAACTCTTTTATTTAAACATTAGAATTTTATAATATTCGTATAATTTTTTGCTTTATATTCGTCGTATATACAGTCGGAATTAACGAATTCATCGTGACCGAGCATTTTGTTCGTTATATCGGGGTGTAAAAAATACAAATTTTTTGCACTTTCCTCTTGGAAATTCTATAATAAGCATCTAAACAAAAGTATTCATTGTTAGAAACTACACGCCTATTATTCCACAGTTAAAAATGTTATTAGTGAATTAATACACGCCGGTCAATTGGGAATTTTAAAATACTGACCCATTATGTTTAACAATATTTTTTTATTTTTAACTCGAAAGGTTTATTTTTCGACTTTATGCAGAGAGGAAAATACTGGGTCACTTACATGCTGCTGCATTATTTACGTTTTAACCGTTTCCAAACAAGGAAAGGGAATAGGAAATGTAACAGCTGTAATAGGAGTTTCATTAGGAATTTCTACATCAAAATAGCTATTCATTGGCTTTAACATTCCAACAATTTCTTTAACTTCAATTGCACAAATAGGAAGTCCGTTATCAAATGTAACATAATCGTTAAAATCTTAAGATATCCCCTGCGTTGTAGAGAGGGAAGAGATAAAAAAAGGAAATTCCTGTGCTATTCAAAACTCACACGATAGGTCACACTCACGAATCATATGGACCTGTAAAGACTTATAATGGATCCCTTCCCGTCGAAAGTAGCTGCCAAGAAAAGTCTTTTTCTGTTCCGGGCAAAAGGATAAATAAATATTTTTTTAAAATCCAAACTAACAAAAAAGTTTGTTCAGATCCTGGAATAATTCGCTAATTCAAGGTTTATTATTCATTAAATAGGGTTTTTTTGCCTTCCTTTTTATCGGGAAAGAGCACAATTCGTTAAATCGAGATCTGACTGTATATTAATCAGTTCTTTAGTCACACACGCGATCACCCCCCTCGCACACACGCACTCGAACACAAATATCCTCGCACACACGCATTTGAACACAAACATACTCACAAACATGATCGCATACACGCACTCGAACACAAACATCCTCGCACACACGCACTCGAACACAAACTTCCTCGCACACATACACACGAACACAACCATGATCGCATACACGCACTTGAATACATACGTCCTCGCACACTCGAACACATACATCCTCGCACACACACACTCGCAAATACAAACATCCTCACACACATGCACTCGCAAACACAAACTTCCTCGCAACACAAACTTCCTCGCACACACACACTCGCGCGCGCGCGCGAACACAAACATCCTCGCACACACGCGAACACAAACATCCTCGCACACACGCGAACACAAACTTCCTCGCACACACACACTCGCGCGCGAATACAAACTTCCTCGCACACACACACTCGACCACAAACATACAGTGTACCCGATTTTCGAGAATAAATAGGTCGATTGATTAAGTGTTTGTAAAGAGTGCACTTTGAAGGTATACGAAGAATATTAGCAAAAGACCTCGTAATTCAAAAAAAAAAAAAAAAAAAAAAACGTTCTAGTGACGAGGATGATGACACCTGAGAGCTGGTATTCATTCTCCTTTCTTCTATACCAAACCCAACTTAAGGCCTTTCAGTCTGACATTGAATACGTTTCAACTGTTCTACACTGGGGTCACACCAACTGTACTGAATGGTTGGAGAAAATAGAAGGAGAGAAAAGTGAAATGTAATAGGGAAAAAGTTTACTTAAATATAAAAGTAAGGGAGGAAGATAGACATTTGCTGAGGAGTTTGTGTGGTTTGATAAAGAAAATATGAACCCTAATTTATAAAATCTATCGACCCTGTCGTGAGGTTTTTGGAGTAACACCCAGTAACCTTTCTCTTTACTTGACCATGGTTCAAAATGACGAGGTCCGTCGCCAAAAGCCTTCGTGCAGCTGAAAAAGGCGACGTTGATATTCACTCACCCAGTAACCTTTCTTGTTAGGAGCTACATTCAACCATCATTTAGATAATCTTTCCATTGCAGCTAAACTGTTGAGAAAATCGTTCTATGTTGACAAATGTGTGACTTGTTTTCAACTCCAAGAACGCCCGCACATTTAGAGTAGAATTTAAAATATTGTTTCAGCTCAATTGGATTTAAGATGGTTCGATGCGTGATGCCACCCAATACCCTCCGAGTACACATGGAGTACTTGCTCGTTGAATCAGTGGGTCTGAATGCGTCGCCCTCTACCGTGTTGTACCGAGCAAAATCGTATTGTCACTTTCATGGGGCTCAAAAGCTGAGGCTAACGACAGGTGTAAAATTCTAGCCCTTAGCCGCGATGAATTTCGTGGACCTTGATCTGATGTTACTGTCGATCAGGTGGCATAAACAACAACAATAATTTAAGATTCTGGTAGTCAATGTGTTACAGATTCTATAAAACTTAGTTGAAAAAACAGCCTGATAATTTTGAGACTATGGTTTTAAGTTTAACTTGGAATCTAAATGATGATTCCTTATATCATGCAATATAAACTGTCGGAATAGATAAGCCTATAAATAAAAGGGGTCAATGCTATTTGTAGCTTATCATATTTTTTATCCGTTTGGATTTTCGGCATTTCGACTTATACAAAGAAATTGGTACTTCAGACGTGATTGACATATATTCCGTACAATCGAGAAATTAACAAAAGAATTCGACACGTGTTCAAACGATTAGAGAACACCTACGACATACTTCTAAGAAGTTTCGCTGGAAAATTTTCGTTCAAACGATTAAAGAATATATTGAAAAAGATTTCAATACCTAGGTCAATCGAGAGAACAAGCTCAATATCAGCGGAAATTCAAACTGTTAACGGTTTATTAGAAAAACACCTCAAGAAAAGAGCTTCTTTTATTAGTAGCTTGCTAGAATAGTTGGAACTCATTCCAGAAAAAAAGAACAAGTTAGAGTTGCACGAATAAAAGTTATGACTGGGATACTGGTAAAACAAGTGCAAAAGATCAAAATTTAGTATCCAAAGAACAGGCTGATTCTGTCATTTATACTAGGACAGGGTGGTCAAAACCGCGTCCCACCTTGAATAATCTTGCGGCCCGCGAGATTTACAACAACTTTACAAAATGCGACTATTCTGTGTAATTTAAAAAAAAAATGTGTAACAAATAAATCCCATAACTGTTTTTATTTTATCACGTTACTTCTGCTACTGTGAATCTTTTTTCCCCCGAAAATGAAATTTATCAAACGTAAATCGTGTTCAAACTTAACGGATGAAAACCTGCAACATCAATCGCGATGCGTAAAAACACGTATTGAGATCGATTTGCAAAAACTATGAGAAAGAGTTGAGAAAAAAATATCTCACTAATTAAATAAATTAAGGTATACGACTACATGCGTCAATTTAAAAAAAAATAGAGATATGAGATTTTGTGCTCTTTTTACATTTTTTTAGTACATTTTAAGAAAAATATGCTCAAATTAAGCAGAGAAAAAGAAATTATTATTACTAAAATAGGTTAAAATTTACAAAAAATAACATAAACGCGGCCCCTTCTGTACCAAAAGTTTATGAACAAATTTTCAATTTTTCTATTCTGATGTGTTGCTATGTTATTTATTTTTAAAATGACCTTCAAGATAAGGGATATTTTAATTTTTATAAAAACTAGAGCACTTTATCTTGGTTATTGTATAAAATTGCTTAAAATAACATAAAGGACTAAAAATTTTGTAATAAAACAGTGATTGATACATCTGAAGGTTAAAACACTTCTATTATTATACAAAACACACAAAAATTTTTAGTTAATTATTTTCAAAACTTTTTTAGCAATCGCTGTCCCCGTTTGAGTATTTTTTAAAAAAAGAAACACCCATTTCTAGTAAAACGCGTTTTAAAGTACGACATCTTGCATAAAGTAATGACATCTGCTTTTTCTAAAACACTTATAATTTTTATTCTAGTGAACAGAAAATAACAAACTTGGTATTTTTATAAAGCTGATAAGATGACCTATAAAATAAAACCATGAAACAAATTTGACAATTTTCAGCCAAATTCACAATTTATGGTAGTCGGATGCCTTAATCATTATTTGATCTTTGTATTATTATTATTATATTATCTATGGTTTGTATATACGTGAAAAACAATGAAAACAAT
Source organism: Trichonephila clavata (assembly GCA_019973975.1). Classification (NCBI taxonomy): domain Eukaryota; kingdom Metazoa; phylum Arthropoda; class Arachnida; order Araneae; family Nephilidae; genus Trichonephila; species Trichonephila clavata. Next base: position 75,491 of record BMAO01004773.1, read on the forward strand.
AATACATCGCGTTCTGTTTTAAATTTTCACTCCAATTAATGTTTGTGTATAATGGGTCTAAAACTAATATAAATATATTTGTTTTTATATGCGGCACATGAGATTAAAATTTTTTCCCGACCACTGTACTAGGAGAAGCAGAAAAATAATACATTCTAAGCGTCTGACATATCTGAAAGTGGATTTTATTTATGCTGATGCAAATTTCTGTTTTAGTTTGGCATCAATATTTTGAGTATTACAAATGCAATATTATTGTTATCACGTGGTGTTATTTTGAGTTTTCGCGACTCCCAAGACACTAAGGGGAGAGGAGCTGCAGAGGAGTTGCAGAGAGAATAACACAAGGGATTGAGGAGAGCCATCGAAGGTTTCTTTTTTCGCCTGTGGCAAAGCAGTCTGTTACGGCGTTCCGAAATGAAGCTGTTACGAATTCTCTGGATGCTTTTAGAGCAGTGTTTTTCAAACTGTTCCACGGAGCCCTGGGATTCCACGAGTCACAATAAAAAAAAGAAAAGAAAATTATAAACGTGTATGCAAAATGAATTTACGTTATCTATGAAGTCTGTAGAATTACAAGCACCTAATGTTCAACACAGTCATTAAAGCTAAAAATTTTATTTACACTTAACGTAATTCTCTTTTGTAATACTTTTAAGCGACCGCGGTAACCAAATGGACCATGGCCGGCATGTCCTGAGTTCGGACCCAGTACCACTGAAGATCCGCCGTGTAGGGGAGCGATGCACTTTAAATCTGCCAAGAGCTCAAATGTCCTCCCTTGGTGTGGTGTGGTAGTTTGGAGAGGGTGAGGACAACACCAGATCAGGTGTCGTTCTCACCACTTGACCAAGGTTCAAAATGACGAGGTCCGTCGCCAAAAGCCCTCATGTAGCTGAACACTGCGACGTTAATATTCACTCTGTAATACTTTTTAAACTTTTATTATAGTCTGATAGGATATTAAAATGTTTCTTATATAGATTATGTACTACTTACTAGATTGTGAATATTCTATTGTTTATAGTTACAGGAAATAATTTTATACTCATTAGTACAATGTTTAGTAAATATAAATAGTTGTCTAATAGAAGTATTTTTTTTCATTTGTGACCCCCCCCCCCTATAATAAAGGACAGGGGACAACTTAAAGACATTTCAACACATTTGACGTTGAAATCTAAATTAAAGTTGAAACAGCTCCTAAAGCTATTAGAACTACAGAATTGAAATTTGGCAGACATATTCCTTTTGTTGAGTAGAGATTTGTTAAGAACGGGATTTTTTTGGAAAACGACTCTCAAGATGAGTTGCGGGGTAGAATTGACAAAACCCCGTTTTTGAACAATTAGGTCTACAGAAATTACCAAACATGTTTCTTTTGTGGAATAGAGATCCGTTTACGGGATAGTTTTATGGGAATCGATTCCCAAGGAAGATTGTGGGATTACGGGAGCGTATTAGATTAAATTCCCCGTTTTTAAACTATAAGACTTGCAAACCTGAAATTTGGCAAGAAACTTTATATCCGTAAGTTGAGATCGGCTAAAAAAAGGTTTTGCGGTGATCGACTCCGAAGGAATGGGTGTGGAGGTTATAGATAAAAACTCTCGGTTTTGAGTTACTAGACTGTTAGGCTTAAAATTTAGCAAGCATGTTTCTTTTGTTGAGAAGACAGTCACAAAATAGTTTTTACTGAAATAATCTTCGAGAATGAGGGGTGGGGGAGGGAAAATTTTTCGTCCTGTCCTTTTTAAATCAATATGTAAAGACAATAAGAAGGTTTTTTCTGCGCAATTGAAAAATCATAACAATATGACTTAGATAGCAATAATATGAAAACATTATACGAGGTAGAATTCAAGTTCATAATTTAAAAAATATTACCAATTAAACTACTGAAATAAATACTCCTTTGAAATAAGACCTTTGAACACACTTTTCTCATCGCTTTCAAAGGCCATCGAAACATTTCTGGAATCCATTTTTAGCCCTATCTTTTAATCCAGCCTGCTATGCATTATTAATTTCATCTGCAAATTGGAATCGATGACCTGAAAACAACGTTCCAGTTCTAGAATTATCTGAAGTCGCAGGGAGAGAAATCAGGGGAGTAAAAAGGATGTGGCAAAACAGTTGTTTTCGTTTCTCCCCGTCATTGTTAAATGCCTGTTCTTACGTACCGCCGCAGAAACCTTTTGAATGTTTTAGCGGTGCGGGAAGTCTGCGTGAGAGACTTTCCGCGATTTCAAACGTCAATGCCACTCAAAAAATTTCCGTTTGCGATAATGTATACAGCCGTAAGTATGCTTTATCATTTCGTAAATCTCCGTAGTACTCTTTCTAAGCAAACACAATATTTGATATTCATTCTCTGCTCTACAAACGCCATTTCTTTTAATCGTCGGGTACTAAATGCCTCCGCCTACAAAATACGACTCCAGGGCGAGTCACCGACCACTTGATATAGGACAAACCACTTTTGGAAAAGGGGAAGAAGGTAGTAATAAAGAAACGTTATCGTAGACACTCTACTGCGAAATTTTTCCCGTTATAAGAAATTTATATTCCTTATTCACTATGACCCGGCTAGATGTGTGGGAGGAATTAAATGATCAGACGACATGAACTTCAATTATTTATTTATCTCTATATTCAACACAGACACCAATAACACTCTAATTAAGATAAATTTGATCAATTAGAGGACGAAGGTGAGACAAGTTAACGTGAGGATAATATAAACGACCATGCAAATCTATCCTTACGATAATTTATACAAAGCTTGTTTTAATTTAGAAGCACGCTAATAGTTTAACTCTCTAGCTTCTACTTGAAATAAAATCACAGTACCTGACCTCTTTCAATCCTTTACTCTTTTTGACGTTGTAATACCTGTCGGTTCCTGCTTGCCTCTGAAACATCTTGTCTACCCGCAAACCCGGCTAGGTGTGTGGGAGAAACTGAATGATCAACAGACATGATTTCTGTCTAATTAATTTATCGTTACTAAAATATCAATCAGACACAATAACAAACTAATTAAGGTAAATAATCAAATAGTAGAGAGCGGAGGTGAGATTCAATAACACGAGAATACTACTACGGACCCTCAATATACGATAGCTTAAATACGCTTAATATAAACTGCGTCGCACACTAATAAGCTAATTTCTAATTAAACAAGCTCACGATACCTGTACTTTTTATGTAGCGGATCCTACACTTGAATCTTGCAGGAGATCTTTATCGGGATTTGATCAATGTCGTCGGATCCACTCTCCGTAATCCGTTTTCCTGGACAACTCCAAGACCTTTTAATAATTCCATTATCCTTCAATCTTCAACTAACAAATTAACTCGCAAACTCATTGCTAACTCCTACTTGCCAACTCCAACTCGCGAAAACAGAATTTATATAATATACTTCATTTACATAATCACGCTTTCTTGGTCGGCGAAAGTTGGTTGAATAAAAATATTTTACCCCAGAAGCGTCCCCAAGGTGTTAATATAGTCGCGGATGGATCCATCACAACGTGACCTTAAACACTTCTCCAATAGTGGAACTAAGCGCTTTCCGAATATTCCAACTTCTCGCTTCGTACACTGTTTACGTATGCGTACTACTGCCAGGTTGCTAGCATTCTGATCGATTCATTTCACATCCAATGTATCCTCCTTTCACTATAACCTTCAATTCTCACTTCAATAACTCTTAAAACTCGTGAATACAGAGAATATATATATATTAAACTTAATTTGCATAATCACGTTTCCTGTTCTCGGAGAAAGTTGGTGTAAAGAATGAAAGCCCAAAAGGAATCCCCAAGGGGTTAGTGGTAGGAACCGTATAGATCCGTCACACCGTTATAGGCACAGTCCGAAAACTTTTGAATTCTACCTTTTGTATAGTCTTACAGCATCATGAAAAACTCAGTAAATATTAAAGCTCTCGTCACCCCATTATTGATTTTAGACTCAGTTTATTCAGATGATAAATTAGCTCTAAATCGGGATAACACGGCTTATTTTCATTTACCTTACCTCTTTACATATTTTTTTTATTTCTATTTATGAAATAAGGTGAAACGGTACCTTTTTCTTTTGCCTAACCGTATTCAGAAAGTTGGAACACTTTGATTCCACAAAATTTTTTCTTTTTAAGTAATGTTATTTAAAAAAGGGCATTACAAAAACAATTACTTTTTCTTAAAGCCCAGGAAGAGTACATTTCAATCCCCAGAAACTTGAAATTTAATTCATTTTTAGAAATGTCTTAAATTCATATCACTTTGGGGGGGGGGGATTTTTCCGATACTCGAGGAAAAGATATAGAAAATTTTTTAAGAATTTTCTTACCATTGTGAGAAAAGATACATTTATTTTCAAAGTTGAAGGACGAGGAATGTCGAGCAGTAAACGCCCTGATCTTTTTAAAGGAAGTCGGGATATAGATCGATTCATGGCATTAGAGGATGATTAGAAGTTTTTATATTAGATTTGTTTTTAAAATGCTTTATTAAAGAGGAAAATATACTTGAAATATTAAGTCAACCCCATATGTTTAACAGACGCATCACTTATGTAAATAAACCTTTTCCTTACTTCCCCTATAGATACAGGGGTGATTAAAAGTATATATATATATGTTACCGGCAAAGTATGCAATGCCCGCATTCTATAGAATGGCGGGCGTTTCTAGGCAAAGTATGAAATATGAGATTTATTACATACTTTTCCTAGGCATTGTATAAAATGCTTAGGCATTCTATAGAATGCCTAAAGCTATTAAGGCGAAGTATGAAAAAAGGTCATGATAAGGATATTATATCAATGAGTTACATTCCTAAAAGTACAAATGTTATTCTGACAAAATAATGAGACTGCCATTAAAAAATTATTAAGTTGTGATTTTGCATATACCTGTATTAAAATTCCTTCAGAAGTTCCAATAACCATGGTTCAAAATTACGCGGACCGTCGCCAAAAGCCCTCGTGTTGCTGATCAGTGCGACGTTAATATTCTCTCACTCACTCACTCAGAAGTTCCAAGTCGATAGAAACCATCTTATTTCCTACTCATTACAAGATCCAATATATTGGCATTCGGGGAAAAAATCAAAGTTTTTACTATAATACCTTTTTTTTAAAAATAATTTTCTGTTTTTTTTCTGGCAAGGTTCACAAAGGTGGATGTGCAGTTCAATATCATACCGTGTAACATTTTTGTATTTGGTTGAAAGTTCTTTCAGCATTCTATCACATCCCCAGAATCCGGAATTTAATTTGGCTCTTGGCAAATTAAATTCCTAGAATAAGTTCACATTGCCAGAGCTCAGGTGACCCTTTGAGAAGGAAACTTGATGTCAAAATTACCGGCTGCAATTGGTATCGCCTACATGGTGCCGCACTAAAAAGAGATACCAGCTCCTGAGGAATGTACTAGGTCTGAAAATGGTAAAAATACCAAACTGCACCCCCATTAAGCAAAAAAAAAAAAAAAAAAAAAAATCCGTGACGTAATACCGTATAGCAGTTTTTCCCAACATTTCTATTTTCCGAGCCGGTCAACGTTTGATAATTTTACGTCGGCCCGCTGAGGATGGGGCGTTGATTATTTATATTTTAAATTGTTTTGATTTTATAATTTAATTGTATTTAAACATGCCTTCAGAATAAAATTCAGTTGCACCAAAAATAATTATAAAATGATTTTACATAAGATATAAAGTGATTTCCATAGAAAGTCGCAAAACACGAGAAAAATACACCCCAGTAAATATAATGGAAATAATTTAATGCTCCTTGAGTGGCCCGATACCTTTTGATCCACGGATCAGGGGTTGGGGACCACTGTTTTATGTTACTGACGCCTTCTTTAACAGGTTAAATGAGTTTACTTTTATTTTTCGAAAACATCCCATCATATAGCTATTCAGCAACCAATAGTCCCTGGATTCTTTCTTAGTAGTCATTTTAGCATTTTGTATATCAGTTATTAACTTCTATTAAGTAATTTCAGTTAAGAAAAAAACTTTTTTCTGCTGCATCAACTTGAATTTTGGACAACTAGCCGTCGAATAGTTTTTTCCTGTTCTATGGACCATGGGTCGGCAACCTTTTAGCTGTTGCGTGTCAAACCAATCTACCAATATGATTCAGCGAACCACACTGCAGAGCATTTTTGAAATAATTCAAAAATTTACAAATTTGTTGAGTAGTGGAACATGCCACTGAGAATTGTACCGCGTGCCACATGTGGCACGTGTGACATAGGTTGCAGACCCCTGCTTTAGACTAAGGCTCCTTCTCCAAAACTATAGCCGACTCCTACATTTTCAGGTAGCACAGGAAAAAAACTAATTTTTTGTTGAACAAGTTTAAGTAAAATTGAGTATTTTGACAATTCCAAACAAACATCAATGTACAACTAACAGATTCTGAGCCTAAGACACGTGTGAAAAGTTTTATGTCTTGCCAATTGACAATATTCGAAACGAATCTGAGGTGTATTTCATACTTTGCCGGTTTCTCATTAGGCATTCTATAGAATGCCTAGGCAATGTGTGAAATTGGAATCATTTCATACATTTCCGGCTAGGTTTAGTCATTCGATACAATGCCAAGGCATTCTTTAAAATGCGTGGTTACTTTGCCGGTAACATATACACTTCAAGACTTGGTAATATGTTAGTGCCATAAGTTTGAGATCGCATTGACTACAGGGTGAAATTGTAAGAGTTAAGTTAACAGTTGGCATTATTACAATGCTTCTCAAAGTTTCAATATTTGCGACCCAATATTCAATCATAATTTTTATCGCACCCCCTCCACACTATAACAATGTATTTTATTCAATAATACTATATTTGACACTAAGCTACAATACGATTTTAATCTCTTACGTGCCACCGGCTTATATAAACGTCTCGCTCAGCCAAAGCTTTAATTCCCCGGTTGGATATATACGTCTTTCCAAAGGTACGATCGTTCCTGTGCATTGCTATTCATTATACTATTCTGAAGGCGTTGGAACGCAATAAAAAGGACATTGACAGTGTTTACTAAGGATTTGCTTATTTAAATGTTCTTCCACACCCCTTTAAAACATTTTTCTGTTACCTCATTCCAAGAATGGTTTATGTTTTCTACAGCATTCATGTTATTGTAGTTTTTCCAAAACTCTCTTATTGATTGTTTCTCTTCTCCGTCTTTTTTTTTCAAACATCTGTCTAAATGTTCGCCGTAGGTAATAAGTCTTAAAATTTGATAAAAAGCCTTGATCCATTGGTTGGATTAAGGCAGTTGTGTTAGGCGGCAAGAAAAACCACTTAGACTGGAATGCATCTTATAAAGTCAGATAAATTCGTTGGATGGCTTGGAGCATTATCAATTAAAAGTAGTGCTCCTGATTAAAATTTTAATTTCGCAATAGCGTTTAACAAATGGGCAAAAATATTCAGTGAACCAATTCTGGAAAATTTTCATAGTTATCCATGATTTTTTATTAGACTCTCAAATTACAGATAAAGTTAATTTGGTATTCCTTTCATCGCTCTTGGGTTTTTGGAATGGTAAACAAGTGGTGGTTTTAATTTGAAATCTCAGCTTGCATTACCACCAAGTAGAAGTGTTAAGCGATCTTTTGCAGCTATAAATCCGGGTGCACGTTTTTCTTCTCGGGTGAAATGTTCGTTTTGGCATTCTTTTCCAAAATAGACCTGTTTCATTAACATTAAAAACCAATTCTGGAGGATAGTTTCGTCGTTCAGTTATTGTTTTTAATGTCGCTGGGAATTCGGCCACCGCTTTCGTACCACCACTTGCTGCTTCTCCTGTAATCTGTATGTTATGAAGATTATTTCGATGTTTAATTCTATTAAACCATCCTCGACTTGCGACGAAAGTTTCATTTGTGTCACTTGCCTCAACCTGAATGTAATTAAAAATTCTTCTGGTTTTTTCCATTATAATAGATTAGCTTAATGACATATTGCGTTCAATTTTGTAGTCATTCCATATAGAAAGTGGTTTTTCCATTTTATCTATTGTATTATTTCTAGAACGGGTAATTCTAGCTGCAAAGCTTGTTGTAGTTGCGGTTGCCGATGACAGATTTTTTTCTTTATTCATAAGAATGGTCCTTACTGTGAAAGTTGCCAAATTCAATGCAGCACCAGTTTGAGATTGACGTTCACCAGTATCTAGTCTTCTAATCACTTGCATTTTAGCAAAATGCTTTTTCTTGTTGCTTTATTTTTGTGCTTTTTACTATCACCTTTGTTCCCACTTAACAACACCAAAGAAAACTTTTAGTTGAACTGTGCATTACTGTATGCGCATGTGCAGATATTCTACTTCTTAGAAATTAGTTGCTTGCTACAGCTCTGTCTGTTCAAGATTGTGTATACTGCGTTTGTCTCGCGTTATTAAAAAGTTCTTTTAAAATGAAGCAGTGCGTGTCGCTTGATGGATTAATTAGACTTATTAGATAAGATAAGAATACATATAATATTGAAAAGTTAGATTCATACAAAATGAACCACCGATGCAAAGAAAAACTTACAGTTTAGAAAAACCAGAACGAACCCTTTGATGACCACACCCACCCATGATAAAAATTTAAAAAATCATAATATTTGTCACTATAGCAATCGTTATATTACGCTCATGTCCATAAATTAAGGATAATTCAGAATCACACAGAAATTGAACTCTAAAATAAAAATTTCACCTGTAGAATTATCACACACATCTTGAAGAAGAATATGCAAATTACAGGAAACCACCAGATGGCGCGGATAGTACGTCACAATGACGAGAGTGTAAGAGAGGGGTATATAAGGAATGGTGGCAAAGAAGTAAAATTGTTCACAAGCGCTTTAAAAGCCTTTCAGTGCAATAACCGCATAGTTATGGCCCAAAGGAAGCATTTGGATGATTTTTTACGTGGTAGAATTATCGGACGACTGGAATGTGGACGTACCCAGCTGGAAGTATCGGAGGAACTTGGAATCGCCCAGAGTGTCATCTCCAGGCTTTGGCAACGATTCCAAGATGATGGTAATGTGAGTAGATGTTACAGCACGGATTGCCCCCGAGTTACAACGCCGAATGAAGATCGGTATTTGCAGTTACTGCCAAAAGAAACAGACGGAGCACAGCATCAGACCTATCTCGTCAGCTCTCTTCAGCTACCGGTACGACAGTTTCAAGGCAGACCATGTACAGACGCTTAGGGCACATTGGTCTATATGCTCGTAGACCTGTCAGATGTGTTCCCCTTACCGCAACTCACTGTCGCCTGCGATTAACCTGGAGTAGAGAGCATGCATTGTGGACCCACCGCAACAGTGGTCTTGTGCGATGTTTTCCGAAGAGTCCAGGTTTAGTTTTCAATCTGATTCTCGCCGGACTTTCATTTGGAGAGCGCCAGGTACCCGTTACCACCAAGAGAACACCATTGAACCACACCGTTACGGTGGTGCAAGATGGCTCGTTTGGGGAGGAATTATTCGTGGTTCCAGAACTGACCTGCATGTTCAGAGTGTAACGATGACAGACCAAAACTATCGGGATATCATTCTGGAACAATATGTACGTTTGTTTCGGGGTGCCATGGGTGCTGAATTTCTGTTTATGGATGACAACGCCCGTCCTCACCGTGCAAACATTGCAGACGAATGCCTTCAATCGGAGGATATCACCCGTATTGGTTGGCCTGCATACTCACCGGACTTGAATCCAATAGAGCATGTGTGGGATATGATTGGCCGACGAATTGCAGCCCGTCAACCCCCTCCCACCTGTCTACCGGAACTTCGGAGGGCATTGCTTGATGAGTGGTGTAATATTCCCCAAGATCAGATTGATAATTTGATAATCAGCATGCGTAGGCGTTGTAAGGCCTGTATTGCATCGTCCGGGAGACATACTCCGTATTAGCCATTATACTAACCATGTTATACTGTTTTTTGTAAATAGGTTCTTTTTTAAAATTTGCTCCAGGGAGTAAAAATCGCAATTTTTATTAATTATGTCAAACATATAGCATCTTTCTTGCTTTTTACCTTTGTTTAATAAATAGACTTTACAAATAAGTCAAATTTGTTTTGCTTCTGTCTCTTTCTTTACCTGAGCTTCATTATCCCTAATTTATGGACATGAGTGTATATAAATTTAATACTTACAAGAACGTCAACAAGTGTTTGAAACGGTAAAACTTAATAACGGTACATCTTAAGAGAAATATGATAAAATTAAGAAGAGAAAAAGAAACTGTTACTACTAAAACGGGAAAAAAATTGGTAAAAATGTACAAAAAATAATATAAAGGCGGCCCATTTTGTACCAAAAGTTTATAAACAAATTTTCAATTTTGATGTGTTGCTGTATTATTCATTTTTGAAATGACCTTCAGTTTAAGAGATATTTTAATTTTTACAAAACTACAGCACTTTATCTTACTTATTATATGAAATTGCTTAAACACAGTGATTACATTTACATAAGAGACTGTCAATTTTGTAATAAAACAGTGATTGATACATCTGAAGATTAAAACACTTCTACTAGTATACAGAACATACACAAGAAAATTTCAGTTGATTATTTTCAAAACTTTTTTAACAATCACTGGCCCCGTTTGAGCATTTAAAAAAAAAAACACATTTCGAGTAAAATGCTTTTTGAAGTATGACATCTTGCTTAAAGCAAAAACATCTGCTTTTACTAAAACACTTGTAGTTTTTGTTCTAGTGTACAGAAAATGATAAACTTGGTATTTTTATAAAACTAATAAGATGGTATATAAAATAATACCATAAAAATTTGTCAGTTTCTGGCAAAATTTACAATTTTGAGGTAGTTGCATACCTTAAATTATCTTAAAATGATATATTCGAATTTACATTTTGTATAGCGTAACATTTTCTATTAGCATATAAATTTAAAAAACATAAAAATTTCCAAAACAAGTGTCCACGACTTTGGCCACCACTGTATGTATAAAAAGAAAGATGACTCACTTTCTCCTCACCATATCTCCAGAACTATTAGCAGGGCCGTTTTTAACCTCCCCGGCACCCTAGGCACTTCAAATTGTTACACTCCCCCACACTATTTCCAGAGCACCCCCCCCTCCTTCTCTTTTGGTTCGGGAGAGGTTTTCTTTTACTTTCTTTCTTTTTTGCTGTTTGGAGAGTCTTACTATTATTCACCACTTATGGACACGCCGTATCCTGGACTGGTTACCTTAAGGAAAGGATAGTGGCATAATGGTTTGTCCACTCTTGCTCATTTTTTACCTTACGTCATCACGGATCCCCTCTCCGCTCTTTTGTAAATTAGTACAGTAAATTAATGAATTAAAATTGCAATTACCGTATAGAGTATACATTATTGTATGTACTGTCTTCAACTTGTTAACAATCCTCTTTTTTAGCGCTTTTCTATCTTTTACTTTTAGATATTCCTCATTCTTTGTTGAGTCACTGTCATTGTACTGGTACAACAAAGTTTTCTTGTGCTTTGATCATTGCGAAATCATTAATAACATCTTTGTAATCAATTTCCATGGTAATGTCATTTGAGTACGTTCATTGTAATTTTTATTTTTTCTCTTTTTTTTCTCCCGCCAATTTTTTGTGCCCTAGGCAAGTGCATAGTATGCCTAAGTGGAAAATTGGCCCTGACTATTAGACCTACAGACTTGAAATTTGGTAAACATATTCCGATAAGAAGGGATTTTACGGAAATCGTCTTCTATGGGGAATGTGGAAAGTTACTGGGGTGTATAGATAAAAAAAATACCCGTTTCCGACTTACTAAACGTACAGTGATGAAATTTGGTATGCATGTTTCTGTTATTGAGTTTAAATCCGCTAAAATATTGGGTCTCTCTGGAATCGACTCACAAGGGTGTTACGAGACTTGATGAAAGAATATCCGCTTTTGAAGTATTAAATTTAGACTTGAAATCTGACAGACATATTTATTTTGTTGAGCAAACATCCAATTAAAATGGGTTTTGCAGAAATCTACTTTGGTAAAGGAGATTATGGGAGTCTTAAAAATAATTCTACACTAATTTTGGAAATTCAAACCTGTCCTTTTTAAATAAATAGGCGAGTTTTTTAAAAATGTTTTTTAGTACAATCGAACGCTTAATGCCAGAACTTAGATATCGATAATATATATATACTAGCTGACCCGGCCACACACAAACGTTGTTTTGCCATATAAATTATTTCTAGTGAATATTTTGGTAGTCAAATAAAAAATAACTAACTCATTTTAAGTGTGCCGGGATGTGGTATATGACTGAAAGAGAAATGGAAAGCTGTGAACGGTGACGGCCTATAAAAGTAACAAAACACCAAACATTAATTTTTTGAATTATTTGTATACTTTTGTTATTTTAACTAATAAATTTCAAATTACATCTCTATCACAAATTATGACAATTACAAAAACATTATCAAGTCTCTTAGTGCAATGGAGTGTACGATATTTTTTTAGTGAGTCCATCTTTAGCCTACATAAACAAACTAGATGGCTTACCCATGCAAGAACATGCCACGTATAATGGTCCGTGTGAAAAACACGATGTGTTCAAATCTAAGCCATAAACAGACTTCGTTTGGCCTTGAGACTTATTGATTGTCATTGTGAATGTCAATCTAATTGGAAATTGAATCCGTTTGAATTCAATTGGCCCATCTGTGGGAATAATAGGGAATCATGGGTAGTAATACATCTTATTCCCGGAACTTGCCATTCAAAATGCTAGCTTCGACAACGTTTTCAATCAATTTTTTCATGACTAATCACGTGCCACTGCACAGCCGTGGTGGGTTCAAATTATGAAGCAAAATAACCGGAGATCCAACCTTCAGTTGTAAATGGTGCGGTGGCATGCCTGGCAAATCCAATGAGCTCAAAAACTCTGCTGGATAATTTACAGCTTCATTGGTATCGCAAATTGCATCGATAGATTTGTATGACATCAAGTTCCCAGGCAACAACTGTTTCCTACTGAATGTACGCACAAAATTTCAAAAGAATCGGTCTAGGCGTTTCGTTTATCTCGTGTCACTTATTTGAACTAATGATAACGAGAGAAGTAAATAAAGATTAGGTTTTTCGCAAATATTTTAGACTTTTTTGTTTTATAAATCTTGCAGTATATGAATTTTTAAATTAAAGGTATGTACCAAAAAATGGGGAAAAAACTTTTTACTCGCCAAATTTGGTGATTTTTGATTTGCTATAGACACCCATTTTCTATTGTAACCCATGAGCAGGGTGATTTGGACGGTGGAACAGGGAAAAGTCACACATCTGGCGCGAAACCGATTTTCGACGCCAAGCGAAATAAACGGTGAGATACGCAACACACAGGGGTAAAACAATTACGCATTTTAAGGTTTTTAATTAATATCTTTTAAACTAATTGCAATATCGGAATGAAAAATAGTTTACGTCCTATTCTCAGACCTACTGAATATACGCACAAAATTTCATAAGAATCGGTCTAGTCGTTTCGGAGGAGTTTGGTTACAAACACTGTGACAGGAGAATTTTATATATTAGATATCTTTATATATAAAATATACGTGTCACACAGTGTTTGTCCGCAATGGACTCCGAAACTATTCAAGCAATCATAATATAATTTTGCATACTGTGTGTCATTTGGTCCAACTTAAAACATAGGATGGTTTTTATTTCAATTAATTACGCCATAATTTTTTTATTTCCGGGAATGTGAAGAATCCGGAAAAAACGTTGCCAGATTCGCGTAAGGGAAAAATCCCAAAATGTGGCATTGCTCATGAGTCTGTTGAAGCAGATATTGCAAACCGAAATGCACGAAAATTAAGTGCCTGGCGTATTTCGGGGTATGAAATCCGATTTTCGAGTCAGTTTCCAAAAATAACCGTAACTTTGCCGGATAAAACCGGCCGACCGTATTTTAGACACACCATAACAGGGGCTTACATTTAAAGCCTTGAATCTTGAAAACTTGGACCCTGGTGTATTTCAAAATGGATGATCCGAATCTGATATCCAGTATGAGAAATAACTGTAACGTTGCCGGATAATTCAGGACGACCATTTATTACGCAAACCGTGGCAAGAGCTTAACCTTATTGTCTTGGTGCGGGAAAAGTGTGTTTCTGTTGTAATTCGGGATTGTGAACGAGAGTTTGAAATCGAATTTTAGAAATTCCTGTAACTTTGCCAGATAATGCCGGATGACCCTAATGCCCCTTCCAGGAACTGAACTTGCCGGATTTCTTGCTTTCTCTATGGCCCAGAGTATTGGCAAATTCAGGTGAAGGTTGGCTGGCCGAAAAACTTGTTTTAAACCTGCAATCCTGGTTCCTAAGGCCAGGAGTTTGCTCTAGTATTTCTGTGGCTAAATCTATTCTATCATGACTATAGTTATCTTAGGTATATAATATTTTTGTAATATATAATATATATATATTCATGCAGGACATCAGGAAATATCCAGCAAAGCTGGTGAGTAACGCCTAGTATACAGCTTGGAGTGCACGTATACTATTAACAGTTTTTAGACTAGTCGCCCATCCGGTATTTGTGTTAGGGACACTGACTGCTGTGCCTTAGGTCCTGGGTTCGAATCCCGAAGAAGGCATGGATGTTTGTAAATGTATAGTGCCGTCGCGGTATGGGCCATCGAGCCGCAAGTCCTCTCGTGAAGTTGGTGGAAGGGGAAAAGAGCTGGGAGGCCCCTGACGACCCCAGGGAGTTCTCCCTCAAAATTGGAGTGGAACCGAGTCAAATCGTACTGTTACTTGCAAGGTGCTCAAAGCTTTGGTTAACGACAGGCGTAAAAATCTAGCCCTTAGCCGCAATGAATTTCAAGGACTTTGATGTTATGTTATATTTTATATTAAAACGCTAAATACTTAAAACCTTACCTTTACTACTTTACCTAAAGCTTATCTTTAAAAAAAAAAAGGTTAATACGAATGAATCCATTAACAAGAGTTTTGAGCGAGATCAAGATTCGAACACATGGCTTGAACGGGCAATCATCTGCTACAAGCTTGATGGCAAGCCGTATGATATTATTTTGGCATTATTTCTGTTCAGGGGGTTCGTTTCCTACTCTCACGTTCTTTTACGGAGAAGAAGGATCTAGATCAGATGTCATCCTCGTCACCTGACCGAGATACAAAATGACGACTTTTGTAGCCAATAAAAGCCCAAATACTGTAGAGTACAACGTTGGATCAAGCCAATAATTGTAATTTGAGGAAAAGTAAATCAGAATATCGTGAACATAATTGTCTTGTTTCTTTTTAATAGTGTATGTAATGATACATTCCTCCCCCCCCCGTATACTGAGATGTATAGAAGCAAGCATCTCTGTTTTGTTCATTACCTTTGAAACACTTTTTGTAACGGGATACAATGTTATTGATGAACGCGCGAATTAAGAAACTTGGTAAATTAAGGGGTGACTTTGAGCAACAAAGAAATTAACTTTTTGAATTAAGTAGACATTATCATCTCATCATTTGAAGAAACATTCTAAATGTTTGTTCGTCACTTCTCTTTTATACAAGCGATCGTGATAAAGAACTCATTCATATACCCTAGAAAGGAGCAATTAATTTTTCCAATAATTGTCGATAACCTCTTTTTGTTCCTCCACTCAAAAACATTAGAGCATAATTACGTTTCCACAATGGGAAATAAACATTGAAAGGGGAAGGCAATAATTGGATAAATTGTTAAAATAGAAGAAATGATGAAATTTTGTTTTGATAAGTACAGGGGACGTTCGGAAAATAAGTGTGTCATTTTCTTTTCGAAGGAATTGCGAATAGAAAAACTTAATGCCATAACAAACTTATATTCATTTAACAATTTATCCTCTTACAGTCTTTCCCAAGATTCCATTTGCCATATATATATATATATGCCATGACATTAATTTCCACAATCCCTCTTGCGAAAGATCAATATGGTCGCGGTAGCCTAGTGTCAAAAGTAACGGACTCGTGGCCGGCGTGTCATGAGTTCAAGCCTCGTACGCTGAAGACCAACCATGCAGGGGATCGATGCACGTTAAATCTTTCGAGAGCTCAAACGTCCTCCCGTTGGTGTGGTGCGGTAGTCAGGAGAGAGTGGTGTCAGGTCAGGTGTCATCCTCGCCACTTGACCATGGTTCAAAATGATGAAGTCCATCGCCAAAAGCCCTCGTGTAGCTGAACAGTGCAACTTTAATATTCACTCACTCACTCACTTACGTGAAAAATTCGATACGCAGCATTTTCGAGAAGTATTTTTTGTTATTTCTGAGTGATCACTTTAGCCTAGTGGTGATGGTCGCGACTTCTTGGCCAGCGTATCATGAGCTCGAGCCCTATTGTCACTGAAGACCCGCCGTGTGGAGGAGTTGATAGGTGTTAAATCTGTCTATGTGTTCAAGGTCCTCATGTTGGAAAGGTGTGGTAATTTGAAGGGGGTTGCCAATTTAGGTGTTGTCCTCGTCACTTGATCGTTTCTCAAAATTTCAAGGTCCATCATCCTAAAAATCATGCTAGGGATTAGTTTTCTATCCCACCTAGTTTTGGACTTAACATGGGGCTTAGGTTAGTGGAAAACATTGGCATACGATAGCGAGTTATATTAATATTGCACGAAGACAATTGGCGACGGACTTCGTAATTTTGAATCTAGATCAAGCGAGGAGGACGACATTTGAGCTTTCACCCCCCTCTTCTAATTACCATATCAACGAGAGAACATTGAGCTCGACAGACTTAACGTGCATCGCCCCCCCCCCATGGCGAATCTTGGCATCAGGACTCGAACCCGCGACACTCCGGCCACGAGTTCGTGAAAATACCAATAGGGTACCGCGGCTACCTTGACGTTCGAGAAAATTACGGGCTAGTTTTTTTCGAAGCTTCAAGAAATCTTTAAAATATTGCTTCGCTTAACATTTTGATAATTTGTGCGCTACATCCATTTGCATGCTTTGTTCCATAAATACCATTACATTTTCTTAATCTTTGTTGAGGCGGGGAACACACACACACATAAAAAGTACACGCGTGACCTTCCCAAAATGATTCTGGACGCGCCTGTCGAAAGGCGTGTTTAAAAGAGGGTGTGCTTGATTTTTGAAGGCCTTCTGTCCATTTCGATGATGAATTTGATGGAGAGATAAAAACAGGTAGAGATCGTGTCAAGCGAGCTTTTTTAAATAAAATAGTTGAGCCTGGAGCATCGGTAATAAGAAAGTGTGCAGGTGGCGTGGCAAAATAGAAATTGCAATTGATATTCTGAGTATAATATTAAGAGCATGTTGGTGTTTTATAGAATTATAATGGGGGAGATGTTATGTTAAATGTAATAGAATATAGAGCAGAATATAAAACAATGCGAGAATAGATTACAGGAGTCCTACTAATTCAATTATCGCTTGACTACGGCTTGTTTTGTAGATATAATTTCCTGGGGGGGGGTAAGCTTAATTAAACTAATGTATCAGCAGATGTGTGTTTCTGATGTAAATAATTATTCATTCTAGTTCGAATTTTTTTGTGTTCTTTTATGATTATATTTTAAATGAAATAAAGTAAAATCTTTGCTTATTGAAAATCTCTATTGATTTTTTTAATCGTATTAATCTTTTTATATGATATTCTGTGCGTATGAAAATTATTTATAATTACAGAATTTTTTAGAAGTCTCTATAAGAAATTTTTTGTTCTAAAATAACATTGCTCAAGAGAGTGGGGGTGGGATAAATAATATGGCATACATAAAACTGGCAATAACATGACAAGAAAAAGACTTATAGAACCAATCAATTAGCGAATATTTACGAATCTACAAGCACACAGAGCGTTTATGCTATACTTGTATGTAGAGTGTGGTGGCCGCGGCAGCCATGTGGTCAAGGTATCGGATCATGGCTGGCACGTCATGAGTTCGAGCCCAGTACCACTGAAGATCCGCCTTGTAGGGGAGCGATGCACGCTAAATCTGTCGAGAGCTCAAACGTCCTTCCGTTGGTGTGGTAGTTAGGAGAAGGGTGTCGTCCTCGTCACTTAACCATGGTTCAAAATGACGAGGTCCGTCGCCAAAAGCCCTCGTGCGACGTTAATATTCACTCACTCACTCACTGTGTGTAGAGTGTATCAAAAAGAAAATTCAGAAGTCGCGGTAGCCTAGTGGTCTAGGTCAAGGACTCGTGTCGGTGTGTCGCGAGTTCGATCCCTGGTGCTACTGAAGATCTACTATGTAGGGGAGCGATACACGTTAAATCTGTCGAGAGCTCAAACGTCTTCCCGTTGGTGTGGTGTGGAAGTTAGGAGACGGGGTGCCGACTCCTTCACGTTACTGAAGACCCATCGGGTAGAGGAGTGAGGGAATATTAACGTCACAGTATTCAGCTACTCTAGGGCTTTGGGCGACGGACCTCGTCATTTTGATCCATGGCCAAGTGACGAGGGCGACGACACCTGACCTGAGACCCCCTCTTCTTCCACACCACATCAACGGGAGGACGTTTAAGCATCCACATATTTAATGTGCATCGGCCTCCTCTGCCCGGTGGGTCTTCAGCAGTAGAAGGTTAGAACTCATGACACGATAGGCCACGTGTGCGTGACCTTGACCACTAAGCTACCACATCCACGCCACCTTGTAGAGAATGTTAAATATGTCGAAGTTCAAAATTTACCCTTTGAAGTGGTGTGGAGGTCAGATAAGGAAATGCCAGTTCAGGTGTCGTCTTTGTCACATGACCATGGTTTAAGATTATGAAGTTCACCACCAATAGCCTTCGAGTTGGCTTAGAATGCGGCGTAAATAAAAATTCATTCAAGCGACACAAGGATCACTCCACAATCAAATGACGAGGACGGCGCCCGAACTGGATAACCCCACTACTTAAATTTGCGCCAACTGATTTTCTGACGTTGCACTTTGAAGCAACTCAAGGGTTAATGGAAACGGACCTTGTAGTTTTGAACGTGGTTTAAGTGACGAGGGCGACACCTGAGATGACATTTCAATTTCCAAACTTCCACACCAACGTCTGAGCTTTGAGCTTGGGGCCGTGGTAGCCAGTGGTCAAGGTAACGAACTCGTGAGCTCGAGTCTAGTGCGGTGAAGACCAGCAGTGCTGAGGCAACCGATGCGCGATGTCGAGGTTCAAAAAACCTTCGAGTAGCTGGAAAAAAATATTCACAAAAATTCGTTAATATTCACTCGCTCACTCTTAAAACGAAATTTCTTTGTCGCAAGTATTTTTATAAGTGTCATCTTACGCAATATGCGTTAAATTATAAGCACAAATATTTACATTAGATTATATAAACAGATTAGAAAATGTATACTTTGTCTTTTTTTGGTTTTAAGCGGTGATAAAATACTTTTTCATGTTTCACTTCAACTCGAATTGCATTCCTAAAAGCGATTTCAGCATTAAAAATCGAAATCCCCTATTTTTCAATTCGGTCAACCTTTATGTGAATATATGGGCTAGAGAAACTACAAAATACATAGTTGTGAGATAAATTGGCAGCCTTTAAAACTCATTCCATTTTAAATTCAACCCTTTCCATTTTTAATTTAGAAGACGAATTCGAATCTCACGGGGAGTATAAAGAGTGATAAATCGACATCCAAATAGCTTCGGTCGATTACCAGCATAAAATGTTTAATTCCGATTAAAAAAAACGAAGAGCGCGAAACGCAATGACATGTCCCCAAATATATAAATGCGTGAATAGTTTCGCATTCTATCCTAACACTCGATCCTGCACTTTTTCTACTTTAGGAAAAGGACCTGTCAACTGGTGACACATGCGCAGTGGGCTTTCCTACTCTGTGTGTGAGCCAATCCCTTTCAAAATGATACTCGATTCCGCTCGGTGAAGTCGGTTTTGAACGCACTTCTCGAAGAACCACAAAACAGCCGGGATATATCCAGATCGTATTGGTGTTGCGAGTTCTCTCCGGTAAGTATTTATTTTTATATTCAGAATATAAATGTTTTGTTTCGGATTGTATTTTTTTGCAGACGTTTGTTGAATTTTTATTTAAAAAAAAAGTCGTTTTCTGTTTATTAGAAGATTTTGATACCGACAAACAAAAATTCTAAACATTGTGTTTGGAAACTGAAATCCACACACACACAAATACCTTTTTATTTAAAAAATTGAAATTGTATGAAATTACGAATAAATGCAAAACAACATATTTAGCTTTTCGTTTCATTTTTGATAATTGTAAACAACTGTTTTTGCTTACAAAGACTTAAAAAAATAGTGTACGATAGCTTTTTGAAGTGCCGTGAAGTATTTGCTACAATGTAGAGAATTTTAATGAAATTTTTTAATTTAGTTTAGGGAACTTTAGTAAATGATAATATAACTACGTAAGTGAAGTTTGAAAAATTTCATTTTTTTCCCCAAAGAAAAGTTTTACTAACTTTTGTGAATGAGAATATTGAGTTGTATGTGAATATTTTTTGTAAATTTATTTAACTTGCCATTTTTTTAATAATTTTCTAATTTAAAAATTCGTTGGAATTTGGTAAAAGTTTAACCGTATATATTAAACACAGGACTGCAAATTTTATAATAAATCTAATTAAAGTAGTAATATATATATATATATTTTTTTTTTTTTTTTTATATATATATATTTTAAAAAAAGTTTTCTAATGGGATAGCTCACTATTGAAAAAGTTCATATCATTTTTTAGGTTTTATTTGACGTAAATGGAGCCTAATGCTGTGGAATTTCTAATTGTATTACATTCTTAAAATCTTTTCTTATTATTATTAAATAGAGCCACAATAACAAACTACGCATTAAATTTCTTGCATCTTTGATAATTCATGCAAGTAGATATTAGTTTTGGGATTCCAGACTTATAAATGAATGCCTAAGATTAATTACAAGTTCAAAAATGTTTCACTGGCTTCATTATGTTTCTCGTTCAGGTATTCTGAAATTTTCAATAAAATATAATTTATTTTATTTTTGAATTCGTTTAATATCAATTAAAGTATTGACTGTGACACATACCTTAAAAACATTTTTAGGGAAACCTATATTAATGATCTAATGAATGCATGATAAAAGCCCTTAAAATCAAATCTCGAACTTGTAATGGTTACTGGTAATTGTAAGCATTTTTAAAATGAACGTTGTTTCGTCATAGGGACAGCCCATTGTTGTCTGTCCAATCTTTGTCCATTTTAGCAACTTGCTGAATCGATTAAAAATGTTGGATGAAATTCTTTAACAAAATTAAAACAATTATTTTTTTAGTATTGTTTGGTAAATTAAAGGCTTAGTTCACATCCTTAATAACTACTACCAAATTACCCCAACAGTTCGCTTTTCTGTATTGGATTTCTATCCAATATGGTAAAAATTTGCTCAGTTTGAGATAAATTGAATAAAGGAAGGGGGGGGGGAGGAATATACAGTAAAATAGAATCCAGTCAATATGGATATCATATTCTGATTTCATTGTCGTATGGAAACGAATCCTATATTATGCGATACTCATTTAAATCAATGAACTTTTTAAGTTAAAATGTTTTACATTTTGTTAAGTTTACCGTAATGTTAAGTAGATTTTTAATTTTGTAAAATAGAAATTGTATAGCTTAAGAATGTTTCTAAATTTTGAAAATTATGTATGTCATAGCTTTTAATCACTTTTTGGGGTCGTGGCTATGATCACGAACTTGAGGGGTGGCAACTCGGGTGTCAACCTCGCCTCTTGACCATTGTTCAAAATGACGAGGTCCGTCGCCAAAAGACCTCGTATAAAATAAATCGAGGTTATTAACTCCCTTGCTATGGTGCCGTTGATTCGAGGCAGGGTGTCATTATTCTTTCGAATAGAGGGACTGATCTGTTGAGCCTTTAAGGCCGCGGTAGCCAAGTGGTCAAGGCATCGGATCATGGCTAGCAAGTCATGAGTTCGATCCCAGTACCACTGAAGACCAGCCGTGTAGGGGGCGATGCACGTGAGGGTTGCCAGCTCAGGTATCGTCCGCGTCACTTGACCATGGCTCAAAATGACGCAGTCGCCAAAAGCCCTCGTGTAGCTGAAGAGTGCGACGTTAATATTCATTCACTTCACTCGCCCACTGTTGTCTTTAAGTATTTGCATTTGCGTGATGTGGAAATATGTAGAATGTGATGCCAACTCGTGTTTCGTCCTTGTCTCTTGACCATGGTTCAAAATTACGAAATCCATCTCCGTCATCTATATCTATCGTGTTTCTGTAAAGTGCAATGTTAAAAAATCCCTCTGTATCTAAAGATGCAGTTAGGTTAATTTTTAACTTCATTTAATGTATGAATTTATTAGTAAGGGTATAAAAATCGTCCGAAATGGCATTGATTAAAAAAAACCCAGTGAGCTTTGGAATCAATTGTATCATTGTTGCGTCCATTTCGACATTGTTCTGACCTCCCGATGCAAATGGTATGAACTGTTTAAAACATGTAACGTAAGAAATGACACTTTAAAAGATACTGGGAACTGGAATACCGCTTAATATACCCTCTATAAAAAACGATGCACCACAAAAAGGATTTGCCCTGTTATGAAATTTCGTATGCAAAGACATTTGTACCGAACATGCAAATGATTAAAATTTGGTATCCAACGAATGAACAACGGAAGCTACAATGCATCAGAATTGCGCACTCAGCAGGTGTTTATACAAAAGCTATTCTCAATCGGATGGTCAAAATTTCTGTTGCATTGCGATTTAAGATACATTTCAACGACCGAAAAAATGCCTCGCCCCAGGATTCGAGCTCATTACGAGCAACTGTCAAAGCAATTGTCTGGAGACGCCCAGGTCAGCGTGCGATCCTGCTTTCACTATTGTACGCCACGCAGGCCCTCAATCAGAAGTTATGGTTTGGGGTGCCATTTCTTTTGACGGCCGGACCCCTTTGGTTGTCATTAGAGGCACACTTACAGCACAGCGGTATGTCGACGACATTCTGAAAACTATTTTGTTATCGTACCTTTTGCAGTACTCTGGCCTAATTTTTCAGCAAGATAGTGCCAGACCACATATGACACGTGTTTGCTATGAGGTGCTTTACAGCTTGTCAAACACTTCTTTAGCCAGCAAGATCACCAGATCTCTCTCCAATCTAGCATGTCTGGGATAGGATGGGAAGGCGACTGCATCTACCAGGAAATGTCGATGACTTGGTCCGACAATTGGAGCAAATTTGGCAAGAAATACCGCAGGAGACTATCAGGGTGTTTTATCTCTCTATGCCTCGTAGTGTGGCAGTTTGCACCCAGATTAGAGGTGGGTCAACTCTTTATTGTGCTCGTTACTTTATAATTCTGAAATAAATTAAATTTTTCTGAATTTTTAATCATTTTCTATTCTGTACATAATCTTTCTATCCACCAATTTTAGTCTATCGGACAACAAGTGTTTAGTGCGTCATTTTTTTTGTTAGAGTATGTGTATATATATATGTACTAGTACCTCTGTGGCTAAATCTATTCTATCATGACTGTAGTTATCTTAGGTATATAACTATTTTTTGTATATTTTTGTAACATACATCTTCCTATCTTCCAAAGGGGCACACGCTGCAATTTGCTGAGGTAAATGACCTTATATAAAAATTCAGAACAGTACATATAACATCCAAACAAGTATATGTCTAGTTATAATAGTTTGAGCACAATATTTATAATAAAGGCTAAAATTTGGGTTCACCCAGTATATAGGTTCTCAATTGCTTCACTAATTCTCAACGTACTTTTCCCATTTATCATTCTTTCAGTTGTATAAGTTTAAGTAATTTAGTATAGGTTATTTTATTGTAATGGCTTATCTCTGCAATGGATCTATTATTAAACAATTCTAAATAATAAAAATAATTGCATTCAGTTTCATTCAAATAAACATAACTTTTAACTTATACAGGAATGGAAGGGAGAATTTTCGATTTAAGGCGATATGGTACCCTAAAAATCATTAAACAGTCGAAAAATTTTTTATTGGCTTATTTGATACCTCAAATCCTTATAAACGTGCCTGCAAAATTTCAAAGCTTTACCTGCATTTTTTTATCAAGTTATGGAGCAATGTTTGATGCTGGACAGGAACTACCACGCCCACACATTGCAGATTATCTCCTAGAAAAGAGCCTGATAAAAAAATGAATTATTTTTCTACCGCGCGGTAAGCGAGAATGACATTACATATGCAGTAACAAATCCTTTCAAGAAAAATTGTGTGCAATTCATGCAAAAATTCTAGTTCGTCTACTGTTTATTGAAGAGCAAATGGTTTTAGTCAAGATTTAAAATCTGTGCGTGCTTTTTATGATATTATTATGAATGAAATTAAAACTTCAAAAAGAATTCCCCCTAAGCACAAATACTAAATTTCAATTTGATAACTCGGATAATTAAAAATCTAATTCGCAACAATGGAAAAACTCTTATTTTTATATATTTGTTTTTGGTGCTATAAATATATGCCATGCGTGTGAAATTCAACATTTTATTTTAAAAATATTTTAAGATATTCATTTAAACAAATGCACATGTGCAGTTCTTAGATTTTGATACATTTTACCTATAAATTGCTATTTGATTTTGCTTTTATTCGTGTACAATATTTAACATGCGAAGGCTTTTAAAATCATGGAAATAAAAAAATAAAGGCCTAAACATCTTTTGTACATGTTGTGCATTAGCTCTGAGCATGGAATTAGCTCTGAAGTGTGTGTATTTATTTTTTGTTATAATTAAGATAGTTTTATGAAATATTGATCTTTCGTTCGTTTTTTTTCTATATATTCATTGTTAGTATACTGTTTAATTGTTCTACATTTGTGCAATTTTTTTATGGTAGGCAGTTTTAAATAAGTTAATTAACATTTTATAAAAGTTTCAGACTATTTGATAAATATTATATCACGCTATTCATGGAATGAAAACTTCAAACTCATTTCTCCATGTTGAATTTTTGTGCAAAACCCTAAGGCCTTTTTGATAATTGAAGTATGGGTTTGAAATTTTTTATACATGTTCTGAAATGTATGTTTTGTAAAACTGTGTATGGAATTAGCTCTAACATATTTAGTATTTTTTCTAAAAAAATTCCAAAATCAAAATTAATGTTTTTTTTGAGAATCTTTGGAAGTTTAACTATAAAAAAATTAATAAAAAATTAAAGAGTAGCAGCAGAAAAATCTCATGCACAGTTTATGTAGTATATTATAAGGTACTTGGAAAATTTTTTTTGAAAGAAAAAGATTTAGAAAATGCTTAAAAAAGTTCAAAAAATTTAAATTTTACAAACATTTTGCAACAAATTAAACTTTTGTATGGAATTATTAAATATTAACCTTTATATATAAAATAGAATTAAAACCAAATATTAAAAATAAAAAAAGATTGTGAAGATGGTACCATATCGCCTTAAAGGTTATGAAATATTTATACTCTGAAGGAATTTTTTTTGTGGAACTCTAATAGATTTTTATAGTGGTGTAATTTTGTGTGTTCTAATTCTTTTTTAGGCAAAATAGTTTAAATTTTAGTAGTTCATTTCGAAATAAAACTACTAATCTAACGAAACGGTTATAATTTTATTCTAATAGACAATTATATTGAATTTCTTGTTTGATTGAAACTTATTCCCCCCCCCCCCCCGAGTTATTAAATGAGTAATCTTGTTCACAAGCTCACGATATATCTTCAAACCACGTGTTCAAGTCTTGACACCATTCAATATTTGTCATGCTAAGAAGGAAGTTAGAATTTTAATTTGGATAATTTTAATGTTGTGGAAAACATTTGGTGGTCATTTCCTACTGTAGGTTTATCTAAAATCTTAATCCGTATCCTTTTTTTCTTTACTGTATATGTACATATGTAACGTTTTGAAGAAAGCATGGGAACTTTGGGGAAAACAGCTGCCTTCATGAATGAATTCAGCATCTCGGCGATGCAAGCCAACGCCATCCGTGTCTGATTCAGAATAGGATTGTATATTTATTTCAAGAACTACTAAATCATAATCTTTTAGTTTAGGTTTCGAATTGAGTGCAATGCTTGGGAAATAACCTAAGACGGTTCTTCTCAAACTTTCAACATTTGCGAACCAGTTTTTAATCATAATTTTCTTCGCCCCCCTCCCTTCTGTACAATAAGAATGTATTATATGAAATAATGAACTTTGGTGTTAAAACTAATATACGATAAGCCGTACAAATTATCAAGATAAGTATTAAATTTTGTACATAACTTGTATGTATGACAAAACTCGTGACAATTATTAAACTTTTTTGTTTTTAACTTGGTACTAGTTTTTTCACAAAGCTGTACTAATACAGTTATAAGTACCTTATATCAGAACAGTAGCGCACACAAGGAGGAAAGGCGGACCCCTTCACAAAGGCCTAGATTTTTTGGTCGATTGATTATAATCCAATGTACACTCGAGCCAAAACATTATGACCACCCCTACATTTTGCAATGAACTCACCTGGATGACGTGGAAGGCACATGATCAGGGGGAAGTGGTATTTAACTGCTGCTAGAGAGTCTGAAGAATCATTCTTTCACTTATGGTGTGTGATAGGAAAGGTTGTAGATCTAAGCGACTTTGTTAGAGGTCAGATTGTAATGGCTCGAAGCTGTACGACTCGTGGGTTGTTCGTGATCTACAGTTGTTAGTACTTATGCAAAGTGGATGAATGACGGTGAAACCAGCAGTAGACGACATGGTGTTGGACGTCCATTCGCTAGCAAAGAAAAAGGTCGTTGGAGACTGTCTCGCATGGTGAAGCAAAACTGGAGCCAGACAGTGGCTCAGCTGACAGCCCAATGCAATACAATGCAGGGCCAAGTAGAATAGTATCGGAGCACACTGTTCAGCGGACATTGTTGGTTATGGGGCTACGCAGCAAACGTCCCACTCGTGTGCCATTGTTGACCAAGCGTCATCGCCAACTGCGCCTGCGCTGGCCCCGGGAACATCGCGACTGGTTCATGGATCAGTGGGAGAGAGTTGCCTGGTCAGATGAATCATCACGGTTTGTCATTCATCACATCGATGGCCGTTCCCAAATTGACAAAATTAAAAAAATGTTTGGTGGCAGATTCGAGCAGGATACGAGAAAGATGCACTTTCGACCGTGGACCCTTAAAAAATTCTTATGTACGCCACTGTATCAGAACATCTAGCAATAACTTCCCCTTCTAGAAATTGTAAAAGGTCTATGGTGTGTATTGACATTTTTAAAAAGATTATCGGTTTGTACAATCGAAATGATTAATAAATTCTTCAGAAACTGAAAAAGGAATGTATTTTGATTTAAATAGAATTTGAAAATGTATTGCAAAGCATATTACTAATGAACAAGTAATATAAAAACTTTTTGAAGTCAATTTCTACTTCGTTATAAAAACTTAGTGGTGCCATCTGTTGCTGATAAATCCAACTTCGTATGAAATGACGCAGAACAAATTTAAAAATAAAATTTAATGAATTAATATTTGAAAAAGCTGTATTAACATCAAGTGTCATCCACTACAAAACTAAAAAAAAATGTACTTGAACTTGAGTGTGTGGAGGAATAAGAAGTGTTTTATTTAAACGATTGAAAATTTGAATAAGATGTATACAAATCCATATATATAGGGAAAGAGTGAACTAACAGTAGGAATTGAATAAAAGGGCATCAATTTACTCAGATGCTCGTAACTGTAAGTACCTGTTGAATTGAATAGGATTGAAAAAAATGAGCAAGAGTATTAAAAATGTGTTCTTGATAAATTCATCTTTTAATATATTGTTAAATGGAAAGTCCTCATAGAGTTAGTTTAAGTTTTACTATCATATTTATGTTTAATATTTTTTGCTCTTAAAATATTTCAAAACCTTTCTTTTCTTTCAGCCCCATGTCTTAAAAAAAATATCCAAGAAAAATCTTATAATCCCTCTTTTGTATTTTAGATACAAGGAGTTGAATTTTACCTTAAAATAGTACTTGATAAGTCTCATTTATCCTTCTGAAAGTAAGATAGCTGCGTACGTTTTCCTCAACTTAAGATTACAAAAATTAAAATCCTAAATATAAGAAAACTACATTTGTTAACTCAAATAGATTTATGAAATTTTTTCGCATTATAAAGACGAATAAAGCTTAGGAAGACTGTGTTTCTGTTTTACGTACAATTCTTCAACTTGTTACTTACATTCTTTTCAGTAGCGTTATGTATCCCTGAAAAGAAAAATAATTCCTACGATAAATGAATTATTTCTCGGTTAGAATAAACATTCTCCCCATCTAACACAAAATGTGCGATATTAACACAAAACTCCTTTTATAAGCAACTTATTTCAATTATAATAGATTTGGAAATGAATTTGTATCAAAGATATAAATAAAACGCTGTTACTTCGTAACGCTTGATTTTTATCTGTCGGTTACGATGTTCAATTTTTTTTAGACTATGACTGAATACATACAAACGGTGTATTTTAAAAAAATAAGAATAAAACACTAAGATTAAGCTTTTATTCGCTTCACCTGCATGTAATGAAATCTTTGAACTCTATTTTTACCAACTTTAAAAGGTCAGATTAATTCGAAATTTTGCACACTTGTCAAGGACCAATGACAATACAATAATTTAATAATTATGTTCTGTTCTGATCAGGGTATCAGGATAAACGATTTCCCATTTCCAGATTTGGTGACTAAAATATAAAGTTACAACCCTAAAGCGAAAGCACTCATGGTTAATATAAATACAACATACTTGTTAAATGATAGTCTAAAAACTACAAAAACCTGATTTTATTGTTGATCAAACTAAAAAATTAAATAAATTACGTTAAAATTTTATAAAAAACGTTTTTATAGTTAACTGAGCTGAAAAGTAAAAAAAAATTCTTAATACGCTGCTGACCACTATAAATGCAATACCAAGAGATAGCACAACAAAATTTATTTGTAGATAACATGTTGACCAAGTATCAAATAATTAAATTTATAGACTTCTGTGAAGAGTGGTTCCTGCCAGAATCAGTAGTCAGAGTAGCAGCCATTGTTGGAGATCACCGCTGCCACACGCCTCGGCAATGATTCAAAGAGACGTTCGATGCGTTCTTGGGGTACAGCAGACCAAGCAGCTCCCACACTTTTCCAAAGTTGATCTGGTGTGGCAGCTGGGGGTGTAATCTGGGTCAATCGTTGAGCAACCATGGACCACATGTTTTCTATTGGCAAAAGATCTAGAGAGCGAGCCGGCCAGGGAATCAATTCAATTCTGGTAATTGACGAAGAATCTTTGGACAATGCGTGTCACGTGTGGTGGCACATTATATTGTTGAAATATGGCCGTGGCCAAGCCCTGAAGGTAAGGAAGGACAACTGGCTCCAACACCTCGGAGATGTAAAGCTGGGTGTTTAAAGTACCGGCAATGCGTACTAGAGGAATGCAAGAGTGATATCCAATACCGCCCCATACCATAATACCCGATGCAGGACCAGTGTGGCGGTGCATAACGCAGCTGTTCAGCATCCTCTCTCAACGGTGTCTCCAGACTCGAATCCGACCATCGTGATGTTGCAGACAGATGCGTGACTCGTCAAAAAAAAAAAAACTTCATTCCATTCTGCCGCTCACATCCTTCTTTCATCGCACCATTGGCGGCGGAGACGTCTGTGGTTCTGCGTGAAGGGTAGACCAAGCAATGGACGTCTTGCAGACAGATCACTCTGCTGTAAAAGGCGTCGAATGGTACGCGCAGACACTGAATGATGCGTTACAGACTCAATGTGCTGTGTTCGGGATGTGACTGAGCGATCCGTCACTGCCATGCGCCCATTTTGTCTGTCCTCACGTGAAGTGGCGTACCGAGGTGGATGCGATCGACCACGCCAGCCCGTCGTACTCTCCTGCATCCAACGGTAACATATCCGCATTACAGTTGTTTGGTTTCGTCCACACGACTACCGATTTTCCTGAAAGATAATCCACAATCTCGGTAGGCCAATATCCTTCCTCTGTCGAACTCGGATACTTGATCAAAAGCTAATCGCTGTTTTCTAAGAGACATAACTGATCGTTTTTTGAAAAACCACAAGAAAAACACAATTGCCGAACTTGAAATCGTCGAAATCTCCAAGCCTTAAATAGCGCTTTGAGGTAGCGCCACAGGCGTGCGTGGTGTGTGTCTGCGCTGAAATTCTAATCATTTATATATCTCACCTCCGCTAATGCATGTTGTAACTTTCATGTTTGCGTGCTTCCTTCAGAGGCCGCGGTAGCCGAGTGGTCTAGGCATTGGATCATGGCTAGCATGTCATGAGTTCGATCCCAGTACCTCTGCCACCGTGTAGGGGGAGCGATGCATTTTAAATCTGTATAGAGCTCAAACGTCCTCCCGTTGGTGTGGTGTGGTAGTTAGGAGGGGGTGCCAGCTCAGGTGTCGTCCACGTCACTTGACCATGGTTCAAAATTACGCGGATCGTCCCCAAAAGCCCTCGTGTAGCTGAACAGTGGGACGTTAATATTCACTCACCCATTCACGCGTGCTTCCTTCAGGGTGTTGCATTTACGGTGGCCGGCAGTGTATAAGAATACAATGATTAACTAGAAAATTAATGCCATTGTGGTACGAAAGGGGGGGGGGTGCTTTGTAATACATTTTTACTATATCTCTGCATTTCGGAATAGAACTGTGGTCGCGATAGAGAAGTGGTCAAGATATCGGATAATGGCAGGCATGTCATAAGTTCGAGCCCAGTACCTCTGAAGAACCACCGTATAGGGGGGAGCGATGCATTTTAAATCTGTCGAGAGCTCAAACGTTCTCCCGTTGATGTGGTGTGGTAGTTAGGAGAAGGGGTGGTTCCAGCTCAGGTGTCATCCTCGTCACTTAACCATGGTTCAAAATTATGAGGTCCGTCACCAAATGCCTCGTGTAGCTGAACAGTGCGACGTCAATATTCACTCACTCAGTCATGAGTTCCAGCCCTAGAGTGTCACTTAAGACCTGCTGTGCAGAGGGGGCCGATGCACGAATATTTCTCGAGGTCCAAACGTCCTCCCGTTGAAGTGGTGTGATAGTTCCGAAAGGGTGGTGTCAGCTCAGGTATTGTCCTCGTCACTGAGGCTCAAAATTATGAAGTCCATCGCCAATAGCCCAGCCGTTGCTTTATAATGCGAAGCTAACACTCACTCACCTTCTTAAATCCATTTAATCGTTGCTATTATTGAAAATCTACTTCCGTTATGTGTGAATCCAATGAAGAGATCCATCCAGGTGACGTTTTGATCACTTTTTTTTTCATACTCAGACTATCTGTCCCCCCCCCCTTTAAAATTTAGTTTAGTTTTGCAAGTTCTTTATGTAACTCTTGGTACCTAGGAAACCAGATATCGTTGGAATTTTCGGAGGCATTTTACATTGGTGGTCAGTATTTAAAAAAATGATTTCCAGACTTGAAGTAAGTTTAAATGTCCCCTATGTGTGTGTGATTTTATACTAGAAGTTAATTGGTAAATTTTATTTCCATAAAATTATTGTCCCTGAATCCTCTTGTATAGTAAACCAATCGGGTATGAAAATTAGACTTTTTCTTAACCGTATAAAAAGAGTTTGGTGTATATGTACGGCTATATATGAACTACTAGAAAATGCAGACAGATTTCACATAATTATATGCGGTTTTTCTGCGAAAAAGCCCCACTATTTTTTATGTAAATAAAACACGAAGAGTAAGAGTATTACTTGTGAAGTATCATTTATTCTGTCGGCTTTTTCCACCCACGCAACAAGCATGCAGCTAGTCAGCACATTTTATGTCACCTCCTACGGCATCACCCCAAATCTGCTCTGATGTGTCAAAAGTGACACATGACATACATAGCTAATTCCCCGTGTCATCATCAGGGGTGATGGGCGACTAATAGGGGGCAAATGTCAAAATATTTCTTTTCTTTGGACTACAAAAATCGATGTTTATAAAGATCATTTTCGTTGATATAACTATGCTACCTTTATTGGTTACACTCAGTCTTATTTTCTTTTCAATTTGGCTGGTTCGTTTTCTTAGCTTGTTTGGAGAGAATTAAATTTGTATCCAATTTTCCCGTCGCTTTTAAAAGGTAACGGTTTTTGAGAGAAATACTTTGAATAAAACCGAATTATGGTTTTTATCGAAAATAAATCTCTAGGAGTTTTTTCCCTGCACTTGAAAGTCATTATTTCACTTTTTTACTATGAAACAACTAATTACTTTCATTATATGGTAAATTCTTCTCTTGTGGAACGAATTATTAAAGCAGGGATGGGCAAGTAGAGAGGAATGCCAATAGAGAAATATTTACAGGAGAAATGTCTGCAGAATCGATAGTTAAAGCGAAATAACTTATCTCTTTTGTTTTTAAATAAGTTATTGGTACTGAAAAGTGGGGAAAATAAAACTAAACTTGTATTTACGAACAAGACAGCTTATGAAAGGATCCATTTTTTCTACGATATTGCTGACTAGATGAACGGGAGAAATGATAAGAAACATTGAAAAGCAATGCACACAAAATAGAATATCAATTTCCCTCTGTATTTACAGTTGAATCACATGAATCTTTTAAACGATTTTTAGGATACAAAATTGTGAACGAAAAAAATTAAGCGACATCTTTGAACCTTTTTTATGATCTGGCCGAAATTTAGGAACCCTATTTTAAATTATACCATCTTTCTTTTACTCTCTTAAATAAACTGTAAATGGATGCTTACGTTTACACACAGTGGTTCATTAAAATGTTAAAACAATAAAGTAAAAAAAATTGGTTGTATTTTAGCTTTTTGAATTCGTTATTTTTTCTCGTCACGAAAACGATTAAAACCGTTTTGGTTCAATTCAGAAAAAAAATTAAGATAGAGTGCTTTTTTTAAGACACTTAAATACAAAGATAAAAGAAATGGAACATTAATTTGTAAGTAACGAATATGTGTTATAAGAGGGGGAAAAATTAATATATCTGCCTCTTTATACTTTTATGTTTTTAACGTTCAGCGTCTTTTTCTCCGAAACAGTTTTAAAGATTTGGTTAATTAATACGAATTTTTTTCTTTTTCAACGCATGTTAAAGATTATAATCTTCTGTCTAGAGTTTTAGAAAGTGGATAAAACTCCCATTTTTTTAACAACTTTTTTAACATGAGAAAATATTTTTTTTAAAGATTTTTCCCGTACTTTTTTTACAGAAAAGAAAAAGATTTGGAGGGAGAGAGAAAAATGGCATCTATATATTTTCTAAAGGCAGTAATTCTGAAATTATTTTGGGGGAAAAAGTTAAATTTTTTGCCTTGGTATCCGAGTGTTCATTGTCGTGAAAGTCGTAGCCGGGGCTGTCGAGTCAGGAGAACTTATGGTGCAACTGAAGACCCTTTCGAGGCTTAAAGTTTTCCTGTTGCCGTGGTGTGGAAGTTGGGAGAGCGGAGTACCAGCTTGGATGTCAACCTCATTACTTAACCATGACGCCATATTACGAGGTGAGGCTTCGTATTGTGTTGCTAAGCAACCAAAGAAAAACTAGATTTTATGAAACTAATTTTGCCTATGAAATTAAAAAGGGCACATTTAAAACACTGAGGGAATTTATTCTGTAAAACATTATGTAAGTAATTTTGATTTACTTAAAATCTAGCCATACTTATAAGCAAATAGTAATAAATGGAAGATATAATTTACAATATTATATGTGTGTATTATAAAATTATATTCTTTGAAACATATAAAACTGGATAAAGTCGTTTTTTTAATACCTCATTCCTTATAAGATATATAAGTTTATCTAGAGAATTTTCGTGTAAATATTTTTCTATAATATTTATGAAAGGGATAGTTACTAATTATATTTTTAAACTTCTGTTTTACCCAAATTTCTTGTCTGTTTTGAAATTTGATTTGTTAGTTAATTATGAATGTTTAATTCAGAATACATTAAAATATTATTTTACACAAATACAGAATATAAATTAAACTTGGTTATCTTTATGATCTTCACTTACGGATCTCGGGTTCAAGACCAAAAATCGCCACATGAAATGCATTTATAAATTCATTGTATTGAAATAACGTGATGTGGAAATTTGAGATAAATATTGTGTCTAAATCTTAGTTTTTATTCCCCTTAAGTGTCGAACCTAAAATGACTATTGCAAATGGATGTCACGTTAAATCGGTCGAGGTTGAAAGTTCTAATATTGGTGTGGTGTGGTAGTCTTGAGAGTAGCTTGTCACAACTAGGGTGTCATTTTCATCACTTGACCGCAGCTCAAAACAATGAGGTTACTTCCCCCAAATATCCAAACAACCAAGGATTGATTTCCTCAACAGTTGTTATTCTGTTGTGACAGAGATGAAAAAAATTTTGATAAATCATTTGTGTAACTTATTCAGAAATAGCCATGTGATATCTGCATATGAAATTATATACATAATGCCTTATTACATATCAGAATTAATGTACTACAGTAATATTATATAGCTACGCTATGCTTATTTGATAGTTAATGATGTTTTGCTGACACTAGAGCTGAGATAATGTGATACCAGTACCGTATTGACCTGTATTATACAGAACTATTCAGCCTAATGCTTAGCTGAGAGTGAATAATGGATTAAATTCAATTATTGGTACAACAGATCGTCTCAAATCTAGTTTGTTGAATCATATATTTTGATATACATATGAACTATGATTGCGATGTCATTTATAATTTCGTAAATATCAGTGGCACCAGAATTACCCTTCCCAGAGAAGCTGACCGCTATGTACGACCGGTCGTTGTTACGCGCAGGTTAAGTAGAGCTTTCATATCACTACAGACACATAGTGCAATGGGTCCGATTCACGTTAAGGCCTTAGGCCGTCATAGAATTTTCGAAAAACCAATTTTTAAAATTTTTTAAATGTGTGGTCTATCTCAAAAATGGTGTCCCCATAGATTATGGACGGGAAAATCTCTCGGTTTTCGAATTTTAGTGCAAGGCCGTCTGGTAAAACAGTCTTGGATATAGTTACGGATATTGCTGTTTATATGTTCAAAGGTGGTTTTTTTTCAATTTTTCACATAATGAAGGCAATGAATTTGGAAATTGGCCCGAACAAGCTATGAAATGTACCTGGAGATCGGCAAACAGCGCATAAAGCTTGCATAGAAATTGCCATCTGACCGGTTAAAATACTTTACTTCCCCACCAATACAATTACTTTTCAGCCCAATAGTCGCAGAAGCTTAGTGGTTATGGTCACGAGCTGACAACCCGTGTGAATTAGAGTCCAAGCGCCACTGAAGACCCGTCGTGTAAAGGGTCTCCTGAATGTTAAATCTTTCGGGGTTCAAAGTCCTCCTGTTTGTATGATGTAAGTTTTGAGAAGGGTACCAGCTCTAGTGTTGTCCTCATCACTTGATCGAGGTTCAAATTAAGAGGTCCGTCACCATTAGCCCTCGTGTTGCTTTATGGTGATTTTAATAAACTTTCACACCTTCACTTTTGGAACCACCATCAAAGGAATGAAGTGTGTGTGAGGTAGTACCCATTCTTGTGTAACTTCCACTCTAACAGGATTATTTTTGAGCAATGTTACAAGACTTATTTAAAATAAAAGAGAATTCCCTCGCTACCTCCGAAGTGTAATCTCTATTGGTTGAATTATAGAAGCTAAAAACAATAAAATCCCAGCCCTTATGAGGTGCAGTGGTTAGACACGCTGATTGCTGTGCCATAATACCTGGGTTCGAAACACGGA
The DNA here is from genome assembly GCA_019973975.1 of Trichonephila clavata. Taxonomy (NCBI): domain Eukaryota; kingdom Metazoa; phylum Arthropoda; class Arachnida; order Araneae; family Nephilidae; genus Trichonephila; species Trichonephila clavata. The sequence continues at coordinate 111,360 of BMAO01004773.1, forward strand.
GAAGACATGGGCATTTGATGTGTAGGGCATTCTAAATGTTCGTCGATTTGCAAGTCCTCTCGTGAGGTTGGTGGGAGGTCCTGACCACCCCCAGGGGTTTTCTCTCAAAAAATAGGGTGGAACCGAGTCAGATCGTACTGTCACCTGCATGACGCTCATAGCTATGGTAATGACAAGCATTTTTCCCCTTTCCACGATGAATTTCCTGAACTTCGATTTGATGTTACTATCGATTGGGTGGGATAAGCAACAACTGTAACATTACGAGACCTACTCTCGGACCCGGTTAGAGGTGTGGGAGGAAGTGAAGGGTGACTCGCCATAATACTTTTAAACTATTTATTCAGCACACTAATTATCAACGGACACAATTCAAGAGTTGAAACAAGATGAGATGTTCCAATAAAGAGCAGAGGGGATTTAAGTACGAGAGACGCGAATTCTGTGTGTGTGTGTGTGAGTAAACTTCTATTAAATTGATCCTCCTTTTATGGATCATTCCGCTACTCTAATATTTGATTTACAATTTAGCTATGGTGAACAATCATCACTTAAATATCTTCAACTATTTAGTGCCCGAAACGCGCTATCAATGCTTACAAATACAATGCTACGCGCTATCAATGCTACTGATCGGTAGATCTTTCCTTATCGTCAGCTTCTCTGTATTTCAATCTCCGGGTAACTCCGTCTATCCCTCTATTCACCTATATATCTCTAGCTAGAAAACCTATACTATATATATAACTAATCTAATCTGCGTATCACGGTTTCTTCTTCCAAAAGGGTTGGCTGTGAATGATAGCCCAAAGATTTCCCAAGAGGATTAGTTGTAGGACGCGTATAGATCCGTCACACTACAATAACAAAAATATTGTGTGTCACACTTCTCTCTAGTGGTTAGAATAAAGACAATTGAATACAGTATGGTAATTTATTTTGTGAGGGTCTTTTTTCCCCTACAATATAATCAACATTGGAAGGAATTCGTTAACTGTGAAGATTGGATTAGTCTTATTTATGAAGACGATTCGGTTTAGCATCCAATAGAATCTTTTGTTCCAACCAAGTGACGTTACATTGTGACCAAATTATTACAGATCCAATCCTTTATTACAATCATCTATTTCTTAAGGCAATCTGATTGGCTGCCTGAATAAACTCTCCGGAAAGAATAAAGTATCACGTCTTATAAATCAGTCGGGGAAGGGGTGAGGGATGAGTACGTGCCTCTGATCGTCCCTTCGCTTTTCTAATGACCAAAGCAAAAATTCTAGGGATTCTTTTCTCTGGTAAATAAAGGAAGACAATCCCTTTATCAGGGCGGCCAGGGATGGAGCAACCTTGACCTTGAAGGGGGAGGAGCCGGTAAAGAATGGTTCCTTCTCCCTTTTGGGAAGATTAGGAGGAGGACAGGAATTAATCTGTGTAATGCTCATGGGGAGGCACTTCGGGTAAGATTCATGTTACAAGCCATTTTTTGCTCTCCTTTTATATTTGACTTACAGTTAGCTGCACTCATTGTTGGGGGCTTTTAAGGGCCATGTGAACGGAATAAGAATGAGGGGTAACAGAGAATGCTTTTTTCGTATGAAAAAAACGGATAACTTTTGGTTATATTTTGGTGTAAGATATCCATGACGACAGTGTGTACTTAATAAAATGTGCTGTTTAGCAAATACAGCAGCACCTCTCTACTTTACGAGTAGCTAAATCCGGAAAAAAAGTTCATTTCGAGGAAAATTCGTTAAATAGAAATTCATTTTCAAAACGTTTTACATGCTTGGATTGAGAAAAAAATTCCTGAAATAGCAAGACAGATTTGAATTTTTGAGTTATCTCCAAAATTTTTCTAACGATTTGTGTTCGTTTATTGATACATTTCATGAGTAAGCTACGGCAGTTTCGTTGTAAGGTGTAGTTTTCTTAAGTTAAAGGCTACATTTGAAGGTTAAATTTTGGCCTGAATGTGCCAAATATTTTCGTGGTATGGTTGTTATTGTTACCAATGCCGTACACACGCACATCTCTCTCTAACCGGCAAAGAGTTTTAAAAATAGCAATATTTTTTCTAATATTATATGGGTACTTTTAAAGCAAGATCTTTTTGATTACCTATGTGTATAATTAACAAATAAGTATTTTTTAAAAAGAAAATTTCTGTAAAAAACGAAAAATGGCAACACTGAGGCTCATGAACTGATTTTCTTTGGAAGCATGTGATACTATTTATCACGTAATTATGACGTCAAATGAATGTAGTCCATAATTACAGCTCGTAGTAGTGAAAGCAAATATCCTTTCAAATTTCTATTGCTTTGAATCTATTACATTTTTCTTCTATTCGAATCAATGTAATGTTTGTTTTATGAAAGGTTTTGTGTGAACTAGTCTAAAATCCAATTTTAGGGCCCACACCTTTGGCAAAGAAGAAACAAATTGTGTGCGGGTCAAACAGCTTTTTCTGTATTGGATTTCTTTCTAACATAAGGATAATAAAATTCCCCAAATTGGCGATAAATAAAAGTGTGGGGTAAAATAGGATGCAACCATGATTTACAATTTTGTACCATCTTATTTGAAAAACCCAGTTATTTAAGAGTATAAGATACTTGCGTATTATCGCAACAATGGCCAACTTTATTAATAATTTGCCAAATTGGCAACCCCGATTTTCTATGTTGTACGTGCTGAATAGGCAATCAAGTGCTTCGTTTTATATAATGTCACCAACAGGTTGCGATAATACGTAAGTACTGAGCATTAAGGAAGCAATTTCAAAATACGTTTTCAATTGCATGTGCTCTCTGACCATTGTATTGACCATCTGGTTTTTGCATAAAAAAAAAACTTGATAATAGAATACATTTTTTTACTTTTATTTTTAACATTCTTAAGAGTTAAAGAAAAATGGAGATAGTAAAATGGGAAAGTTCCATTGTAACCGAATTTTTGTATTAAGTACCAAATCTTTAAACTCGAAACATTGAAGTACATAATAAGCTCATATATATTTCTTTATTGTAAAATATTGTAGAATGTTATGTAGAATGTACTGAAGTTAAGTAAATGCGTAATTTCTCTTTTCTTTAGTAGGTAGTGTTCTGTTTTGAACATTCTGAATTTTTAAACTGATTACTTATTAATGAACTTAAAGTTTTTCACTATTTCGGTATGCCTGGATTAAAGTATTAAAATGCTTGAAATTAACGTAGATAAGACCAGATTCATATAGGATAAAAATTTTAACTACACGCTTCGAATTATTGGTATTTATATTGAAATACTTTTGATATTTAATTTTTAAGAACAAAAGCGAACGATTATTCCTTAGTGAATAGAACCGGTTAAATTATTACTAATTAAAACAAAGGACAAAATTAATTTTACATATACATTTCGTTATTATACTTTTGGTATCGAGAATATCTTGGTTACATTCCATTATTTAATTATTTCGCTCAGGACTGAATAAAATTTAGTAAATATTATAAACTAAGCAAAATATTTTTAAGTGAGAATGTTTTAAATTTTGCATTGCATATTTTCATTATTTTTCCTTCTAAAACATTTAAAACAAACGGTTTCGTTGAAATATAACACTATTTTAATATATTTTGTGGCAACCCAATCGAATAGTTTGGTACACTAGCTTCGGAATCTCACTCACTGTCAAAGAAGAAATATTGCGTGCGACTGCTCTCTATCTTATTTATCATTTCTTGAGACAGTGGACTAGTAATACAACCCAATTGATTATCAAAAAAAGAATACGTGTATAATAAATGGCTTGCTGTTTCTTTCCTCTAGTAAGTTAATAAATCTTCTGCAGATGCAGTTACAACATTTGTTCTGAATAGAATAATACTGCATGCAATGTTAGACTTTAAATTTAACTTTAAAAAAAAAAAACTTAGTTGGAATGATAAAGTACTACTGATAATGTATTTTTTGGAAGTTATAGATTATTAAGCATTCCAATTCTTTTGCATCAATTCGTTTTTATTATTAGTGTATAGTACTTCAAACTGGGTTCCACAAGGCATAACCACGAGTCGCAATAAAAACATATAGAAGAAATAATCTGAATATAAAATGGATTCATGTTCTCTGTGAAGTTTATATAGTTATTAGTATTTATAAAGCTCATCGTATTCATTAAAACTGAAAATTTAATTTAAATATAATAACTTTACTACGTAATACTTTTTTCAATCTTATTACAATACAACAAAAGAATATCAAAACGCTTTATTTATATATATATACTCCCTATTAAATTGTGAATATTCTATTGTTTACTACCTCGAGTTCCATGAGATAATTTTATACTTGTTAATTAGCACAATGTCTTGCAATGCTAAATAGTTTTCTATTGGAAAATACACATTTTTGCATTCGTGAAAAAATCACCTATTATGTAGGAGAGGAAACAACATATCAACAGATTCGATGTTAAAATCTAAATTTAACTAGAACAGCTTCTAAATTTTAGGTTGCAAATTCATACAAAATATACGGGATTTCTCACACAGCTATAAAGATTGTACTTCCGTTCCAAACGTTGTGTTTAAGGGAAATATATTTCTCAGTGTAAGTATCTACAAAAACTAAGTATAAACACGAATTAAATTCAGAATAAGTAATGCGATTGCATTTAATCTTAATAAACCTAGACTTCGACAGTTTGTGTGAAAAAGCAAGCACATACACCAGTTGCTAAATATAATGCATTAATAGCTGACACTTGGATCACAAATTTATATTATTGAGTAAATTAGATTATAATTTTTTAATAATAAATGCAATGTTTTTAAAATTTCCATTGCATGAAGTGCTTCTAACATGTTGATCTACTTTAAATATTATTTTGAGATATATTCTTCGAGGTATGTGTAGTCGAGAGCTCAAACGTCCTCCCGTTGGTGTGGTGTGGTAGTTAGGAGAGGGGGAGCCAGCTCAGGTGTCGTCCACGTCCCTTGACCATGGTTCAAAATTACGCGGACCGTCCCCAAAAGCCCTCGTGTAGCTGAACAGTGGGACGTTAATATTCACTCACTCACTCGAGGTATGTGTGTGGAATAGAGTTCCACGAAAGCACCTTCAAGTTCTAAGGGTTCAATGAGTTGAAAAAGTTTGAAGACCACTGATGTACGGGAATATGCTACAATTTTTTTAGTCAGACGGAACTTTCACCTTGCGCATTGAAATTAAAACAAAAGCACACGTATTGAATATTTTAAAATTTTATTAACTTCATTATGATAAAGGGGTATATATGTTGCCATTTACTGGGATTATACCAGTCTTTTGGGGTTTTTCTTTTTGAAAATGTTTCAGATTTAGACACTAATAATAATAATATGACGAAGTAGATTCATGAGTACCTTACAAATTAAATGTGTTCTCGGTAAGAAGACTTTGAAGTTTGTATTTGTCTGGCATCACTTCTACAACGTAATAATTTTCAACTTAATTGAGATAATTTCATGACGATTTCATGATAAATGCAATGTGATGTCCATTGAATTCAAAACTGACTATCGACTTGTTCTACTGTAAAATTCAGATAAAATTTAAAATTTCATTTTTGGGTAAAGATGCCCAAGTATTAAGATTCTTAAATGTTTTTTAAAGTTAAAAGAATTAAATTCTTATGTTATGCGAGTACATTTATATCAAGTGAATTTTGTTTACTTGTGTGCGTTCTTATTGTTTTGACAAATATAAACCTAAGAAAAGTTCTTGTCAAAAGCAAAAGTTGGCAACAATGAAGCGGATGAACTGATTCGCTGGATGCACATAATTGTCTTTATCTTGTGATTATGAGGTCCAGATAAACTAGAAACACGTAATTTCAGCTCTGATTATGACGCCACATGAATTTAGCCAATTGAGGTGTATATGAGCCTATATGGTTACCAAATCCTACATCTTAAGGCTATGGAATTATAAGATGGTGGCAAATTTCGAATGATTATAAAATGCAGAGATGAATATGTAGTAAAGGGGTCGGCAACCTATGACACGATTGTCACATGTGTCACGCGGTACAACTTGAGTGGCACAGCATTACTCTACAAATCTGTCAACTTTTGAGTGGATGGAAGTGGACGAACTTGTAATGGACCTTATTTGACAAACATCTTCAGAGTTACGGACATTTACGGAATTATGAAAATATCTGAAAGATAACCTTAAAGATAAATTTACAGCTATTTTGTAAATTATTGAATGTTATTGTTGAAAAGATTTAATTATTTGAAGAGAGAAAATTACATGTACTCTGCTTTCGGTTCTACATATCAAAGTAAAAAAAAAACCCCTTTAATCTTCTGCAAAATATTTCGAATTCACCCAGAAACCTGTCCAATGGAGAGTAATAGCAATGCTTTTGCGATATAAAAGTCGAGCGGTGCAAGTACTAGGCTCGCATTAAAATTTTTATTTAACTCTAAGGAAGGAAAATATTTATATTTTACGTTGTCTATTTGTTATTTTAATAAATATGTTTTAAAATACATAATAGACGTACAATTTTAATTTTCGTTAAAGAAATAGTTGTATTTTATGCTGTTTATTTTGATGTTAAGAAATATCTGTAAATGTTGCAAAATTAATATAAATTAAAACTCTAAATCTAAACTATTTACCTCTATTCTCTAATTCTGTATACAACATCAGGGGAATGGAATTGTTTCAAAAATGTCTTATTGTGTGGCACGCCTATGGGTAGATTGGTTTGGCACGCCACACCTAAATGGTTACCGACCCATGATCCAGTACAATGTGCTACAATATTAAAAACATACATTTTTAAATATCTTCAGAGATTTCACTTTTTTGTAATCCTTACTCATATATCAAATTTATAATATAAATACGTTCTTAAGGAGGTTTGTGCAATGATTACAGGAAATTTTTGTCAGAAGTACTGAACTTTGTATAATTTTCAGCTTCGTAGAGGTAGGATTTCTGTTTTTATCTAGTTCAAAAGGTGTCCGATGCATCTCGCGTTATTTGAAAACCGTGTCCCTGTCAGAATCGGGATGCCTTTATCTGTAGATGTAAACAATGATTAATACTATAGGGTGGAAGATGCTGCACTTCCTCTAACTGATAAAACAATACACGCTAAAAAAACATTTTTTCGTCTGATTCCAAAAATTTATATGGGACTAGCTGGTATACCCACTCTTCGCACTCGTGAATTGAAAAATTAATCAATACAGATTGAAGGATAAAGAAGTTTTTAATGAGTTAATTTTACGTTAATTGCAAATCAAACAAAAAACTTTGCACATCTCAGCTGAACAAAAATAACATTTGTTAAATTTTAAGTCTGTAGGTCTAATAGCTGAGGAGTATATTTTTCTATTTATAACACCCCTGTAACTCCCTTTTGGGTCGATTTTTGAAAACACCTTCCTAAGCTGATCTCTGATCAGCAAAAGTAACATTGTTACAAATTTTGTGTAATGAATGCTTAAAATAGTGTAAATAATTTAGATCTGGATGTGTAATGCGTTAATGTTACTTTCTGTTGTATTTATTTTATGTTAAAATTATAATATTCGCAACCAGCGTCGTTCCTTGCATTATAATGGCGATTCAATGGAAACATAGCGCAATGTTGGTGATAGAGCCAAGTTGGCATTGTTTTTGGCTACCAGGTAGCCAATTTGGCAGTTGATTGAACGGTGCAGAAGTTGCTTTGCTGAAGCGCCATTTGGTGGGGAGCTGCAACAAAGAGGATAGAAGCACAAAAACCTTCTCCACAAAAAAAATACATTCCAACTTTCATAGTGATCGATTGAACGGTGTTGGAGTGAAGCGATTTCATTTTTACAAACATCCATTTTTATGCATATAGATCAACAGCATGGAATTAGAGAGTCAAGAATCCATCATTTTCACCAAGTTCTATAACATGATGTAAAACAACCGAATGATATCATTATGAAGATTAATGCTAAAAAACAATTAAGTTTCCTGGTATTTGAATATTGGAATTCTTCTATACCACACAGCACCTCCTTCTTTAGATGTTGAAGCCTGATTCTTCTTTGGGGGGTGCCCCACAATTTGACAAACGCCAAACTAAAGTGATTTTTAATTAAATATGTTGGCGTCAATCAGTATCAGTTTCCTTTCCTTACAACAGTAATATTGGGATGCCCAGTTCCAGTGCCCTTTCATCTTAATAAATTATTGTTTTTCTCTCTCATCAAACCCTTAATTTTCCAAAGTAGATCACTTCTGCTTTAAACTTATGTTGCTTTGTTAATCTCTAGCGCAAAAGTAAAAAGTCAGGATCCTAGTGTTCCCAGACTTCAAAATGTTTGAGAACCCAGGGTCTACATGAAGGGGAATTTCGATGTAATAAAAAATAATTTCAATTCCCTAACACTTTTCTTCCACATATTTTAAAAAAATATCCTAAAAGTAATTTAATAACAAAAAAATTAACAAACAAAAATAAGACAAAATGGGGGGAAAAGGTGAAAACCATCGAGGGAAACTAAGGTGGCTAAGAAATGAAACCAGAGTTAAGTAATTGAAAAATAAGTATTTACTAAGATTTATACCTTGGACCTTTTTTAATTTGCTGTAAAATCTATTTATGGCTGAGTGCATAATGTAGAAACACAAATAAAATTTATATTATCCCACTTTCTTTTATTTTATTAAAAAAACAAGTCCATTAGAAGATTATGTTCTTCGGAGATGAAATTTTAACCCCATGTAAAGTGGAACACACTTTTCGTTTTTAAATGCGGTTGCGGTTAAACTCTTCTTCGATCTATTTATTTTGAAGAGAGCATCAACGCAGGTCACTTGTATAGCGAATATTTCGATGTGAATAGTTTTTTACTTGAGTGTCTTCAGCTTTCAGAATAATTGGATGTGTGTCTAGCAAAATGAATAATATTTTTCTCAGAAGGTTGTTTAAACGCGAGATGAAAATCTTCGGAAGTTTTGGTAGTGTTATTAGAGATGAATATATAAACGCCTATTATTTTCCTGTTACCCATAGCTATATCTTGCTAAAATGCGTAGGTATTGTTATGGAAAGAGGATTTAACTAAGAAAGTAGTGAACTATATATGCTATATATATGTCCAGAAAGATTTAATGATATTTTTAATACATTCGTCTCTTGATAATTCGAAATTGGAGGAACCAAGAAAAAACTTCGAATTATCAAGTGGGTAGGGAAAAATTCCCAAAATACACGAAGAGAAACTTTTTTCTAACACATTTAAATTTGAAACTATGTAATAAAACAACAATTGTACTTATGTATAAAATTATTTTAGTGTATTTTTTAAAAAGTACATATTATACAGTATAAATATTTTACAGAAGTTAAAAGTCATGTATTAAGAGAATACATTCACACACAATCCTATGCATCTCTTCACAATAGCGGACCATCCTTTCTGAATACATGTGTAGCAGGGCCACGTGTTAAGTGAACGACATGGACAACTGACAACAGGTGCGGTTGGTCTATTGTCCACTTAAAGGAATGAAAACAAGTGTCTTTCTACCTGAGGAACCTGAAAACATTAAGAAGGGGTAGCATACAAATGGTTATCAAAGGGGATACGTTACAGGGGAGATACGCTGAGACAACACAACGCAAAACTTGTAATCTTTAACCTGTTTATTACAGGACTGCACAAGATAGTGAGTGTTCGAATGGTCGAGAGTTTTATAAGATAATTTCGAATTATCACGTGTTGTAATCTGGCCAGCCACAGATTTTACTTCGAAATATTGAGTGTACTAAAACGTATTGTTTTAATTCGAAATATGAAGAGTTTTTCAAGAGGCCGAGCATACACTTCGAATTGTCGAGAGGTTCGTATTATTGAAGGTTTGAATTATCGAGAGTCGACTGTATATCTCTACACGTTATAAGTTATTTTTTCAGACAAAAGTATAAGCTGCTATTATCAATTACAAAACTTAGTGTTTTGCAATACACTCTTATCAATATATCTGATACACTCTTATCAATATATAGTACAGTCGACTCTCGATAACTCGAAGTTGGAGGGACCGATGAAAAACTTCGAAATATCAAGAGTTCGAATTATTAAGAGTGTTGGAAAAAACTCCCAAAATACACGTAGTTTTTTTCTAACCCTTTTAAATTTGAAACTATGTAATAAGACAATTGTGTGCGTGCACATATGTATAAAATTTGCATATATGCAGTATAAATATTATACAGAAGTTAAAAGTTTTGTATTAAAACAATACTTTTTGTGTTAGAAACAATTATTAAAAGAAGAGTTTCACAATCAGCTACGAGGTATACTTTATAGTATCGGCGTTGAGAAGGCTCTTCTCGTTTAATGTGTCCGCTAAAAAATTTTCGACCAGTTTTTTCTCTTTTTTTTATCGCTTTCTTCAATCTCTCGTCTCCTTTTATTTCCCACTCCATATATCTTAACCTCTCGAACAGGACACCTTTACAAATATTTTTTCCTCTCGAACAGGAATCTTTTCCGTTCTTCGTTGGATATAAAATCGTTTCGCACCTGGTTCCCTCAGATCCTAACACCATTGGTTTTTTAAGACAGGGTCGAGCCCGGTCCACGCCCTGTTTAGTGCCACATATGTCACACAGATGACTTCTAAAGCATGTCAGTCCAACGCAAACTACACAATCCTAAGCATCTCTTCTTCACAACAGTGGGCCATCCTTTCTGTACATATGTGCAGCAAGGCCATGATATGGAAAGATATGGACGGCTGACAACAGGTGCTGTCGGTCTATTGTCCACTTAAAGAAACCAATAAAAGTGTCTTTTTTCCTGAGGAACCGGAAAACAAAGAAGAGGTAGCTGGCAGTCACCAAAGTTGCTACGTTCAGGAGAAACACGCAGAGACAATACAACACGAAACATGTAAGCTCCTACTTGTTTCCTACAGGACTCTTCATAATAGTGAATGTTCGAATTGTCGAGAGTTTTGTAAGATAACTTCAAATTATTGCATGTTGTAGTTTAGCCAGCCAAAAATTTTACTTCGAAAAATTGAGTGTACCGAAACGTATTGTTTTGGTTCGAAATATCAAGTTTTTCTAGGGGCTGAGCATATACTTCGAAGTATCGAGAGGTTCGTATTATCAAAGGTTTGAATCATCGAGAGGTAACTATTTACTTAAATATAGGCCGTAATATGGATTCTAAGCTGCTCCCCAACTTTTCAATGTTTTTGTGGAAAAATAAGAATTTGTGCAAAAAGTTCATCGATATCCGAAATTTAAAAAAAAAAATTAATGAGAACTATAGTAAGTTAATTATTAATTTATTTTACCAGTATTAAAAACTTTCAAATACATACATGAACCCATAATTACTCTTAACGCCAATTTCTTGTTTTGGAAATGATTCATAGCTTCCTTTGTCACAGCTGACTTCGGAATTTGTGCCGGCGTTGCCTTTTTTCCACACGATGTCCTATTTCATGCCATCTAATGCATTTGCTGTGCAAATGTTTTTAAAAGATTGTATATAAGAAGAATGTAAAAGAAAATTTTATTAAAGATTGTTGAACATTTACAAGCAAACCCCTCAGGGGGCTCACCTTCTTTGAGAGTACGGGTGTCACAATCCCGAGGTGCCCTAGAGATCTTTTCCTTTTCCCACGGGGTTTACTGTCTTTGGTAAACATGGGCTTCACGAACCCGGGGTACCCTAGTGATCCTTCTCTATTTTCGACCCTCTTTCTTGTCATTCAATTCATTCTTTCTCTTCCCGTCTAGACCACAGATATTACAACAAATGTTTGGCGCAGTATAGCCGAAATCGGCTCTTGCGCCAATAAACCCCAAAATCACTCAATCACTCATTTACAAGCAAAAATTATACGAGGTAAGATTCTAAAGTTCCCGGACTGGGCCTGTAGTGTGAAAACTTTTTACAGCAGAGTGACTATGATAACGTTTCTATGTTACTGCGTTATTCCCCTTTTCCAAAAGTGATTTGTTCTAAATCAAGTGGTCAGTGGCTTGCCACGGCGTCGTATTTTGTAGATGGATGCATTTAGTATTGAAAGAAAATGGGCCAGTCTATCTAAGAATTACGATGATCTTTGGATTCTCCCCGAATAGCCTTGGTTCACTTCAACACCTTTACAAATGGTTTATTGTTGGCGACAAAACCAGTGTGTTCATCTTACACAAACTGAACCATATATCGCTACATCATGATATTCAATTTCAGTGGATCCCATCTCACGTCGAACTTTGTGGCAATGAAATGGCGGACAAACTAGCAAAGGAGGGCTGTAATCTTCCAACTCCCTCTACATCCGCCCTTACCTATCTGGAATTATACTCATTAAAAAAATCTCAAAATTTGGTAGAGTGGAGGGCACCTTCCACTCATCTTTGGAATGCGGGTAATAGACCTGGATTGGCCCTCTACCCGTCAAGTGTGATAGATGCTCCCAGACTACACTTTCTCGTCTTGCTAGTGGACACATCAAGTGCCTTTCATTCTCAGCTAATAAGATCTTCTCCATCTGTGCAAGGTGTCAAGATCACCAGGCTTCTCCGGAGCACAAAATGCGTTGTATGGATCTCATAAGAAAAGATATCTACATCTTCGTGTGCTGGACTTTTTGAGTCAACGATTTAATAATCTTGTCTGACCTCGTCAGACCCAAGAGAATTAGCAACAACACCAGCAATGGTGTTTGTTGAGCAGAGAGTGAATATCAAATTTTGTAGAAAGTATTTTTTTTTCTAGAGTGCTAGGGAGACTTATGAAAAGTGATACATTATCGCGAACGCAAGCTTTTGAGAGGCATCAACGTTTCAGAGAAGGCAGAGAAAGTATCGAAGACGATGAACGCTCTGAATGTCCGCGGACCTCCAGCACCGCTAAAATCATTGAAAAAGTTTCTGTGGTGGTTCGTAAGAACAGGCTTCAAACAAAGACGGGGTGTGAAGAGGAAAACGACTTTTATGCCGCATCTTCCTTACTCCCTGATTTTGCTCCCTGTGACTTTAAAATATTTCTAGAACTGGCACGCCACTTTCAGGGTCGTCGATTCTAATCTGCACATGAAGTTTAACGTGCATCGCAGGCTGAATTAAGGGAAATGGCAACAATGGATTCCAGAAATGTTTCGACGACCTTTACAAGCGGTGGGAAAAGTATACTGTTGCTTAATTCTTATTCGTAGGTCTTATTTCGTAGGAGGTTGTGTGGCCGCGGTAGCCTAGTTGTCAAGGTATTGGATCGTGGCTGGCATGTCACGAGCTAGAGCCCAGTAACACTAAAGACCCGCCGTGTGGGGAAGCAATGCACGTTAAATCTGCCGAGAGCTCAAACGTTTTCCCATTGGTGTGGGGCGGTATTTAGGAGAAGGGGATCCCAGCTCAGATTTCGTCCTCGTCACTTGACCATGGTTCAAAATGACGAGGTCCGTCGCCAAAAACCCTCGTGTAGCAGAACAGTGTGAGATGTTAATATTCACTCACTCGACGGAGGTTGTATTTCAGTATTTTAATTGATAATATTCTGTAAGACTCGGTCCGGGAACTTTGAATGTTTCCTTATGTAATTTCACTTTCGTCATCGACGTATATTTGTTTAATCCGCGTCATATTTTCATTTACCGCTCCACTGTCACGAACAATCTTCAGGTTATTTCAGAGTTCGAAGCAATTAAATAAACAATCCTGCCTCAGCCGTAAACTGCTAACCTTAGCAAGAGTGTTTATTTGAACCACCAACCAATCGGTCGGTCCCCAGCTACACCATGCCTTAGTAATTTACCACGGCTCATTGAGGTTAATTGTTCATATTAGCAGTAAGAAAGTTTATAGAAAGTCGCACAAAACCAAGAAATATACCATAGTAAATAAAATGGGAAGGATTCAATGTTCCTTAGACGGCCTGGTACCATTTGATCCAGGGACCAATACCGTTCCGCAACTCGGGGATTGGGGATCACTGCTACGACTGGGAGGAAAAGGAATCTATCTGGATCAATCGCTTAATGCTTATATACCTGTCCTTATGTTTGCCATTCGCGGAAGTAAAGGTCGAAAATTCGGTTAAATGCTGCACTGTTAGAAGCACAAGATTTGAACTCAAATTGAACTTTGTATTGTTTCTGATGCCACCTGTTTGACGGTGTCAGATCGAAGCTCATGAAAGTCACTGTGGCAAGGGGGTAGTTTTACGTCTGTCGTTAGCAGTAGCTTTGAGCACCACTCGGGTTGTGATAGCCGTCGGTTCCTGCTTACATCTGAACCCTCTTGTCTACCTGTAAACCTGGCTAGATATGTGGGAGAAACTGAATGATCCACAGACATGATTTGAATCTAATCCATTTATTAATTCCAAATACCAATCGGACGCAATACAAATTTTATTAAGGTAGATGATTAAATAGTAGAGCGCAGAGGTGAGATTCTATAACATGGGAATACTACTACAGACACTCAACTGAATCTAAGATAGCTTAAATACGCTCAAATATAACTACATCACACACTAATAAGCTAACTTCTACTTAATCAAGCTCACAATACCTGTACTTTTTATGCATCGGATCCTACACTGGAAACTTACAGGCGATCTCTTCGACTTGATCAATGTCGCTGGATCCAAGCTCTGTAATCTTTTCCCTGGACAACTCCAAGACCTCTAACTAATTCCACTCTCTTTCAATCTTCAACTAACAGCTAACGCGCAGACTCTATGTTAACTCCTACTTGCCAACTCGAACGTGTCAACTCTTACTTTCCAACTCGAACGTGTCAATTCCCAAACTCGCGAAACCAGAATTTATATAATATACTTCATTTACATAATTACGCAACCTTACTCGGTGAATGTTGATTGAAATAAATATTTCCTAAAAGAGTCATGAAGGGATTAGTAGAACCGCGTATAGATCCGTAACAGGTTGACAGTATTATTTGGCTTGTTTCCACCCAAATATTGCGAGAACATCCTGCAGGGTAGGCAGGTGGCCTTCCTTTCCCTTCCACCAACCTCTCGAGAGTATTTGCGAATCGAAGAGTATTTAGAATTCTCTCGGGCACTATATAAATTTACTAACATCCATGCCATTTCCGATATTCGAACACAGATCGTATTACATAGAATTCTGCGTCACCAACTACTATACCGGATGGGTGCCTATGAATTTTATTTCTTTATCAAACACAGAATACAGACCGTGGCATATTAAAATATCCGACTGGTTGCAACAACTTTTTATTTTAAAAAAGAGATATGGGGATTTTTTTTGATATTTTTAGATTTGTTTAGTGCATTTTAAGAAAAATGTGCTCAAATTAAGAAGAGAAAAATAAATTTTATTATTACTAAAATGGAAAAAATAGGTAAAAATTGACAAAAAATAGCATAAACGCGGCCCATTCTGCACCAAAGGTTTATGAACAAATTTTCAATTTTTTCAATCTAATGTGTTGCTATATTATTCAATTTTGGAATGACCTTCAGTATAAGATATTTTCTTTTTTACAAAAACTAGAGCACTTTATCTCGATTACTATATGAAAATGCTTAAAAAGACAGTGATTATATTCACACAAGGGACTGTAAATTGTGTAATAAAACAGTGATTCATACATCTGAAGGTTAAAACAATTTTACTATTATACAGAACTTACAGAAAAAATTTCAGTTAATTATGTTCAAAACTTTTTTAGCAATCGCTGACTCCTTTTGATTATTTTCAAAAAAATCACATTTCGAGTCAAACTCGTTTTAAAGTGACATCTTGCTTAAAGTAATGGCATCTGCTTTTACTAAAACGCATCTAGTTTTAGTTCTAGTAAACGGAAGATGATAAACTTGGTATTTTTATAATGCCAATAAGATGGCCCATAAAATAAAATCACAAAAAAATTTGTCAATTTTTGGCAAAATTCACAGTTTTAGGGTGGTCGGATACCTTAAACCAAACCAAAAGTTTTAGCTAAAAAAAGTCCTCCCACATCTTTTTAAATTGAATTCAACGTATTTTAATAAGATTCTGTTCCTATAAGTGAAATAAAAACCGAATTGTGCGCTTAAATAACCCACGAGAGTCGTCAGGATTTACAACATATTGTAACAAACTCGAGGGAACTCCAGAGAAATTCAACTCATCCCAGTGCATAGAAAATATAAAGAGTAGAAATGTTTCTGAATGATCTACAATGATGTTTTCGAATGATTTGCATTTCGGAAGAGATGCATTTCGGTTCAACATTTTCGAAACACGCTGGAAATGGAAATCAAATATACAAATAAAAATAACTGAAATACTTCAAGAACATGAGAATAATCCTTTTTTTCCCCCTTAACAAAGTGATCTGTTTCTAAAATCTGAAGAAAACAAAGTATAGAAAATGTTAGACATAAAAGCATAGAATTTAAAATGGGTTGCTTTTATCTTTGAGAAAATTTTTTATATTTTGTATTCTTTTGGCTCGAAATAAGAATCAAAACATATTACGAATAGAATAGCTTAACTCCCTGTACGAATTCCCCCCCTTTTATTTATGCATTTTTCATTTATTTCCCTCTGGAGTTATAGTTTAAGGAGGTGAAAAAATATTTTTAGAACATATTTCTTATAAAGAAAAATAAAAGTAGAGGATATTTTAACGAAGGAAACTCCAACAATTTAAAGCGATTAAAAAAGGTTTGAAGTTACATTATTGCTTAAATCATTCTTGAATTTATATTACGAGTGATACATTTTATACAAGTTTTGAGAAATTTCGTAGGATATTTATTTGTTAGAATTACAAAATATTAAATTTATTTTTTTATCTGTGCAAAGGTACAATGTGTACAAAGGTTTCATTCTTTTGAAAAAAAATCCATTAATGTCTTTCACTACGGGGTCTTTCACTAAAGGTCTTTCACTACGGGTCTTTCACTAAAGGTTTTATATTGTAAATTTTAGTTGGAGATACTCATTTTTCTTAAATGTTCGAAACCTAGGGACACTAAAGACCCTCCGTGTAAAGAAGTTGAGGCACATTAAATCTCTCGAGACTCAAAGTCCACTTGTTCGCTTGGTGTCGAAATTTGAAGAGGAGGCTTTCAGCTCACATGTCGGATTCGACTCGAAGTTACGAGTTCCGTTGCAAATAGTCCTCTTATTGCTTGAGAATGACGTAAATTGAAATCAAATATAAATTTACCAAAAAAAAATGTTATAAAAGGACTTTTTAAATGTTTTAGGTATACAACCTCTGAAAATAAAAATCGGTGAATAGTCCTGTAACATTAACCTAGAGGACATATTAACGAAAATTACCTCACTGTCCTTCAAAATAAGTAGTCTCTCATAACTATGCACCACTGAGATCTGCTATACATATCCAGGAAACTTTTCAAGAAGTCTTCTTTTGGAATGGAATTCAAAAGCCTTGTCACGTTTCTTTGATTGTCTGGAATATCGTCAAATCTCTTTCCTTTCAAAGCGAATAGTCGTGGGAATAGGAAGAAGTCTGGAGGATTGAGATCTGGCGAGAATGGTGAATGTTCAATTTGCACCAACCCCTTTTTTGCCCGGAACTGTTTGACGATATTGGCTGTATGAGGGCGAGAACTGTCGTGAACAAAAAACTATGAACCTTGTGCGTACTGGTGTCATACCCTGCGTAGACGTTTCATGAAACGGATCAAAATTTCAATGTACCTTGTAGCATTAATCATCCAGCTATCATGCGCACAGTTAATCGACGATCTTTCGTGATGAATTTACTCCCTTTCTCAAAGTTTTCGTCACTGGTCTTTCACTACGGGGTTGTCAGAAACACTTTCCCAAACTTCGCGAAAACAGGCTAACCACTTGTCCATACAAAACAGGGACAGTGCTTGATCTTCATAAACACGTACCAGCTTCGAACGAGTTTCTGTCTGTGTCTTGCCAAGCTTAAAACAAAACTTTAAATTGATTTTTTGTTCGTTCATTTTCCTGTTCTCGGTTAAGAACCAACGCACTGAACAAGCACTTTGTAAAACAAGTCTTAAAAGGAACACAAATGACGTTCAACTGAAAAATGGTGGGGACAGATGGTTAACACTTGTCTCTACACATGTGTAGCGTTTTGTTTTACCAGTGTTGCCAGATCGGCCGTACTGACTTCATTCACCGATCTTTATTATCAGAGGTTGTATCATTAAGGTCAGTGATTTTGGGTTAAATCTTGAAGGCTTTGTTTGTGGCTGAGGGAGATCGAGATGAATTGTGGGTTCGCGTCTTGATTCCACTAAAAGCCGATTTTGTAGAATAATGTGAATTACTACAGTTAAACAGAACTGTACCTTACGGTTCTTACACTGTAGATTGATTGATCCTTAACGACATTCTGTGCAGTAGCACGAGGGCTATTGGTGGTAGTTCTCGTAATTTTCAACCATGGTCCAATGATGAGAATTGCATCTAAGCTATCCCCAAACTCTCCAAATGTTCATACTTGCCAATGTTGGTACTGAATCTCGACAGATTTAAGGTGTACTAGATCCTCTAAGCAGCGGGTCATCATTTGGCCGTTCCTCGGAATTGAGTCTCTAAATTTTAGAGGCTTTATTGGCTTTGCTATACTTTAAATCACAGGGGTGGTTAACCCATGGCACGCATGGCACGGTACAGTGCAGTTGTAACAGTAGCACGTGAAGACTTACTGAAAAATTTAAAAAAAATTTGAATACTTAATATTAAATAAGTAGAAGCTCTGACAATAAAGTTCGATGAATGAAGTCAAAACGTAGAGAATGTTCTGGGAGGCCACAAACTACTCCAAATGCAGCTGTTGTTGAAAAGATGGAAAATCTGAAAATGAAAAATCGTCGTTTAACCGTACGAGAGACCAAATTGCGATCAGTACAGGTTTTCCACGTGCAATTTTGTATGATTACGCGCAGAGTGGGTGCGAAATTTGTTTCTAAGCTTCTTTTGAAAGAACTCCGTCGTCCAGTTGCTTAGGACGTACTGGACACTGTTAATGCTAAACCTGGCTTCTTGCGACTTCTGGCTGTTCCCGAAAATGAAAATGCCATAGAAAAGATCCCGGTTTCAGAGTAAATATGATACAGGCAGCACGTGACGGCAGAGTTGAAGACCATTCCAAAAGAAGCCTTCCAGAAGCGTTTTCAGCATTGTGAATGCACAGGGGGCCTTATTTAAATTTGATTAGGATCCTAATACCGTAAAATAACTAAGATTTGTTACTAGAGGCTGGATACTTTTTGAACAGACCCTGCAAACATCTGAGCTGAACTGTATGAAAATGGTTTTGGCTCACGAATGTATAAATGCCGTTATATGTACTTTATCTCCTAAACGTTTAATTTTTCTACTTTTCTTCATGAAAGCTGTCCACGTTAATGTCAAATACCTTGATACAAGCTCGGAACATGTTTTTAGAGACAGAAAGAATGCAACTCTCACACTATTTCTCTCTATATATACGTGGCCATAATAATTTATTAAATACACAATAGTTTTTATGTATAGTTTTAAAATTCCAAAACTTTCCAAAAATGTGCAGATTTCTACTTTTACACACGCAAAGTTTAAAACTCATTAGCTTTACAATATTGGAGACGAGAAATATAAATATCTCTCTATATAAACAAGTTTTTCGTGATGCTGTAATAAATTAGTAAGTAGCTGCAACAAGGTACAGTTAGTAAAAATATCTTGTAAAAAGTTTAATTTAACTGAAAAAGATCACAAAGAATAAATTTTTCAGAAAAAAAAGCAAATGTGAAAAAAGTGTACGAAAGGCAAATTTTTTAAGAGATTGGTTGACAATTACAACTACACAGTAGATATAAAATACAGTTTTACAATTTGAGCAATGAATGTGAGCAGTTGTGTAATTTGTACAATAGGGTTTGTTTGCCGTTAGGCGGACAGCAAGTGTTTATTAAAAATTATTTTTATAAATTCTTAATACTTAGTCTTTATCTTCCGAAAATTTTTCTATTGCCGACGAAAACTTAATTAGTATTTTTTTGTTTTAAATTAAATCGTCTGCCCTTTTCGAACTATAATTAAATATCCCATTTCTTAATACAACATTGATTTTTTTTTGATAAATTCATTTATATTTATTAATTTAGAAAGATATATTTTTTGAAACAAAATATAGTTTAATAAGCTATTAAAGCGTACTATACCTATAAATTACTAAAAGTTTTCAATTTAGCCTTTGAGGATCATACTCTCGGCATATCTTCTTATTCATTAAAAGCTAAATGTTTTTCTGTGGGTAGCTTCAAACAAAAATCTCTATCGATATTTGTTGTGCAATGTAATTATATATTTTTTATTGCGGTGTAATTTATATTTTCTCATAATAAATTAAAAATTCTTTGACATTATTGACAAATTTCTTCTTGATAGATATTGACAGCTTTGTTCAATATTCCCGCATTAATCTCATTTCATGCCGAAATGTCGAAAACAAAAATGTCTACGTAATAAAATTTGTGCCCTTTTATTTTTATTTGGCGCAAAAAAGTGATTTCAATCTATGCTTGGCGGAATAGCGGTGCATTCCTTTTTTACCGTCAGGTGATAGATAACTGTTCCGGAAATTACTTTTTATATCACCCGCTTTGTCTCGCTGCGAATCAATTCATCCAGACATTAATTACTAAAAGATTGTTTATCTCATCATTTCTGCTTGGATTCAGTTAGAGATTTATACACTTGGAATTAGTTTTCCCGTTTTTGATCGGCCAATTTGGCTTAATTTTGCTTTTGTTTAGGATTACTTAATTTATTTATTGGGAGAGTATCTGAGAAGAAATTAATTATATAGACGAAAAAGAATATTCATTTAATTTAGAAGGTAATTTTTTCATTGTGGATGTAATTCTATAAAGACATTATTTTCGAACAGATAAAAATTATTTTCTGTGCAATCATAATTAAAATTATGATTGAGAAAATTTAGAATAACTCATTTGGTTGTGTTATAGTTGAATAATGTGTGTTTTGAAACTTTAATAAAACGTTCATTACAATTAGTCACGGTCACGGGATAAACGCAATCATGTGTTCTGCTCCTCCCATCCAGTATAGTGGTTAGTGACGCTGACTGGCGTCTCGTTGGGCCTGGGGTTCGAATGCTGGAAAAGCATGGATGTTTGGAAATGTATAGTGCCTTTGTGTTGCATGGAAGTACTCTAATAGCAGTCGAGCCTCAAGTATTCCCGTGAAGTTGGTGGAAGGGAAGAGAGGTTTGAGAGTGTTATTCCTCAAAATTGGGGGGGGGGGGAACGAGCCGAATCGTACTGTCACCTGTAGGGTGCTCAAAGGTTTACAACAGGCGTAAATATCTGGCTCTTTGCTGTGATGAATTTCGTAGACCTTGATCTGATGTTACTGTCGATCAGATGGCAAAGTACTAACACAACACGTGTTTTACATTGGATTCAAAACTTGCATTAGTAGACTTGTACTTATTACCATACTTGTTAAATTAGAAAAAATTCAATATCATAGTTGGGTAGATGTTGATGTATTAATAATATCAAATCAAATTTAAAAAAAACATATGTTAGTGCATTTTTTTAACTATGCCTTTTTAGTGCAGTGTAGACAAATATGAACTTTTTTCGCAGCAAATTTCTGCAAAAAGCTAGAGTTGGCACCATCGAAGTGCAGGATCTTACAGGTTGAAGACATGATTGTAGATAAATCCCTATGAAGTTAAATGAATTTAGTCCATTATATCGAAAGTGCTGTTTAGATATCCCATAGTTATAATTTACCTGGTCAATGAAATGTCTGCATCATCTGCTCAAGTTATATAATGTTTAGTTGAATACATTATTAATGCAGAGTTAAGCTTCTGTTTTTGGAAAATCTTAAGCATATCAAAATCAAATTCCTGATAATGTGTATTAAATGAGTAAAAAAATTTTTTAAAGTTATCTTTGTCTAATGTAAAAAGAATACCTTTTTAGACCCTTTACAACCAAAAATATATTTTGACATTTCTTCAGCTTGTACGAGGGATGTTCTGAAAGTAAGTTTCGTTATTTTTTTACATTCGAAAATTTTATTGCCCAGGAAAAAAATGCATCATGACATCTTGAACTATACACCTCGCGTTATATTTTTCGATATACTCGCTACCAACATTAAGTCATTTATTGTTGCGTGCATAGTTTGAAAAAACCACTCTGATAAAATTCAGTGTCCTGCTATTCAAGGAATTGTTGCACCACTTTCTCTATCTCAGCATTGTTTTGCAAGGATTTTTACTTCACTGGTGAACTTGAAAACTTCCACGTCATTGAGGTGCACCATATCCAGCACTTTTGCAATGTTTTTTTTCATTTGTGGATCCAGAGGGATACCCATTTCGACCTTCATCTTCCACATTCTGCCTTAATTCATTCGACATGCAACAACAGGGCCCAATGCATGCAAAACATGACCTTCTTTATACACGTCAGTAGGCACTCATGGATGACGGATGCATTGGTCCCATGTGTCCATTAATATTGGAAATTAGCACAAGCTTCAATTGACGACCACGTCTGTCTGCCATAGTGATTTGTACTCAAATTAACAGTTAGAAGACGTGCCCTAGGTACCCTTTTTCAACTCTCTGCGCATGCGTCATTCTCCCAACGTTGACGGTATCGAATGTAGTTTCTTATGATGATTTTGTTTCCTCTGATGTACTATACCTATCTTAAAAAACCAAAACAAAACGAAACTTGCATTTGGACTGACCCTCGTATAAAATAGAATTTCTTTGACGTTCAATTTGCACCTTACTTTGTCTCCTTTATTGTAGTGTTTAATTTAATTGTTTAAAAATTGGGCATTTAAAAAAGAAACTTTCAATTTATTTCAAGTTTAATCATTCAGAGCTTAAATGATACTTTCTAACTGCTTGCTTTATATACTCTTGAATAATTGGATGAGAAATTTCCTCAAAGCATGGTGGTGAATTTTTTCGAGATTTAAAATCGGCGCCATGAAATATAATCGCCTACTCAACAAAATATTGCCAAAATTGGCGACAAAAGTAAGTCGCCAAAACGGATCATTTAGTGATATCACTCAGTTTTAATGATTTTTCCCCACAGCCATAGTTCTTTATAGCTTTAACCATATTTGGCCATATTGAAGCAAAAAATGTTTACAAAATTAGTTACAATAATTTTTTTTTTCATTTGTAAAGGCATTCTATATTTTGAGGCTTGTTGTTGAATATGGGGATAGAATTTTTTATAATAGAAGCCAATCTCTTAATCTGTCTCCTTGGATCTACCACCTACGACTTGCTTCTGAAAGTTGACGCTGATAAACAATCAATCAATCAAAATTATAAGACTTGAAAGCAATAGCCTTCGTGCGTTTCTAGAGTGTTCCTTTTTTTCCAAATCAAATTAGATACGCATATTCACTTAGTTTTACCAGCATCTCGAATATACATAAATTAACGAAACTTTTCTCATAAGCCTTTGGCATCAAGTTAATAAACAAACAATGAAGAGAAAATGCGGAATTTTCACTCCCCCTTTATTAGATACTCAAAAACTTCATTAAGACGCCCGCCTCTTTTACGAGTTTTCTGAAGCATTTTCTTTCTGTCGAAAAACAACTTCACCGCTAAAAAAACAACGCATTCGAGAGCTCGGATGGCTATAAAAAAGCTTTTGTGAAGCATAATGAGGCCTTTCTTTTGTGCTCGGACTTCAAATTTCCCTTTTCTCGAAGTGAAGAAATTTATTTTTGAGTTCGTTTTTGATTTTCGTAGTGAAATTAGAATTGGTTTTATGAGAAAGAATTCTGTTTTCGGTGAAAATTAGGCTTAAGAAAGTTACGTAGTTTTATACATATATCGCAGTATCCTTTTCAAAACAAGGAAATGGAGAAGTTTAAGCAAAAAGAAGGGCTTCACTTTTTAATTTAAAATTGATTTAGTTTTTAATCAGGCATGGTAATTTCAGTAGTTATCTCCTTAAATTTGGTCTGCCTAAGAATGGTTTATGTAAAATTATTGGGGCTTTATAAGCGATGATCGTTTGAATAGTAGCATTAATTCTCAAAAGAGAAAGATATGTGTACTGTATTTAATTGAAATAAACAAGCATCATTTATTTAAAAGCTATTTTGGAGATGTAATTCATTACAAGGTTCACTTAAAGATTTTCTACCGCATTGATGTCACTTACATGATTGGAGACGTTCTTGATACGATTTACTTGTACTAGAATTGATAGTTCCTTTTGCTTACCTTGTTCATTATCTAAAAATTATCAAATTTAAGTGTTTCAAGGAATAACTCATATATTTTAAAACGATGCATACTCAAAGAACTTCTAATTGCAGCTTTTGAATTCTGGTTTAAGATTGATATAAAAAAGTGATAGTCTTATTTGTCTGTTAAAAATATATTAGAAATATACCTTATTTGCTTGTAAGCAAAGAAATGTTTTATTGGATTAGGAACAAAACAAAACCCTTGTTTCCCTATAATAGTGTGTCCTTATATAACATTTGTCTAAATTCAACATGGCATGTCTTTATTTGATTGTATGCAAAGCAGCATGATCTTATTGAACTATCGGCAAATAAACTTTAATTTATTTATCTGTAAGCAAAAACGCGTAACCTTAGCTATAAGCAAAAACGCGTAACCTTAGCTATAAGCAAAAACGCGTAACCTTAGCTATAAGCAAAAACGCGTAGCCTTAGCTATAAGCAAAAACCGCGTAGCCTTAGCTATAAGCAAAAACCGCGTAGCCTTAGCTATAAGCAAAAACCGCGTAGCCTTAGCTATAAGCAAAAACCGCGTAGCCTTAGCTATAAGCAAAAACCGCGTAGCCTTAGCTATAAGCAAAAACCGCGTAGCCTTAGCTATAAGCAAAAACCGCGTAGCCTTAGCTATAAGCAAAAACCGCGTAGCCTTAGCTATAAGCAAAAACCGCGTAGCCTTAGCTATAAGCAAAAACCGCGTAGCCTTATTGGGCTAAAAACTTTGTAGTGTATTTTATCTGGCCATATGCAAAGTAATGTTGCTTTATTGGATCGGTTAACATCCAATACTTATTTCCTAGCCAAAAAGGCTCGTAACCAATGCATCTGTTTCTTGATTATCATTCTTTTATCCTTTTCCTCTGTTTTAGAAACTTACCAAAGAATAAATTATTATACATAATACTTTGAAAAACTAACAACTTTAAAATATTGATACAAAAATAAATCCCATTGGTCTGTAAGAATTCATTACTTTAGTAGGGGTGGTTTGCGAGAAAACAATTTTTCATTTCTTTAAAATGTGTATACAACATGCGCGCATAACACTTTATTATATTTCAAGCAAATGGCTATGCTCATATATAGATTCATGGGCATTCGGAAATGATTTTGAATTTTAATATTATTCATGCACTTTAAGGAGACGTATTTTCATTTTATTGGTGTATATGGTTATATGAATTTACTTTGAGAAACACTTCAATTATAAATTATATAAATTTTAAAACTGTTGTGTTGCAAAGTAATTTACTGCTTAGAGCATAGCGGAAATGAGCTTTCCTTAAATTTCCTGGAAAATTAATGAGAAGTTTGTCTCTTTATCGTAAATCGTTACCTGATTTTAATTAACGAGGGACTCACTGAAATTAGTTTTGAATCACTCATATTTTTTAATGCATGTAAAATTTCTTATAATTAAAGTAGCTAGTAGAAAATGTTTGTCGAACAGAAAAAAAAGGAGAATTTCTGCAATTTTTGGAATTGCAGCCTCTTACAAGGATATCTACCAAATTTTCAACATTGTAGCTTTTTTAATTGTAAACGGTGCACAAAATGTACGTTCTGAAGGTATGGCAAAAGAATTTTATTAAAATTAGATCATAGTAATGGAATAAATTAGGTTTGTAGAGAGCTGGACGTTGCAGATTAAACCTAAAGTGGTAAATTCTGGGGTTGGGCTCAGTGAAGTTTCTTTTAGTGTAACAATTGTTTAATAATTTAAGTCAAGTCACACAAAGATAACATATATCACACACATTAACAAAAATAACAGATAAAGAACATGGATGGTTTTTCATAGTGACCCCATTCATTCCTCACCTCGCCTGTACTGAAGCTTAGTGGTCGCTAGAGGGCGCTTCTGCTATTTGAAACAGTCAGTTACAGTTAGAAAGAGAATAGTTTCAGAGGGTTTGTTTTTAGACTCTGAAGTAAGTTACTGCTAAAACAACGTAACACATAATTGTTTTATGCAACAAAATACACTCAAAACATTTTTTGAACTATTTAAAAGCTATTTTTTAAGAAAAAATACATATTTTTAACTAATAATGATAAAATTACCACTAATAATAAAAATTTTCTCCATTGCTGCATATTTCTTTCGAGTCAATCTTGTAGTCTTTAGACGAATTTGTTTCAATAGTTCGCCTCCTTGAACAATCGATATCCTACGAGACATATTGACGATATTGTTCTTGACAATGACCTTAAAAATTAAAATTACACCACCAACTTTATCAAACATATTCTTCCTTTGACAAACTTCATCATTTCGCCTCTTTTATTAAATATTACTGCAACCAGGGGAGGCTCTAGGGTCGGACAAACCGGATCCCTGGCCGGGGCGGCAAATTCTAAGGGTGGCATTTGGATTAAATTTGAAATGTATATATTTTTGTTACAAAAAAAATTGATATATTTTCTGAAATACTTCTGGGTGTGAATTTGGTATTTCATTTTTATTGTATCTTACTTCCTTATTTTGTATGTTAAACGCCAGTTTTCTTCCGTCTTGAACTCTTAAGGTTCAAGACGGAATTGTATGTTTAATCGTGAAATATGACGTTTACACATCTTTCATTAGTAACTTTCTACCCAACCCGAAGTGGGGGCCACTACGGCCATTCCTTTCATCCATACGACTTCCGGCGACAGCTATCCAAAAAGGGACTGCAGCAATAAGATTTTTGTAGACAGAGGGTCACGGAAGTTTTATTTTAGTCTTGAGTATGGTTACTATAAGGTAAAATAAACGTTTGTGATCCACACCACAACAGTAGACTTGTAATAGACAGTTTTAGTTGAGAATTCCTTCACTAGATGGCTGTACCAATCAGCTTAACATTGGCTCGAATTTAGAGCATATCAGGAAATCCTAATTATTAATTATAATTTTAAAAATGCATAATTAAAATATTATTGATTCACCATGTAATTTAAAACAATCTTTATTATTTTTTTAAACTTTATTTGTAATTTATATTTTTGTATTTTTATATATATTATTAACTTGTATGTGTTAACTGTAACTAAACTGAGCGTTCTGTAAAACGTGAGAATCCCACGCACTTCTCTTCTGACCACTGAACTAGAATGTTGATTTGAAAGTTTGAGAAACTGTAAAATTGTTAAAAAGGTTGTCGCCTGATTGTGATGGAAATTACCAAGTAAACGCAAACCTTCGACGAACGAAATGAATTTAATATTGTTCACCTATTGGAGTCTTCAAATAAGTGAACCGATAGGTAACAATACTCTTTTTAGAAGAATTTGGCGTGCTGAAATGGGCACGATTTCTTCTCTTACGTTTTATTGATTTGCATTAATAACAGATAATTATGCACTTAATTTCGGATTGTTTTGTATTTGACTTAAAATATTTTATAATATTGTTATACTGCCTTTTTGTTCACAAGCATTATTAAAGTTTTATAAGTGTGTATGTATGTGAGAACAATCTATCTTTTTTAATTATAGTTTTTGCTTTGGGGAGAAGGGTGGAATTTTCATTTTTGTCCGAAGCGTCAAAACTACTAGAGCCGGCCCTGCTGAAACAAGACGTAGATCAGAAAAGTCATAGGTACAATTTAAAAGACAAAGTTTTTGAACTGCGGAACTGTTCTTTTTCACAAATTTTATTTTGTAAATCAATTACGGTAACAGTTATCAGTTAGAGAGAAACAGCAAACAATTTATTCAAGGAAATTATATTATATTTATGTAATTATGACTATCAAATGATTTATAAGAAAATATTAAACTAGCTGAAATATATGAAAGGCTTAACTTGATCTTGTGGATTCATTTAAAAAATTGAGGAACTTCGATTATAATTTTGAGCGTGATAGTTTATTCGCGAAATTGTCATGAGCAATAATTTAAAAAATAATAGTGATTTTAGTTTGTTTCATTTTTGATAAATTTAAACCAATAGAAAATTTTTTGGTGAGAAAAAAATAGGAAGAGTGTTGGGGTTCAATGAATATTACGTGCTTTAGTAAGAACATCGAAAATATTTTTTTTCCCGTTAGAAAATATTTTTAAATCTCTTTTTTTGCATAAAAATTGCTTAAGTTTTTTTAAAAGCAGCAAATGTGTAAAAATCTACTTTTAGAGAAAAGGGCTCATAAATATTTTTAACAGTAGATGTTTTAAAAGCTTCCGTAACAGAAAATGTCAGAGTGTTTTCGGTAACTGGTTTCCAAAAGTTTAACACATGACTATAAAATCAATAAGCGTATAAAAAGTACAGTTTTTACTACGCACAAAAACAATAAAAATAAATTAGCACAAAATTGTATGTGAAGTGAATTTAAATCCCTAAATTTAAATGTTTTTGATAGCTGAAAATGTCAGAACATTAACTGTTACAATTTTTAGAAGCTAAAGCAGAAAATGTTTATAAAGTTATTTTTAGCAGTAAATATTTCTTTAATAGAAAAAAAGTACGATATAGGGTGTTCGGAAGATATGGCTTAACTTTTCAAAATGAATTGAAAACAAAGATTTTCA
This sequence comes from Trichonephila clavata, assembly GCA_019973975.1. Taxonomy (NCBI): domain Eukaryota; kingdom Metazoa; phylum Arthropoda; class Arachnida; order Araneae; family Nephilidae; genus Trichonephila; species Trichonephila clavata. The sequence goes on from BMAO01004773.1 coordinate 140,178, forward strand.
TTTACGGTTTTTGTATTCCATAAGGAAAATATTAAAGTTTCTGTCTAATGAAATGCAAACTAGGTGATCCAACGTTCCTGTTTTTCAACATTGTCGTTTTAAAATGGTTTCACCACAAGAACAAATGCAAGCTGTAGATGAGTTTATTGAATTTAAATTTACAATACACCTCTCAGATTACGTAGCAGATATCTATTGACTAAATACTTTGCCAAGCTCATCAGTTATGGAGACCAATACAGAACCTCTAATTATGTGCGCAACTGGAGCAACAGTCGTTCCCTTAGCTATGCTGAAATCAAGGGATGGTTGTATAATAAAGTAGAACATGTCTCTCTATCTTGCTGTACGGATGTTGCTACGTCGTTCTATGAACGGGTCTTTTTTAAGACCGAATTATCATCACAAGTGCACTCAATATCCAGAGTATCTTAGGCAGCTTGCTTTGGAGACTCTTCATAAAATCCCGCGTGATGTGTTACAGATTTATTCTGATGGCAGCATGGGTGTAGGCGCTTTCTTGGGTAGTGAAATTTTCATCAAAAAGGGAATGGTGTTAGGATCTGTCGGAGAAATCCTGACTATTGCTCAGATTTTTCTGGAAGAACTATTATCTATTGAGGAGACTTTGAAATGTTGCTTTATTGAGAGTGTCAATACAGATATTTGGATATTGAGTGATAGCCGCAGCTCTATTCAGCATCTATCTGAATGGTGGAGGCATGATGACAGAACGACAACAAGTATTGTCAGGCTATTAAATAGCTTGAATGCCAATGTCAAAATCTTTTTTCAGTGGGTACCATCACACGGGAATGCATACGGGAATAAGATTGCAGATGGTTTGGCCCGTGAAGGCAGCCATAAAAATCCTACACATGGTGACTGTCTTACTATTACAAAAACAACCACCAGGGTCAAACAAGATATCAGTTCCTCTTGGAAGCAGGCCCCCGTACATGAATGGTATGAAGGAAACCGCTCTGGTGCTGCTTTGCTTGAGACAAGCAGTAGGCCAGCTGAAACTGCTCTTGCTAGGCTTCGCAGTGGACATTCTCGAGCTCAACCGCATGTGGATGGTCTTAAAGTTTACCCTCCTTGTCCGAACTGCAAAGTGACTCAAGCTGTTCCTGCCCACATTCTGGCCTGTATTGGTTACCATAAGAGCCAGTTGCTCTCAAGAGCTGCTACAACTCTTCCCTTTTTAAAAACGCACGGGTTCATAGATTTGATCTAGATGTTTCTGTCGATCAAATGGGATAGAAACAACAAATATACTGTACATGTATAACGTAAATGGGACACCACCAAACTAGAGATTAGAAGCGAGAAAAAAAATTCCCCAGGAAATAAATGGAAAGAGATCTAATACTGTAGCCACCTAGATATTCAGACCTAACACCTTCGAATTTCTTTTGTGAAGATACGTAAAAAACATTGTTTACCTGTCTGCCATTCGAAATTCTGCAATGCTTCATGGAAAGTGGTTAGAAATCTTGTATAGACTCGATGGGTTGCGCGCGACTACTAGAGCACACATTGAAATCGTGCAATAAAATTGTGAAAATATTTTTTTTATGGAACATGAAAAAAACTAAATGAATATTTTTGCTTGTTTGTTTGCAATTAATATATGAAAATCCTGCGATATACTTTTCGGACACTTTTTTTTAACAAAGAATATTTGCTATGATTTTTTGCGTGTCACATAATGAATTCTTTTTAGTAGAAATGTTTCACATTAATTTAGTTTACAAATATTAAAACTACTAAACTGAAATATTAAAAAAACAAACGAAAGTGATTGAAAAATGTAAATATTTACAGATAATACAAATGGTGAATACGCTGCAATGAATCTTCAAAACTCAACGGTAAAAAAGTTCAAAAAATCAAGCCCCCTTCCCCTTCTCTTTTAGTTCTAAATGTTAAACACCCAGCGGGGTGGAGCCGATACAAGACATACTTATTCAAAATGTATCTCCGCCGCCTTTTCTGGAATTTCTGATGTTTTAATATCTTCCATCCCGTGCATATTTTTAATAGCGACATCGAAGCTCACGTCATCCTTTTAAGAGCCTTTTTCTCTAATGAGGGTCTTCGGCCCTGACCTTTCTTCCCTTAATTGCTGTCATCGAATAATTGCTTTTTTCTCAACGGGAGGGCCATGAGTTCTAATCAATCCTAAAATAATCGCTTAAAATGTCACTGACTATTTGTTAAGACGTTGTGACGTTGTTTTCCGTAATCGAAATAACGTGGACTCGATAATATTGGAAATCGATAGGAAGTTTTCTTTTCGTGAAAAATGTTAGGAAATGCTTAGACATGTTTAAATGTAACGCGAGAGGAGAGAAGATTAGAAGTCTTAATTTATGATAGTTCATGCTATAGAATAAATTCGTGTCTAGAAATTAAAGTAGAGGGGCATGTAAAGAATTTGCGTCTCGAATAGCGTTGCTGCAGGCCTTTGATGAAGAAAAAGTGGTCTATTTTTCAATTCTCATTATTAGTTCACACACTCTCCGTATATATATTTATACATTATATATATATTCTCCTTTTTCAATCGTTATTACGATATTTTTTATTTATCCATTCAAGTTCAAAAACATTTTTTTAAACTTGTAGTGGATGACACTTGATGTCAATATAGTTTTTCAAATATCTCAAGCCATTAATTCAATTTAATTAATAAATAAAGAGTACAGAACAAAAATAATAGTCCAACACCATATATAAAAAGAAAAATCGCTCGCGTTGTGTCACGGTAGCGCAGTGAATAACGCGTTGGACATCTAATCCAAAGGTCTCAGATTCTTCAGATAGCGGAGTTTTTATTTGGCGGGGGTGTCTAGGGTTTTTTATGATGTATGGGTTATTTTTGAAAAATAGAATAGACCGCATAATTTAAAGAAACTAAATTTATTATGAGTTATAGGAGAGTATTTACAGGGGGAATATTTACAAAATAGAAATTAGAACATGCAGATATTTAAAAATATAGGAAGGATAGATAGTTCATTCCTTTTAGGAGGACGTTAGAGATTAAATAACTCATTATGGGATGTGCTGGTGACTTACCGCCTAAGGTCGGCGAAACAAGCGCGGACGCGCTAAGACGGTTCTTCGATTTGAATCCCACCTGTGATGGCATAATTTCTGCGAATGTGAATTCTTTTCACATTTTGTTGGAATAATTAAGTTAATGAATAAATAGCAACAAACAAAAATAAGTCCAATACCCTATATAGAAAGGAAAATGGGAAATTTGTCAAGGAAAATCTCCTTTTTATTTTGCCATTTAATATTGTGATTCTGTCATATGTATGCATATATTTATGTTAATTACTTTTTATTAAATAATTACAATTAAAATAAAATTTTTCTTTCTCGGTAGGAATCTACTAAAGTTTTTTATATTACTTGTTCATCTCTGCCGCGTTCTGCTGTATGGTACTTGAGTGGTCAGTGTCTCGAACTCGTGGACGGTGTTGCTTCTGTCGAATCACGGTTTCTAGTCCTGGTGTTACTAAAGATGTGCCATATAGAGGGGTTGATGCTGATTTACTCTGTCAAGGCCCAAAGTACTGACGTTGGAGTGGTATGATAAGGCTGCTGTAGCTTAGTGGTCATGGTCACGGATTCGTGGCCGGGGTGTCATAAGTTCGATCCCTAGTGCCTCTGAAGATCCGTCTTTTAGACTGGCTGATGCACGTTGAGGCTCAAAGATATCCCATTGACGTAGTATGGTTATTGAGAGAAGGGGTGACAGATTAGCTGTCATCCTGAAATTTACGAGTTCATCGCTAATAGCTCTAGTGTTGCTTTGTAGGGGATGTTAATAAGCATTGGGCTGTCCTCAGACGAGTGTTCATAGTGACGACTTCGACGATGGTATTATTTCAGTCAAGTCAGGTAATTAGGTTTAAAATCCTTATGTTGTGTAAATTTTGGAGAGTGTGTGTGTGGGGGGGGGTGCAGTTCGTGTGTACCTTTCATCATTTGACTATGGTTCAAAATTACGCTTCTAATCACTAATAGGATTTGCATGGTTGAAAGAACAACGTTCATAAAGACCAAAGGTAAACCTGTTTTCAGGTATCTTGAAGTCTTGCAAAGAATGAGTATTTGATTATTAATGTATGACTTTGAAACTATTGGTGACGTACCTCGTAATTTTGAACTTCGGTCAAATGCCGAGGACGATACTCTCGCCTTCCATATCCCGCCAATGTGAGGACTTCGAGCTTCGACAGATTTGTCATGCATCATCTCCTCTAGACATTTGTTTTTTAGTAGTACCAGGGCTCAAAACTAGTGACTCAATAACCCGCTGGTCACCTATTTTGTGACCATGACCCCTTGGATACCGCGTTATGCGAAAAATGACTAATAAAACTAAAAATAGTTACAAGTTTTTAAATCATTCTACTCGTGTTGCCCAGTACCGCTAAAGACCCGTGTAGGGGCGCGATGCACGTTAAATCTGTCGAGAGCTCAAACGTCCTCCCATTGGTGTGGTAGTTAGGAGAGGGAGGGGGTGTCAGCTCGGGTGTCGTTCTTGTTAATTGACCATGGTTCAAAATTACGCTGTCCGTTACCAAAAGCCCTTGTGTAGCTGAACAGTGCGACGTTAATATTCACTCACTCACTCAAGTTATTACACAATTACAAACTATTTTATTCAAACAAATATACAGTCAGTGACGATTTTATTAAAAGAAATTAAAATGCAACATAATTTACAGAACGTTATTTTGAGAAAATGATTCATAGGATTTTCAAACAGGTAATATGTATACAAGAGGATTCGTGCATCAGTATATATAGTGTCCGAGCTAAATAAACCATAACTTTTGGATACTTTATAACGGAACAACTCCTGAGAATGTAATAAATTGTTCATCCGTGAATCGGAAACCCTTCCGACATTTTTTGGGTCAAGTCCACTCGGCCGCACGTGCGCGCATTATTCGGCAATCGCAGACGATAAACTTGCTACACTGACTTCAATAGTAAAGATGTAGACGTCACAGCGAAAGGTGGAGAACAAACTTTGATTAATGGAATTTAAATCAGTCACGTGTATGCAGTGACGTGCTCGAACAGAATGGAATGCCGTTACTGGTTTTCTTATCGATTAATCAGCACTCCTACAAAATGAATCTCGCACACGATCAAAAGTTTCTTCTACCACGAAAACTTAAGAATACTTGCCAGTTTTGAGATACCAACTGGGTGGCGTAGTTGGTTTGTCGCTGGCCTTCTGCACCCAAGGTTGTGGGTTCGACCCCGGCCCAAGTCTGTGGATTTTCATGATGCAGAAAATCGACAGATTCCATGTCGTATGACTATGCGGTATGTAAAAAACCACTTAAAGTGCCCGTTTGACTTTGGTGCTCTCGGCAAAATTAAATTTCTAAATTCAATTTCGCATCGTCAGAGCTCGGGTGCCTCCATCTGGGGAGGAAACTGGGTGTCAAAATTACTTATGGCAATTGGTATCCCCTATACGGTACCTCACTAAAAAGTGATACCAGCTCCAGGGGAATGAACTAGGTATGCAAAGGTAAAAAATATTAATACGCAGCTCCATTAGAAAAAATAAAAGTGTCGAGATACTAAAGTTCCCGTCTCCTTTAAAGTTCTTTCCCATTGGGGTGGATACGAGTAGATTTTGAATTCGGAGGATCGACATTCCATTCTGTATGAACACGTCGCTGTACACGCATGACTGATTTCAATTCCTTCAACAAAAGTACGCACTGCACCTTTTGCTGTGGCGTCCACATCTTTCCTAATAAAGTCAGTGTACCAAGTTTATCGTCTGCGATTGCCAAATAATGCGCGCACGTGCGCCCTATCGAACTAGACCTGCTAAAATCTCGGAGAGGTTTCCAATCCACGGATGAGCAGTTTATTACATTCTCATGGGATATTCCGTAATAATAAGGTATAACTTTTAGATACTTTAAGCCCGGACACCCTGTACTTATGTACCGATTTTACATTTAACGGACTGGAAGGAACTGCTTAAATTCTAAATAAATTGACATTTATCAAACTCTGTCAATGAAATGAATTTAACTCTAACAATAAAAACCGAATAAAAGGTTATTAACAATATTTTAAAGGAGTACTTCATCAGAAACGGATTATGGCATCCATTAACCTCAAATACGAAATGTCACGTGACAGGCGGGAGTGTCCAAATGAAGACGTATGCTTCCAAGACCTTGAAGGAGCTAAAGATCGAAAGTCTGGGACCCGCCTAATCCCATTCATGCCGTCGAGGGTGTAATCACTCCCTACAGGGGTTTTCTAAATAGAATTGCCATAAGTGCTTGAAATTCTGTCGCTGATTGAAACCCGAGGGAAATATATTTGGATTTCTCCCGCGCTCTTTGATTCAATCTGAATGCTCTCGCTTAGAAGAGTTTATTTACAGGCGTTGGGTGATACATTTTACTTTAAACTTGTGATTTCACCAACATAAACATTAACTGCTTTTTTTAAAAAATTTTCTCGTGAACTTTTCAGGAAGTAGAGGGAAGTTCGGGATTAGTTTAATTTTGTGACTAGCGGAAGCGTAGTTCGGATGGTAGAGCACTCGCTTAGTATGCTCCTGGTACTGGGATCCAAATCTCTACACCCGGGTGGGCATTACGTCGTTCGCAATCGACCGGTGGACCACCAAGATATTTTGGGACAACCGCCTAAAATTAATAATTACATACGGAATTAAAGATTGGTTGACAGTACGCAGAATAAGACTTCACGAAAACTGACTTTAGATAAAAAATATTTTATTTTTTTAATGTAATTTGAATTATTTTTTCCATAATAAATGTATCATTTGATATAATTATGTTTGGGGCTATTATTATTAAGTTTGTATCGGGGCGTTTTGCTTTAAACGCGGTTTTAAAAGTGTTGTTTTTTTATTTTAGTTCTGTAGGTAAGTACATATTACGTACTTATTATTAAGTTATATTAATAACCTCTTTTCCTTACCTCATTACACCTACGACATTGGGCAGTAACGTACACAAGAATTTTTAAAGGGAAGGGGGTCAACGGTTGAAGGTCCCTAATTCTTGTATCATACCCCAATACGCAGCCAAACATATTTTTTTGATTTTTTTCGATTCTCGGGAACAAAAAACAGTAAAAAATAAATTACTGAATAAAAAATTAACATTGATAAATAAAAAAACTACTAATATAAAATAATTACAGTTTACATACTATATACATAGGACTATAAAGAATCGGAAGAAAAAGAAGGGTTATGAGAGGGAGGATCCGGACCCGTGGACCCCTCCCCCGCCTTTGAGTGTGCCATTGACACTGGGTGGACCTCAACTCCTTGAAAATATCATGAGTAGTCCGCACTCTGGAAAAGTCTGCCCACCCCTGCTCTACAAGGTAATCTTAAGCCCCTTTGTTGAGAGTCACTGTAGTCTAGTGATTGTGATCACGAACTCGTGGCCGAAGGTTCGCGGGTTCAAGTCCTGGTGTCCCTGAAGACCCGCTGTGTTGAGGGGGCAGATGAACGTTAAATCTGTCGAGGTTGAATGTACTCCCATTGATGTGATGGCCGTGGTAGCCTAGTGATCAAGGTACCGGACTCGCGGCAGGCATGTCATGAGTTCGATTGGAGTGCCACAGAAGACCCGCCGTGTAGGGAAGCGATGCACGTTAAATCTGTCGAGAGCTCAAACGTCCTCCCGTTGGTGTGGTGTTGTAGTAAGGAGAGGGGGGCAACTAAGGTATCATCCTGGTCACTTGACCATGGTTCAAAATGACGGTCCGTCGGCAAAAGCCTTCGTGTAGCTGAATAGTGCGACGGTAATATTCACTCACTTACTCATCTCCTATTGGTGTGAAAAAAGAGGAGGTACCAGCTCAGGTGTCATCCTCGTCACTTGATTGAGGTTCAAAATTACGATATAATTTACTATAATTCTTACTTTAAACTAAACCATAAACAAGAAGGTATCAGACGAAGAATTGTACCAGGGCAGGGGTGGGAAGACTTTTTAAGGGTACGGGCTACTTCTAATTTTTTCAAGGTGTTGTGGTCCACCTAGTATCAGCGGCACACACAAAGGGAGGGGGGGGGGTCCACGGGTCTGGAACCTCCTCTTTAGCCCATGATTTTTTGTCGATCGATTATAATCTCTTGTATATAGTACGTAAAATTTAATTGATATTTGTTATTAATATTTTTTGCTAATTATTTAATAATTTATTTCTTACGCTTCTTTGCTCCCGACAATCTACAAAATGAAATATATATACCTATATATATATTTGGCAGCGTATTGGGGTAGGATATAAGAATGGTAGACATTCAACCCTAAAAGGCCGCCGCACCACCTTGAAAAAATTCATGAGTGTGCCCACTGCCCTGGGTCGTAGGTGTGGTAAGGTAAAGAAAAGTCAATATTTATTATAACTTAATAATAAATACAAAATATGTATTACGTAAATAAAAAAAATAAACTCACTATTTTAATAATAGCCACAAATATAATAATATTATTTAATGATGCATTTATTTTCAAACAATTCAAAACGTATTAAAAAGTAAAACATTTTCATCTTAAGTTAGTTTTCGTACTTATAGCTAGCAGAAGACTTAGTCTGCGTACTGTCAGCCAATATTGAATATTTCCGTATACATTTACTGAAGGCTAATCTTCAGAAAGTCGCACCAAATTGTCTTGGCGGTCCACCAGTCGATCGCGATCGACGTAATGCCCCCCCCCCTCCCCGGACTCAGGGTTATGACTTTGGCTTAAAGTTAACATCGCAATGTTAAACAGTTTCAAAACTCCGACATTAACCTTTAATATAGCCTATGTTACTGGGTTGAAATAAAATGAGTTGTGAGTTCAAAGTTGTTTAATGTTAAAATAAATTTCTGAAAATATAAATTTTAATAATCCTATGCACGGAGAAGTTATTTACTTGTTTAAAAAGCATCCAATAAATTCAAAAATATTAAAATTGTTTTGTAAAAATCTAATTTACTCCAACGACCAAAAATAACAAATAGCATATACAAATAAGGATCCAATAGATATACGTTATTGAAATTTTCGTTTATGACCAAAAATGATGCTTCGATAAATGACTATTTATACTATAATGTGCTGCCGCGCTTATATAATTTATTTGCAATATAAATAATAAAACTTAACACATTTTTTAAAACCAGGATAGTATTTTTATACATACATATCAATATTTTGTGAGTAAAAAGAGCTTCCTTTCAAGGTTCAAACACAATTCAATGCACTTATTGATGTACGTCAACAACTTGTTATGTGTGAAAACATGATTTGTTGATACACATGTTATTTCTGATCAAAGAACTCCTGACTTGATCCTGAAAACATGCATTATTCAAATGTTGACTCAACTGGCAATCCGGAGTAAACGGGATTCGTGTTATTGCACTAAAATGGAAATCGTCTGAGCTAAATAAAATTCGCTTTGGATACATACAGAATAAACACATTTTCCTTTTTTGGATCCGTGTAGTTATCCTAGTGAAGAAAAAATCTCTCGGGAAATTTAGAACTTGACATTTTCAGAAATACGGTCGAGGGTTTTTTTTTAAAATTCTTTTTTGCATTTTTAAAAGTTTTGAAATATTCAAATCTTTTCATGATTCGAAATAACTTGAGTTGGGTGTTTTCGTCATCACTATGCATTGCAAATTGTTTTTTTCCTTGGAAATGTTGAAATGCATCTACTTTAAAAAAAAAAAAACCCAGATAAAATACTATTTTATTGCAGTTTATTTATGCAAAAAAAGGACGCGTCTTTCTCTCAACAAAATAGAATTTTCTTTGTAGAAATTCTGAAACTATCATAAAATTGTGGATTTGAGTATGTGGTGGTCTCCACCAAAGGACTGATTTCCTGTTAGGGAACGTGGTCGCGGTAGCAAAGTGGTCTAGGCATCGGATCATGGCTAGCGTGTCATGAGTTCGATCCTAGTACCACTAAAGACCCGCCGTGTAGGGGGCGATGCACGTTAAATCTGTCGAGAGCTCAAACGTTTTCCAGTTGGTGTGGTGGGGTAGTTAGGAGAGGGGGTGCCAGCTCAGGTGTCGCCCGCGTCACTTGACCATGGTTCAAAATGACGCGGACCGTCGCCAAAAGCCCTAGTGTTGCTAATCAGTGCGACGTTAATATTCTCTCACTCTCTCCAAGTTGACAACAGCCCTGTTCACATCTCTCGCTATGTTCAATAGGGTAACACGAGTATGATGATAAAGTGGAACATCTAAAGCCGGGGTGGGTATTAAGTCGATCGCGTTTGACCGGTGGACCGCGAAAACATTTTGTGGTGATTGTCTGAAGATTTTAGCAGTTAGTAATTATAGACGGAAATATTCAAGAGATTGGCTGCATACTTCAGCCAAAGCCTTCTACTGACTATAAAACAAAAACTAACTTTAGATAAATGTTATATTTTTTATTTGTTTTGAATTATTTGATAATAAATAGATCATTTGATATTATAATATCAAATAATGTATTTATTACAAATGACATGTATTTACAAATGTAATAATGTATTTATTACATTTGTAAATGTTATTATTATATTTGTATCTTGCATTTTGCTTCAACTGCGGTTTTAAAAGTTAGTTTTTTTATTTCAGTTCTGTAGGTAAGTACAAATTCCGTACTTATTAAAATATTGTAGACCTTTTCCTACCTCACAACACTTGCAACACTGGGAGCACACAAGAGTTTTTCAAGGGGGGCGAGGTTCGAAAGTCTGCTATTCTCATATCATACCCCAAAACACAGCCAAATATTTTTTTTGATTTTGTAGATTGTCGGGAACAAAAAGCAGAGTAAGAAATAAGCTAGTGATTAAATAATCAGCAATAGTTAATTAAAAATTATTGACAAAAAATACTTAAGTTTTACGTATTATATATGTTACGGTGAAACACCGAAATCTGGAGAATGTCGACATTCACCGGTGAATGTCGACAAACACATAATCGCTTGGTGTATGTCCGAAATATTTGCTAAATACCCTTATTTCTGACTTTCACCGGTGAATGTCGACATTCACCATGCACTAATGGTGAATGTTGAATATGTTCGAGATTTATATTTTTTTCTCCGTAATTCAGTCGCGATAAATTTTTCGCCTCACTTTCTGAGAGGAATAACTAAGAACTTAAAACACACAGTACTTTCAAAATGGGAAAGGAAAATAATAGAAGTAAAAAAACTCACTTAATTATACAGTACGTTCTAAATAAGAAAATAAAATAATAGTAATGAGAAACTTACTAAATTATGTGAATCAAATCTTATTTATTGCAACAACTTAAACTATTATGACACTTTGAATTGCACAAGAGGCCCTTGCTTTTACAACTGCATTTATTTGTGGAACACTTCCTTTTGCAATAACAGCGTATATAGCCTTGCCCACCGCTTCTCGAATTAGCTACAGCTGCTTCTTTCAGCGAAATTTCTTAAAAATAAATCTTATATATGGAAAGGAGCTTTTCTTTACAAATTTCGAACTGATTACGTGTGTAAAGCTGCTTGAGGGTACCATTTTCATTCGCAAGTTTATAGAAGTCGGAGTCTTCTATTTCAACAGCAACCGCTGACACATTTCGGTTATCTGTACGACCACGGTCGACATCAGGGACTTGTTTTCGACCTCCACCAGAGCATATCTGTGATTGTCGACATACACCGGTGAGGGTCCGAATGTACAAGAATGTAATGAAATATTCGATCTTTCACCGACGTATTTGGTGCTTGTTGACATTCATCCGTGAATGTCGGCATTCTCTGATTTCGGTCTTTCACGGTAACATTTACATGGTATTTTATAATCAATCCGAAAAAAAATCAATGGCTATGAGAGAGGGTCCGGACCCGTGGACCCTATCCCACTCCTTGTGTGCGCTACTCACAATGGGTGAAGTGTAACACATTGAAAAAATTATAAGTACCCTGGAAAAGTCTGCCCACCCCTGATCTAAAGTGGTGCCATAAGTCACCTGATCTGAACATCATTGAGTGTTTGTGGTTTTTTTTTGGAGAGCAAAGTAATGCACGGTTTCCTCTTCCAACAAACACTATCTGTACTTGAGACGGCCCTGCATGAGAAATATGCTCGAATTCCGATGAACTTGGTTCAAGGGCTTTATTTTACAATCCCATGTCGAATTCAAGCTGGCATTCAGAACAAAGGTAGCCCATTTCCTTACTATTAAAAATTTCCATTTTTCACAGGTATTCCTATTGTGCTGTTTTGTACCTGTATATATCCATAAAAAAAACCTTACTTATTGTATGATTATCTGTAATAGATTAACTATAAAATTTTAAAAAATTAGGGAGACTAAATATATTGCAATTAAAATAAATATTAACACTTTTTGAACACAAAGACGTAAATTCCTCTCCGTTTTACAACTGTTTGTTACGGATAAGTTCGCGTCATTTGTAAGGATGCAAACCATTGCGAAATGCATACATTGAGAACATTTATAGCCCCGTGCACCACAAAGTATCCCACGGGGGCCTACATAGAAGTAAGCGTGAAGTACACATCCCAAAGGAAAGAAGGATTACCACACAAACATCCATGCCTTCTCCTGGATTCGAACCCAGTCCCTACGACATCGCAGTAAGTTTCACTAACCCCTATACCGGATGGGCAGCTTGCGGAATATAATAACCACTTTTTGTAACCAAGATTAAAAAATATTTTTTGGAAAAGGGACTATACGGGTATATGTTGTATTCTAAAATTTATTTTTGTTATATTTTGAAGCTACACTAGGGCTATTTACAACACACCTCATAATTCTAGACCTCAATAAAATGACGAGGATGACACTGAGCATGCACTCCGTTCTCCAAACTTCCACAACCTAACAACTTGAGGTTTTTGAGCTTACACATAACAAAATCTTAGAACTTAATTATATATATAAGTATATGTCATTTCTCGAATTCCATGCCCCTAGAAGCTGCCCCCCCAAAACCTTCAAAGGAGTGTGAAGGGGGAGGAGAGATGATATATTCGGATAATTAAAAATGCTTCGAATGAATAATTTTATTTTTATTAATAAGACTAAAAACTTATACCTCTCATTTTAGATTAATAGTTAAATTAATATGTTTCATCAGAAGCAATGTTAGTGCTATTGGGGATTGTACTTTCCGTTCCGATTCCCTGTCAATTGACGAGGATGACACTTCAGCTTGCTCTCACTCATCCCATCCATAAGGCATAAGCCTTATGGTCTTAAGAAATTTGTGACCTGAATAAAATATTTTTTTTGATTTTCAAAACAACAAAGTAATCTCTAAGAGAACTGGTTTTTCAATTAATTCTTGCTATTAGAAGTATATTTAAATATTTTAGTCTACAAGGTTACTAGACAGGATGCCAAAGGGCTCAATTCATGAGGGTCACATGATAAAGACAAACACGTGTTCTCCATCGAATTCAAAACGGATAACAAACTGATTTTACTTGTTGTTCTATTTGTAAAACTTGGGTAAAATTTCAAATTTTATAATTGGGTAAAAATGTTCAAATGTTATAAAAAAAACAAATTTCTTCAAATGAATTTTTTTAAATTAAAAAAAATCTTATTTTATGCATGTATTTTTAAATAAAATGTATTTTGTCCACCTATGTGTTTTATTGTTGACAAATTTGTATTTTTTAAGAGAAAGTTTCTGAAAAGATCAAAAGTTGGCAACAACGAAGCACGTGAACTGATTAGCTGGAAACACGATTGCTTTTATCGTGTGACTTTGACGTCACATGAGGTTTTAAAGTAATTGGCTAAAAACACGTGGTTGAACTAACACGTGACTATGACGTCACATGAATTGAGCCCATTGAACATGTGTTACAGCCCAACCATGGAAGGCGCTTTGCAATTAAAGGAATGTAAAAACGTAGTCTGTGACGAATTGAAACTTCTTGAGGCCCTGATTTTTATATAAAAGTAGGTTCCATCTGCGTCTAGTAGATAGCAAATAGCAGGGATAGGCTTCAAGTCGATCGCGATTCCCCGGTGGACTGCCAGGACATTTTGGGGTGATCTCCTTTACTAAGACTTAAGACGTGCATACTAAAAGAAAAACATTTTATGAAACACTGATGCAAGTTATGCTGGAGAATCGGTTTTTCACAATCGATGTGACTGGTTTTACTTAAGCAAATGATTCGATGAAAGTCGACTTCTTAAGATTATTCCAAGGATTATTTTCAAAGGAAAAACTTATAGAAAGCTGCGAGTATGTGGAATCTATATCATTATGATGCTTTTTCCAATTCCTACCATTAACTCCCCCTCTCCCAAAATACATTTATTTACAGAAATATCTTGTTCAAATTTTCAGTCCTTAGGAAAATATTTTTTATTCATCCACTGAAGTTCAAATACATTTTTTAAAACTTGTAGTGGATGACATTTGGTGTTTAAAACGGTTTTTTCAAATATTAATTCAGTAATTAAATTTTATTTTTATATTTTAAGTTTGTTCTGTGTGTGCTATTTCGGACGAAGTTAGATTTATTTCTGCAACCGATGGCAGCAGTAAGTTTTTCTAACGAAGTAGGAATTGACTTTAAAAGCTTTCTTTTATATCACTTGTTTTTTGTAAAAACAAATAAATATTTGTCAAATTAATTTATTTAAAGAATAAGAAATGCTATATATTATACAGAAACAAACCTATTTTTTAACAAAAAATTCTTTAAAAAAATAACTACAAATCTTGTATGTAGAATGCCATTCAATCAAGGGAAAATATGCTTACCTACAAATTTCTTTGGAGAAGTTCTTAGTGACTCGATTCGAATCACGTAATCCATAAGTACGCGATTCATCAATTTCAACTGTACGATGTTTGTGTTTTTCTCAAGCATTGATTGTAATGATCACGATGAGATTGCTCATTCCTTCATATTATTTCTTTAACCTTTCTTAATAAAGATTCTTTTCAAATATTCCCACACAAAATCCGAACCCAGGCTACCTTTCAGTGGCGCAAAGGAGAATATTAGAGCCCTCCCCCCTGCAAAGTCAGGTTTTGGTACCCAATTGGTTAAATTCGTACTTAGCGCCAGTCGGGTTTTAGGCCCCCTAGAGGATTGGGCCACCCGCGATGCGGGGATTGCGGGGGGTGTACGTTATGCCACTGCTATCTTTCTTTATTGGTTTCTTCTACTAAGTACAACTTCAAACACTAATTTTTCGTATTGGTTGAATTTTAGAATACATTCGACAATCCAGCTAACAGACAAATTGGGTTTGGTACACATCTTTAGTGAATACCAAATTCGATTCAAATGATGACGCACGCACTTAAAATAATTTTTAAAATAAAGGAACCACCTTTAGTAACTATCATCGAGTTGCAATTTGGTTTTCCGCTAAGAAGAAAAAAATGAAAAAAGTACGAGAATGCGTTATAAAAAGTAGTAAATATATATATAAAAAAGCGAGCAATATAATTGTAATAGCTTGATAACGATGCTAAATATCATTTCATCTAGAGCAAATAAGTAATTTTTTTAGCGTTGCCAACTCTGAAACATTATCCTAAAGCAGAAAAATTATTTGTTTTAGCTTTGGAAATTTACTTCTGTAAAAACAGTTTAGATTTTTTATAAAATATTGTAATATATATCGGGTATCCTTTAAGATTTTAAATTAACATTTATTTAAGACAAAAAATATTTAAAAATTATAAAATAAATGTATTTTGGATCAAGAAGTTATCGACGAATGAGAAGTGGCAAAACAGAACAGATTGTTTTACCAAACCTGAAATTAAAATTTTGGAATGAGCATATTTTTATAATGATTTATTTGAAAAAGGCAGAAAAATGAATACATGTAGTGGTATTAAAAATATTACAAAATTGCATGAAATATAACTTACAGGAAGTAAAGTTAAATTTCATGTTTTAAGTCAAAAAATTATTTCAACATTGAATTTAAAAAATGCAAAAATAATTTTGAGAACTATTACTGACTGGAAATTTGGCAGGCATGTTTCTTTTGTTGAGCAGAGATCCACTACAAATGAGTTGTAGGAAAATATACAATCAAGGGGGGGGTTGCGAAAACGCTATAGACAAATTCCTAATTTTTTAAAAATCTATCGAATCAATAGACTAGATAATTGGCAAGCATGTTTCTCTTTTTAGAAGAAATCTACTAATGAATTTTTCGAATGCGTATTCCCAAATGGAATTGCAGGTATCACGGAGATATTACAGATTAAAAAAAATTCCCTTTAAACTATTAGACCTACAGCCCTGAAATTTGGCAACCTTGCTTCTATTGTTGAGTAGATCCGCTAAAATTGAGTTTTGTTGAAATCAACTGTCAAAAAGGGTGGGTAGTCAATAATAAAATGAACATTAATTAAAAAATTATCCGAAATAAAATGATTTGGCAATGTATTTAAAGTGTTTTTGCAGGATGAAATCCACTGATGAATCCTTAAAACAGATACTTTGAGAAATGGGTGGAAGAATGCAATGTGCAGAACCCAATGCACTCGATTGCATTCCAATGGTGTGCGTTCGGAAAGTGCGATTTCCGTAGGATCCTATTTTCAAGCCTTCAGTAGACCTGAGCTTGAATCCGAAATCTTCGAAGGAAGAATCAAGTCCTTAAGTAACGACCTAATGAGCCTTTTCAAAGGAGTGGATTAAGCTATAATTTATCGCGATACATTTCTCCTTTCGTCATTAATTTAATTAGTTAAGAATTGTAATGATCTAATTTCATATCAAGTTCAGTTGTTTAAGTAGAGAGAAAGTCAACTGTTCGAAAACATTAACAATAGTCTTCGAAAGAATAAAATCTTAATATCTGATTCAAGTTCTTTGAAATTATCTTATATAAGAATGTCTTTAGGAATTTCCCTGAAATAAAACGATTGCAAAGTTTATGGGAGTAAAAAGAACTCATTAACTCACTCCCTCATCACGGGATCTCCGGAACTATTAGACCTGGAGACTTGAAATTTCCCAGGCATGTTTCCTTCTTTTAATTAGAGATCCGCTAGGAACTGGGTTTTCGAAAGTATACCCCCAAGGGGGTTGCGACTCGTAAAGGAGGTTTTATCGAGAACAAAATATTTCTCGGTTTTGAGCAGTTAGACCTACAAACTTTAAACTTGACATACATGTTTTTGTTTTGTTGTGCAGAGATCTGCTAATAACGGAGATTTCGCAGAAAATTGCTCCAAATGGGATGATTGACCTGTTGAATTGGGCTCAAAATGTGTAGTTCACTGCCAATAGCTTTAAATTTGGTTTTTAGTAAAATGTTTACACAAAATGAGTCAACATGCTATCTCATGAAAGCGTTTTGAGGTCCTATTTGCCTTAATGTTCATCAGTCCCTATTAATCCGTCCAATAGATTTGGAATGAAATAAGACTTTAACCCACAAGTCGATTGCTGGTCTGGAGTTGAACTAACTACAATCTTTTGTATTAATTAAAAAGTTCTCTATACTTAATGGGGTCGTCCTCGTCACTTGAGCAAAGCTCATAATTAGGAAATCCGTCGCCAATAGCCATCTTTCAGCTTGAAAGGGGGACATCAAAAATCAAATCACTGGGCTCTCTACCGTCCCTGAATTGTCCTAGTTTTGAAGAAATTTGTATTGCAATACCTCTCTTTCAGTGTATAATTCGTGTTCCCTTTTAAAGTCTCTCAAATTGAATCCCTTTTACTTACAATTTTAAGAAATTCTTATTGATTTTATAAGTACAGGTAATAACAAAATGCTTTTTTAATGAAACATATCTTTGTATTTTTAATTTATTTACTAGGGTTTGAAAAGCCGAGAGACAAAAAAATTTGATAAGCCTTTTTTCAAAGAAACTAAATCTCTCTCTCTCCCACCAAGTCACTCCTTTTAAACTAACATTAAATAGAACGATTGTTTACAGAACTAGAAACATTCGCGTATAAATTCACGATTCATTTCCCACTGGATTTTTTATTTGAATACATCGTTATTCAAGTATTTAGGAAGAGAAAAAAGCCACATCCTGTTTGATCCCTAAAGAAAACCTTCCTGTCTCCCGTTCTGTACAAATATAATTTTATGAACTTCAGTGGACCAAAACTCGGATAACTTTTATTTCTTGTTTAAAATTTGTCTTCTCTACTAAACCATGAAGGAAAGATCACGTTCCGGAAAGAGGCACGGAGAAAGAATTAAGTCTTTTTAAAATGTTCCCGCAAACTTGAGATGTGAAACTTTTCTTTTTTCTTTTAAATTGTTTTAATGAACATAAAGTTTAAGAGACATATCTTCGAGAAAGTTTTAAGCGAAGTGATGCGTAAAAAATAAATTGTTGCATCTTACTCCTATAACAGGAAATATATCCAAGTTTTGTTGATGAAATGACACTTTAAGAGGAAGCTTGGTTGCGGTGAAGAAATAACGAAAAAAAATTTGCAAAACATCAATGTTGTATCGCTTATTTACTAATAAATGCTAAAATAAGATCACCGATAAAATATCCATTTTTATCCATTTGATCTGAAAAATGTTCATCTAAGTCTTTCTCAAAGCCATCAACATTACTATCAATAAAAATAAATTACTATATAATAGCAGTAATTAATATACCTTTCAGTTTGGAAATAAGCTCGCTTTTAAATTGTAGTCTCGTATCACTTAAAAAAACACGCTTTTTACTGGAAGTAGGGGTTGCCACAAACTTTTTTACAACATAGAAAGATAATTGTTCTGTGTCTAAAAAGGTCCACCTAATACGCTCTGATATACAATATCATAGAAATATATCTAATGCCTATATAAAAGAACAGATTTAAAAATTTATTAGCATTGAAACAGGTCCCCTTAGAACCAGGGTGGGCATTAAGTCGATCGCGATCGACTGGTGGATCGCCAAGACATTTTGGGGTGACCACCTTCACTAAGACTTAATAACCGTTTCATCATAAAAAGGTCTGGAAATACCGTATTTATTCGAATCTAAGCCGCACCCCCCAAATTCTCATGGTTTTGTGAAAATTGAAAAATAGTCTAAAATGTAATTTATCGATATCCAATTTTACGAAATTAAAATAAATTTAAAAGGAAAACTAAAAGAAGTGACTAATTAGTTATTTTATCAGTATATTAAAACTTCTTAATGCATGCATGAATCTGTGTGTATATATATAATTGCTCTAAATACCATCCAACACATTTTTTCTCCTGCGATTCTAATCCACGCCCGATTTTCAGAAGTATCAACATTACAAAAGGGTGGCTTAGATTCGAGTAAATAAGGTATTTAAAAAAAATATGGAGGAAAAAAAATCGAATGATAAGAGAAAATTTCGTTGTATAGAAACTTCGCTATTTGGAGGCTATTTTACGAAGGAAATCATAAAATGTTCTTGGTTCCGTGAAAAAATTCGCGAAGTAGAGAAATTTATAAAATAGTGGTTCAACTCTGTATTGTATACTTTCTTTTAGCTCACTACACCTACGCCACTGGGTGGATCGCAACACCTTGAAAAAATTAGAAGTAGCCCGTACCCTGGAAAAGTCTGCCCACCCCTTGCTTTAGAATAATCCCTTTATCTCAGGAGCTTGCTTTGCATAATCATTCCCAGTTTTGCCCGAACGCCGCTCGGGCACTTGAAATAGCACTTTCCTGATTTTCCCGAGTGCCGCTTGGGCAACACTTTTTCTACTCTAAACCTCTGATTTGCCCGTATTTTTTGCTCGTTTAGTGTGCAATGTTTCTAACAGATGTCTCTAATAATCGAGTAAAGTTAGGATTACAAAAAAATGTCTTAACCGGTTTCAAGATTGGGTTTTACTGCATTCTTGTAGACTAGATTAAGGCGGGAACTTTTTTCTTTTTACTAGATCGGTGTACCGCAAGCTACGAATACTATTTCTTTTAAATTTGAGGCTTAAAATAGAAGAAAAATGAGTGATTATGAGAGGTTCTTAACAGAAAATAATTCTGGTATTGATTCAGATAGTGGTCTGAAATTTCTGTAAATGATTCTGGAAGTATTGAAAGTTTGTTTTCGGGGGGACTTCTCTTGGAGTGTAGATAGAATGGATCAGCATCTCACAAGTTACACAATAACAAAAAAAGAGGCAAGAAATAACACAAAAAATATTCTTCCACTTTTTAGATACATCATTGTGGAATGCTTTTGTTTTTTTTAATCGGAAACTGTGAGGAAAATTATCTCATTTGAATTACAAATCACCTTTTTGAAAGACGGAGCTGTAAATGAGGAAAAAGGACAACCAGGAATTTTGTCCAGACCCTTACGATTGACAGAAAAAAACTTTTTAAAAGCGATTTCTCCCACCAACAAAAAATTAAGACCAACAAGGCAATGTTGTGCGTGTTGTCGAAAAGAAACTATTTTGGAAAACGAGTGAATAAAGAAGATTCCGATTGCGATGTTGGACTATGCTTGTCTCCCTGTTTTAAAATTTATCACACAAGAACAGAATTTTAAGAGAATAATGAACTTTAAGTGCAATACTATCTTTTTCAACCTAGTATACATTTTTGTAAAGTGTTCTTTTGAGTTTGCTTATTTCTTTGGAAAAAAGCCAACTTTAAGGAATTACGTTTTTTTTCAATGGAAAATAAAAATTAGCCTAATTCCTTAAATTCAGTATTTATAATATGTCTTACTGTGCTGATTTGAGTTTATATAATTGATTTCATCTTAAAAATGTTTACAAAAAATATGCTTATTTTTTGACCTAATATGACAGAAAAAAAGAAACTGTTGAGTAGTTAAGATTATGATCCTGAGTTTCTGGAGTTATGTTTCCTTTCGGCCATGAAGTATTGCTATACTAGGAAAGCACGGGTAAAGCGTTACCGGGATGACTTAGCAATTTCCGACCATTCGTCTCTTTTTATTCCCTTATCCTGATTTTCTTGCATTTATGTAATTTTGTCTAGATGCCAGACTGTTTATTAACTTTCCATTTTGAAGGAACGCGAGATCTCATAATATAGAGTCACAGTAAGGGGATGATTAATGGATCTATGGGGGGGGGGTTACTACTTTCCAAACTTACAACTAAACCAACGTGAGGATTTTGAGACTCCTTGGAGTACATCAACATTTCTGCACGGCAGGTTTTCTGTAACATTTGGACTATAGTCCATGACTCAATAGAGCCAAGTGCTTAGTGGACCAGCTTAAGTACTGTCCTCGTCACTTGGCAGAGGCTCAAAAGTACGAGGTCTATCACCCATAAATAGCCCCTGCGACGTTAATAAGTGGAAGCTGTAGCCTAGTGGTCAAGTCGTGGCTGGTATGTGATGAGGTCGAGCCCAATACCACGAAAGACCCAATGTGTAGGGGAGCGATGCCTACGTTGAATCTTTCGAGAGCCCAAACGTCATTCCGTTGGTGTGGTAGTTCGGAGAGGGGTGGCAGCTCTGGTGTTGTCCTCGTCACTTGACCATGGTTCAAAATGACGAGGTCCATCGCCAAAAATCCTCGTGTCGCTGAACAGTGCGACGTTAATATTCACTATTCACTCTCACGCGAATTTAATAAAAATCGAAGCAACTCGTTTTTTATGTATAGATGCTTAGAAGAGCATTCTTTTTTGAAAAATGTTTAGTCTTTATATAAGCGGAAATTTTTCAAAATAAATTAACGCGTAATTAGATCTTGATAAGAAACGACAGAATTGTAAATTAATGTTTATATTACATATAAATATGTCTATGTTCTAATTTATATCTTAGCTTCAAATAGCATCTCTTCAATATTCTTACAAATGCATTTTGTCCTTAATTTCTTTATTTTAATACTTTACCATTTATAGTCTTTATATTTAGACCATTATCTGGACGAGACAAATGACAATTATACAAAAAAAATCCCAGAATTTCTTCCATTAATCCCTCCTTTCTCTCATCTTTCCGAAGAAAATGCACGAATTGTTCACTGATATCATAAGAAAGTAATAAAAAACCCTTTTGTGCGTGTATGGTATATTTTCGTGAGACTTTCAATATGACATTGCTCATTTCCTCCTCTTCCCCCAAGGAAAATTCTCTTCCGTTTATCGATTGCTTTTGTTGATATGATTGGGACCCAATACATTCGTGCTGAATATTATGACATAAAGTCTATTACCTTATAATAAAAAAAAGGATAACACGCGCGCGCGCGCAATATGAGATTCTTTATACAGGTATGTGAAAGCCATAATTAAAGAATAAGAATGCGAATATTATAAAGTAGAAGTAAAAAAATATGGCAGATATAATTTAATCTAGTAGTTTAATCAGTCGGAATACTATACCTAATTTGTTACATAGTATTAAAGTCTATGGAAATATATTTTACTTATTTAAATTCAAAATAATATATAATGATGTAATATGCTCATAGTTTATCCATCCAAGCATTTGTATTCTAGTCTGAAGAGTCAATAAGGTCATATAAAACTAAAATATGATAAAATTTCTCGTGTAAAATTAATCAAAATTGACACTCTCTGATTTACCGCGGCTGAAATAACCCTTTCGGAAAAGAGAAATATAATTAGATTCTTTGTCAATGAGGTATTTTTTTAATGTTTATTAGAATCATAAAGGTAATGTAAAATTTTTGATATGGTTTTCTTAAACTACATTATTTAACGGGGAATTATAAATCCAAATAGAATATTTAAAGTAAGGCGGAATAATTTTATTCTATTCAATTTCGTCTTGAACTGTACTTGTTCATTCCATAGCTTTTATAAAACATACTTTACAATTGTGATAAATCCTTTGTGTGGAAGAAAATCTTTCTACAATGGGAAACAATTGCTTTCATTAAATATCGCGTGGCAAACGACAATATCGAAATTTGAAACGAGAACGCACAATAAAAACACAGAACAATACAAATTAGGAACAAAATCTTCAGTATTTAACCTTTGTGTGAAAAATGATTTCAAATGCTAAATTTGATAAGGTTGAATTTGTGTTAAATTGAATATTTTGCTTCTGTTTTCTATAAGGTAAAAGCTATCCAAAAGGCAACTCTTAATTCATATAGAGATGAACAACATAAAAAAAAATAGATATCATGTAATAGTCCTATAGATGAGACAAACTGACACTACTCTTGTAAAACAAACGAACACCTTAGTTTACATCCTCCGGACCTTCCACTGATGTGAAAAGATTGCTACAACTTGTATAGAGGCCAGTGCTTCTAAAACTTTCAATATTCACGACCCAATATTCAATAATACTTTTCACCACACCTCCCTCCATACAATAACAATGGATTCAATTCAACAATTTTTTGACGCTGAAGCTACATTACGACTTGAAGCGTATATAAACGTCTTGCTCAGCCAAAGCATTAATTGCCCCGGATATATGCGTATATACGCTGCTGGCCAACGTAAATGCAACACCCTGAAAGAAGCACGCAAATAACAGGAAATTTACAACATGCATTAGTGGAGGTAAGATATGCAAATGATTAGTTTCAGCGCAGATACACATCACGCACGCCTGTGGCGCCACCTCAAAGCGCTATTTAAGGCTTGGAGATTTCGACGATTTCAAGTTCGGCAATTGTGGTTTTTTCAATAAACGATCAGTTATGTCTCGTAGAAAACAGCGATCAGCTTTTGATCAAGTATCCGAGTTCGACAGAGGAAGGATAGTGGCCTACCGAGATTGTGGATTATCTTTCAGAGAAATCGGTAGTCCTGTTGGACGAAACCAAACAATTGTAATGCGGATGTGTGACCGTTGGATGCAGGAGGGTACGACGGATCGACGTGGTCGATCGCATCCACCTCGGTACACCACGTGAGGACAGGCAAATTGTGCGCATGGCAGTGACGGATCGCTCAGTCACATCACGAACCATAGCACAGCACATTGAGTCTGTAAAGCATCATTCATTGTCTGTGCGTACAATTCGACTCCGTTTACAGCCGAGTGGTCTGTCCGCAAGACGTCCATTGCTGGGTCTACCCTTCACGCAGAACCACAGACGTCTCCGCCGCCAATGGTGCGATTGAAGAAGGATATTAGCTGCAGAATGGAATGAAGTTGTCTTTTTTGACGAGTCACGCATCTGTCTGCAACACCACGATGGTTGCATTCGAGTCTGGAGACACCGTGGAGAGAGGATGCTGAACAGCTGCGTCCAGCACCGGGTATTATGTTATGGGGCGGTATTGGATACCTATTCTCGCACTCCTCTAGTACGCATTGTCGGTACTTTAAACAGCCAGCGTTACATCTTCGAGGTGTTAGAGCCAGTTGTCCTTCCTTACCTTCAGGGCTTGGCCCCAGCCATATTTCAACAGAATAATGCGCGACCACACGTGGCACCCATTGTCCAAAGGTTCTTCGTCAATCACCAGATTGAATTTCTTCCCTGGCCGGCTCGCTCTCCGGATCTTTCGCCGATAGAAAACATGTGGTCCATGGTTGCTCAACGATTGACCCATATTACACCCCCAGCTGCCACACCAGATCAACTTTGGCAACGTGTGGAAGCTGCTTGGTCTGCTGTACCCCAAGAATACATCCAAAGTCTCTTTGAATCAATGCCGGGTCGTGTGGCAGCGATGATCTCCAACAATGGCTGCTACTCTGACTACTGATTCTGGCAGGAACCACACTTCACAGAAGTCTACAAATTTAATCATTTGATACTTGGTCAACATATTAGCGCAACAAAATTTATTTTGTAGATATCTCTTGACTTTCTTGGTGTTACATTTACGGTGGCCAGCAGTGTGTGTGTATATATAATATATATACGTCTTTGCAAAGTACGGTCTCTTCTGTGCACTGCTATTTATAGAATTATTCCGATTGTTTTGGATTGTATTAAAAAGATGACAATGTTTACTAAGAGTTTACTTATATTTCTGAGGATTTGTTCTGAGGAGATTTCTCCCTTCCCCAATTCATTCGGCCGTCTACGTGGAAAACGGTGGCATTGGGAAGCTAATGGCGTACCTTTTAATTGACAATAAAGGGATTAATTATAAACCATACACATTTATCAAAAGTGTTTTTTGAATATAATTTTGTGTATGTCAAGCCCATGGGGCACTGGTATTTATTAAACTTGTTCGAAACTTAATATTTTTAAATTAATTATCAAATACATCGTGCAGTACTGATATATGTATAAGTGTATTATATCAGTGTAAATGTGTATTCTATTTCTTTTATTATGTCAGAATGTATTTTGTTTGTTTACTTTCAGTAAATTAATATTTTTAAATTATCTTTTGTTGTCGACTTTTCAATATGTTCTTACCCCCACTCTTCAAGTTTTTACGCCTCCGTAGGGGGCACGCCCCACAGTTAGAGAAACGCTAAGAATATTCATGAATTTTGCTAAGTTCTAGAAATCAAACTCTTCTCAAAGCAAATAAAATTTGGGGTAAAATACAGAGACAGGGGAAAAAAATTCTTTTTATAAGTCTTTTAATTACTCATGTTTGATTTGAATACCTTATGCTATGCCTGTGTACCGATACATATCTCCAAGCCATGGAGCAGAAAATAAGTTTCTGTACAATATAACGGAGCAAAAGTTGGGACTACATTGGGTTGACCAAAAGGTTTGTGCCAATTTTAAAGGAAAATTGAAAAAGCCCTTTAGCCCTTTATTAAATATATAGGAATCATTCTCTTCTACAACCTTCTTTCATCTCTTAGTGGTGGCCGCGGTAGCCAAGTGGTCTAGACATCGGATCATGGCTAGCGTGTCATGAGTTCGATCCCAGTACCACTAAAGACCCGCCGTGTAGGGGAGAGATGTACGTTAAATCTATTGAGAGCTCAAACGTCCTCCAGTTGGTGTGGTAGTTAGGAGGGGGTGCCAGCTCAGGTGTCGTCCACGTCACTTGACCATGGTTCAAAATTACGCGGATCGTCCCCAAAAGCCCTCGTGTAGCTGAACAGTGGGACGTTAATATTCACTCACATTCATCTTTTAAGGAACTTGAAAATATGGCCTTTCCAGAACTTTAAGGTTTTTCAGCTAAAAACTTTTCTTTGTGATTTTTTTCCCATCATGGCCAAAGAGTTCAAGTTTTTTTTTAAATAAAGGAAATTTAGCAATCAAAATAGGAGGGTCGGACCAATCTAGTGAAAAGAAATACCTACCGAGGTTCAAAAACTTTTGTTGAGATTCAAAGATACATGAGACTGCGTGTTGTGCAGACACCCTTCCGATTCACCGTTTCTAGATTCAATTACTCTCTTTAATTCTTCTAATTATACTACGTACAAGACACTTAAGAGAGATGAAAATTCCCATGATGGCCAAAGAAGTTATAATACTTGTCCTCGCTGTCCTGACATAAAACTTTCTCCAAACCTTATTTTTTAATTGTGCTTCTATATTGGCAAAACTCCACAACATAGTATCTTAACCCAACGGACCATCAACTGTTTTATTCGCCATAGGTTTTTTTTAAATAAATTTATTTGCAAAACTCCTCATGCTCCACATTGCATAACATGAGGCTTACAGACGTAAGTGGTAACAACATTACAAAACAATAATAACAACAAAAAACATAATTAAGAAGAAAAAAAACATAATAAAGGGGGAAAAACACAAAAAGGGAAAAAAACAAACATAAAGAGCCAAAACTAAAATAAAGGAAGGGAGGAAATACACAAATATTCGCCATAGGTTGTCGACATAGCAGGGGCCATTTTGAACGCCTTTGGCGCCATTTGGTTTCACTTCATGGATAAGGCACAATAACAATTCTTCTAATTATTAATAATACTTCTCAGAATTTATCATCTCGTTGTTTAGTTAAGGTATCCGACTACCCCAAAACTGTGAATTTTACCAACAATTGACAAATTTTTTTAGGTTTTTATTTTATGAGTCATCTTATTAGCTTTATAAAATTACCAAGTTTATGATTTTCCGTTTACTAGCACAAAAACTACAAGTGTTTTAGTAAAAGCAGATGCTATTACTTTAAGCAAGATGTCATAATTTAAAACGCGTTTTACTCGAAATGTGATTTTTTTAAAAATAATCAAATGGGGTCAGCGATTGCTAAAAAAGTTTTGAACATTATTAACCGAAATTTTTTTTGTAAGTTCTTTATAATAGTAGAATTGTTTTAACCTTCAGATTTATCAATTACTGTTTTATTACAAAATGTACAGTCCCTTATGTGAATATAATCACTGTTTTTTAAAAGCAATTTCGTATAGTAACAGAGATAAAGTGCTCTAGTTTTTGTAAAAAAGAAAATATCTCTTATCCCGAAGGTCATTTCAGAATTGAATAATATAGCAACACATTAGAGAGATTGAAATAATTGAAAATTTGTTTATAAACCTTTGATGCAGAATGGGCCGCGTTTATGCTATTTGTCAATTTTTACCAATTTTTTCCCATTTTAGTAATAATAATTTCTTTTTCTCTTAATTTTAGTACATTTTTCTTAAAGTGCACTAAACCAATCTAAAAATAATAAAAAAATCCCCATATCTCCTTTTTTCAAAAAAAAGTTTTCGCAACCAGTCGGATACCAAAATAGCTCATAATCCAGGATTCCTATCCAGACACAGAACGTCTTTCTACCGATAAAGACCGACTTTTGTGTAGCTAAAGGGGTGGTTCCCAAATTGCATTAACTTGTGCTTATACAGCAAGTTGCAAATGGAAATGTAACCCATGCAACTTTTCTCCGTTAAATCCTGTGATATACATACGTAACAAGTAATATAAAAAAATTTTTAAGACTTTTCCTGCTTAGGTCAACAAAGAAAATTTTTTATTTTAATTACATAGAATTAATGAATTAATATTTGAAAAAATGTATTAACATCAAGTATCATTCGCTGGAAGTATAAAAAATGTATTTGAACTTGAATGGATGAATAAAAAAAAGTATTTGAAGCCAAGGAAAAATTCGTTAGAAAAGCCTACTGGTGCCACCTGTCGCAACTAGTTCTAATTTAGTTAGAAATAACACAGAATAAATTAAAAATTAAAAATAAATTTAATTAATGAATTAATATTTGAAAAAAATATATCAACATCAAGTGTAATTCACTACAAGTTTGAACAATACATGCCTATATATAACATAAATATATATAGAGAAATAGTGTGAACTAATAGTAGGAATTGAAAAATGGCTCGAAGAATTGACTGGTTACCTAGAAAGGCATGAAAAATAACGGTATTACGTAACCAATCTTTTAGTCATTTTTATAGGAAGCCAATTTGGTTACTCCCGAACTTTCCAAGACATTCAATTTAAAATGCTATTTTTTGTACTGAAAGTATAAAGATCTTCCCCTCTCTCAGATTGCATTTGGATTACGGATAATTCCTTATTAATCGAATAATTCATGTTATTCAAGAATATTTTATTGTTCACATTTACACAACGCTAAAACATTTTTAAAAAATTCTGCTCTTGGGGGGAAAAAACTATCAAATAAAACTTTTTTCCCAGTATATATGTGTATAAGTATCTTCAAATATTTTCATGTCTTCACTGAATAAATATTTGAGTGGATTCTGAGTCAACTGAAAACTTGTTTAAACTGTTGAAGAAACCCATCTACGAATCTTGAGTGCAGAGAGTTGAATTCAATTTTTTTGCACTCATCGTGTTGACTCATTAGAATATGCATTAGAACCCACCTTATTTTTCATCACATTTTTCGAAAGGTAATAAATAAAAATCAATATTTTTCTTCCAGAAGCGTAGTTCATAACTCTTCGTTTACCTGATTTTGTTTTAAAAGCGTTTCTTTTTAATTGAAGTCCAATTTAAATTGTAAATTATTTTACGCCTTTGATGGTGACAAAAAAAAGCATTGATCTACACTTTTAAATGATAGTGATACTTTTCAAAATATTTGTTTTCCCCTCTTTATATGAATAAGTAAAGTTTCTTTTTAAATACATATATTTTTCCAAAAATTTTTCAGTAAAGCGGAGCGAAGTTAATTGAAGTGAAGGAATATTTAGATACTTTCAGGTTTTTATTTGTGTTGTTCCAATGAGATTTTTAGGTGGTACCTTTTATTATTTATTAATCCTTTAAACATACTCTTAGCAAAATTTATTTTCTTTTTTGTAATTGAAATAAAGAGACGCTCAGAAGATATTACTTGGAACAATTTTTTTTTCTCAATTCTATCCAATATCGAATAATAAACAAAACAGTAAAATTTAAAAAAATAAATAAATCTGTATTTTCTTTTGGAAAGAACATCATATACGGCTTTTCAAAATAATTTATTTATCGATTTTTAAAAAACAGGATGTGCCGAAACTCAAAATCAAGCGGACAGTGGTTGAAAGAGGGTGAGTGCATATCCATTCAGAATAAAATTGAAAAAGAAACTCTCACTTGGCTAAGTGATGACTAGGATAATTGATTAATAGCACGCGTATGTAAGATAACATTAGTGAAAAATAATTGTGAAATGTGTGATTACCGTATAATATGATTAAGGGTGTTAATTTCCCTCGTTTTCAAAAATGTGATAGTCTTCACTTAACTAAATGATATGGAACATTTTAAAACATTTTTCCGGAACTGATACTAGCCCTTTCTTTCACCCTATACCAGAGTTTCGGAACATCCTGTGTATCAAGAGTAATGCATTTAAATCTTAATTTTAGCACCCTTTTATTAGCTTCACTTGTATGTTAACGGAATCTTTGAACTCGGTCTTTACCCACTTTGAAACGTCAGATTAATTCAAAATTTTGCACATTTGTCCAGGACCGATGGCATTGGAATAATTTAATTATTTTGTGGCGTTGCCCTGATCAAGATCATCAGGATTAACGATTTCCCATTTTTAGATCCCATCCTTTTTATTTAAAATTATTCACACTAAAAATCGCTTGGCTACGGTATTAACCACTTGCGCTGGAAAGACGTGCCACGCACGTCTTAATGCTTTTGTCACAGAATCGCCCACGACATAGTATGTACGTCGTCATGCGATTGTTACAATAACAGAAATGACCATTCTGGTACACGCGTCAGTGAATTTTTTACCAGAGCAAGTGGTTAATTGCTTTAAAAACAAATATAGCACTGAAAGTAGCAACTATATTATTTTATATTATTGATGATATTGAAATAAATTCAATGATAGAAAAATTCTCGGCGTTTTGTGCGAGGAGAGTGGATGTATGAATTGTGTGGATATAAATAAAGGAAAGTTTCGCTACAATTTTGTGTAAGTGATTGGAATCGCTTAAAATTGAATTTTTTTTTCTTTTTTCGATATTGTGTATTAAAGTGTTTGTTGCCATTTTTGAGAATCAGTCCGTATTTTTCGTTGAATTTTTATGCAACAGTTTAATAACCAATTGCGGAAGAAAACCCTATAAATACTAATATAGCTATTAGTATATTCATGGTATATTATAAAATATTTCGGGAATTAAAAAGTGAATTTGAAAGTGTGTATGATGATTTGTTATTGTAACATCACATTAAATCTAATTTGAAATTTAATTGATTTTTGTGTTCGATATATTTTTTCTGAATGAATGTATACAAAACGATAAAATAACTAAATGTATTGAACATTGTGTGTATATATATATATTCAACAAAATCTCACGAAACGAATTATTAGATTTATAAAATTCTGAGTGTGTTTTAAGAAAGTCGTTGAAATAAGAATGGTATTTAAGACAAAATCTTTAAAATATTGTTACAGTAGAAAGTGTTATTATCAACAAATTATTCTCTACCATACGAAAACAAATATTTATTTCCATTTTTAACTAGTTTCTGGTAAGATAAATAATTTATGTGCTTTGTGGAATTTGAAATTTTTTCTCTTGCATGTCAACGAGCATCATAAATTAATCAGATTTTGAAACAGATTGGTATCGCTTTCATTTAAAAATACAAACTTATCTAATGCTAAGCCCTGTTTCTAAAGTTTTAAAACTAAAATACCCACCGTGTAGAGTGGGGTGATGTACTTTAAATCTGTCAAACTCTGAGTCTCCTTCCGTTTTTTTTATGTGACACGGTAGCTTGGAGTGAGGGTGTCAGCTCGGGTGTCCTCGTTACTTAAGGGGGTTTACCCATGTAACGGGTTCCAAAAATAAAATATTTTTTTCATAAATTGCTTCCTTCCGTTGTTTAGAATACGGTGGAAAAGGGATTTTTTTAAATTTGAAGTCGTTATAACGAAGTAAGTGTTAAGAAGAGCAGCTGTTCGAAGCGTTGTGTTGGAGTGCCCGTTGCTTACATTCGGCTTGATCCCATTGACCCTTCTATGCAAATATACGTTCATACAAGTATAGACAAGTTTGTAGAGGTTTAAAAGGAAATATCTATAGTGATTGAATATTTCGTCGAGCTTGTTTTAGTCTTCGCCACCAGGCATCGCCGATTGAGCGTAAGTTAAGATTTTCAATGTTTTAATCGGACTTGAAATTTTAAACGCGTTTTTCTCAAAACTGTGTTTTTCAAACTTTCCTCCATCATATCTAAAAAAAGGTTGACCGAATGACTTCAAATTTATAGGATAGATTTAGCACATATATACACACCAAATGGACTACGATCATCCCAAAATTAAAAATATTTCTATTTTTTATAGCAAAAACATAACAGAAAAACCCCATGTGATTTTCGAAACTTTTGCTTCAAAAGTCTATGAAAAATCCAATTTTTGATATTTTTAATTCAGTATAGTCCATTCTATGCATTTAAGTTTATAGATTAAAACGCCGTTAATGTTTTTGATTTCAGATAAGTCAATCAGCCGGAATCGTTTGAGGAAGTGAGCGTTCATTTTTTCGAAGCGGTGTATTCAGAGCGCTATAACTCGCGTTTTATTGGATATTTTTAGGTAAACATTTTTATACATACTCTTAAAATACATATAAATAAATGATAAAAGAAAAACTTACTGGTCATCAAAAAAACAATTCGCTAAAAAGGCTTAAAAAACAGGCTGTTACATGGGTGAATTACGAGGTCCATCACCAATAGTTTAATCGTAGCCAATAGCTAGATTCGTGTAGCTTTGTAGTGCGATGTTTAATGGAACTCTCTTTATAAATAAAATGAAGTGTGAAATGCTCAATATTATTTTCTACAAAAAATAGTGGAGTAGCTAGTAAATATTTGGCCTTGTATATTCAGATTTTAGGCCAGTTTTTCAGAACATTTTTTTCACATTTGACATATTAAAACAATGTACAGATATATTAAAAATTGTAAAAGACAATATTATATATGAAACATTTTCAAATTAAATCTGAAACTTAGAACATTTAAGATATAAGAAAAAGCCAGACAGAAGAAATTCGTCTGCCGTTGTATCATTTTATTCAGATGTGTATGCAGTCATCAGCTACGTTTGTTGCTTGCTCTAATTGTTACAATGATAACTTTTGTTCCTTTTAGGTCAAAGTTTTTCTTAGTTTTTTTTCTCTCGATCAAGCAATTTCAAGCTAACGTGGTTAGATAAGTTTCATTAAAAATAAATTCAGTTATCTCTGATTCGCTTCGTAACTGAAGCTGAATTTCTATTTTTATCCAACTTAAGAAGGTCCTCATTATTTGACTATGATTGTAGGCGGTTTGAAAATCGCAGTTTCAGTTAACTTTGAATGGATGAATTTTCGAAAAGAAACATTTTTAGTTGTACTCGTTAAATATAGTTTAAAGTATTAAAACGTAATTTTGAAAGTTTTTTTGTTACTACAATTTTTTTTATAGATTTTTGTCTTTTAGTTTGTTTTAAAATTAAATTCACAGTGTGTGCAATGTATGTAAATAACAAGTAATATAAAAAATGTTTAAGTAAATTTCTACTTCGAACGGATGAATAGAAAGTATTTTATTAACGATTGAAAATTTTTGAACAAAATATATAGGGAGAGAGTAAACAAATATAGGAATTGAAAGAAGGGCATGATTTGTCTGCATTGTTGTAATGATGCACACTCGGTTTGGCTAGTATGGCTGAAAAACCTGTTTTCGACGCCAACTTTTGTCATTGTTTTAACAGTTGCATTGTTACAACAATGCAGACGAATCTAAGAAATAATGGAGATATCAGTTATTGGTTGCTGCTTTTGGGCAAACAACTAATAAGAAAAAAAAAATAGGTAAACAATTCCCTCTAGGTCCGGTTCTTGGGTACTTTTACTTTTGTCATTCCTGGCTGTGATTGGCGAAGTCCACATGACTGTGTTTGGTAAATACGAGGGAATCCCTAGAGTATCATTGTGATCTTTCTAAATTTTTAATTCTGTGTGTCATCACATTCTTGCTTTAACTTTTTTTGAATTTTAAGGATTAAGTCTTAATTAGTGATTCCCAAAGTGGCTTATTTTGACGCCAAGAGGTCTACAATGACTTACAAGAGGTTCATGACAGCGAAAAAATAATTAGGGGGGGGGAGGTTGAGGTCTCAATGGAAGTGTATGATAATTGCATTAAAACCGAACGTGACTAAAATTTAAAAAGAGAATTTAATCACGTGGAAACCAGATTTTACCTATTTAACAGATTTTTTTAACTAAATTGAATGATGTTAATTTGCTGTTATAAAAGGACAGCATAAATTGTATTAAAACAAGGACTTATTTCAGCGTTTCTTTCCATAATTTAGCTGAAACAATATAACATTGGTGGTCGTGAATTTTTTCTATTTGTCGCAGACAATCTGTCAGAGCGTTTTAATCTATTAAATTACCTTTATTAAGATTTTGAAACGAGGTTTGAAAATGTTTTGACTACGATAATACTACAGTGGACAATCAATTTGCATGGTCACATTGAAAAACATTGTAATAGGAACTGATCGGAATAGGCACTAATGAAGATTTTAAAGTGAAGTTTAGAAACGCATGCAAGTAATTTTGGCTTTAAAAATATATATGTTATTTGTCCCGAATTATGGAATATCTTGAAAGTTTTTAATTGCTTTTCCTAGTGAGGAGTTTCTGCGCGTGGTTGCCTATCTCCAAAACAAAAAAAAGAAAGAAGGGGGGGGGGAGAACTGGTCACTATACTAATCAGATTTAGGGTTAAACCTGATAAGATTACTAACAAATGTTGAAAATTTGTTATTGAAGCACCAGATTCACATCTCTCCCACTAAAAGTATTTGTTTGTTGTTCAGTTATTTTATGTATTAATTTTTTAATCTAATTAACACTTGATTCTTTAAGTTTTAAACATGATACTTCACTTCAGTTAGAAAATTAATTCTTGTAAAATAAGTAGCTCTAAATACTAGCTGTCAAACAGACATTTAAATTAATAAATTTTAAGAAAACCAGTATTAGGTGAGAAGGGGTCTATCCAATAACCAAAAATATGGTAAAGGATCTGTGAGACAAAGTTTAGGAATCTCTGGTTTAGACAGTGGATAACTTCTTTATTGTAAGTTATTTGGTATCTTGACCTATTATAGTCTCTTGGCTCCAACCTTACACCACAAATATTTCATGCTGACTACATATTTTTTCACCAAGACTCATCAACGCAATATCCTTACTTTTTTAGATCTCCCTCCCCCATAATTGTGGGCGTTTTATTACTTCATAAACAATTTCATTATCCTCCCGCCATTAAGGGGTTGGTTCTACCCACTTCTGGGAATCTAGAATGACATCAATTCAAACCTTTGAATTTTCCGAGGGTGCTAGAGTAGAGTTGACGGTATTCATATTAAGAAGCAACTCTCCTTTGTTCCTGCCACCGTTATTTGAAATTCTGATTTTTCTTTTATAAAAGCTTTTCTTTTTATCATAGCAAGAGAAATCCATCACCAATAATTCGGTTTCGCGTCGAGCGGTATCGGCTTTTCATAGATTGCTAAAGGTAGAGACATTTTGAGATTGAAACTTAAGAGTAAAGGGTATATATTAAAGGTCTTTCGTGTACATAGTGCCTTGTTAATCTTATTGTGTTCACTCTGAATATGAGGAAATTAATTGTTAAAAGAACATAGAAGATTCTTTGCGGAATTATATTATTTTGTTTCGGATAGTTAGTTGAAAAATCTGTAAGTTTTTAAAAATGTATTACATTTCTGTATTTTTATCCTAAATTTGAATTTATAGAACACATAAACTGGTAATTTTTCCCTCGGGTATCAGGCATGTGAGGATTTATAGATCATTTAGACACCGGACAAATTTGCTTCGTACTATTTGAAGCATACTGAAATTTGTATAGAAGAATAAAATATATATTTTAAGGGGCTACTTCACGCGGCCTTTTGCTTGATGGTCACGGACTCATGACTGGTGTCGGGAGTTTGGGCCAGGTGTTGCCGAAGACCCGCTGTGTAGAGGGAGCCGTTGTACATTGGTTGAAACATTCTCCCTTGACGGAGTGTGGAAGTTAGGAGAGGGGTGCCAGAGCACAGATGTCCCTCTCGTCGCTTGATCATGGTTCAAAATTACGAGGTCCATTGTGTTTCCCTACTTTCATAATGGTAAAACGGATCCAGTTTAAGGAACATTTTAAAAAATTGACTCGTCATACAACCATCCATTTTTATATACGTTCATTGCATTATTAATATTTAAATAACAGCACTTTGTAAAATTTTTTATTTTTTTAAAATCCATATGTGTGAAGTAAGTTGGCAGAAACTTCCAAACGATGAAAATTCATTAATATTTTGACCTATAAATTTTTTTTGAATAATTTTATTGAAATCTACACACGCCATCTCTCCTTAAAATAGTTATTTATATATTAATATGTGTGCAAAGTCTTAGTGTTTTCAGAAATGTTCCTTTTGTGTTGTCATTTACATTTTCGAGAAATTGCGATTTAAAGGAAACGCTTTTATGTTTAAGTAATGCGTAGTAGCACATTAGAGTAAAAATTTGAATAGATTGAGATCGGAAATCATACTTTATTTTCCTATAAAAATTAAAAAAATCAATTTTTCCACTCATTTTGTGAAGGGGCTCTCTTATAATTCTGGCTTTTGTCAAAGATTATTGTATAATTTTATCAAGAAGACTGATAATTTTAATTCTGATGCTCAAAGAGCAACATGTTTAGCAATTCTTTTTCTTCTAAAATTTTATTCTTGTTCTGAAGTCAACTTCCTGTTAAAATTTTTGCTTAAAGCACCATGTCAATGCTTTTGTAGCTCGAAAAAGAAAAGAGCATCCACTTTTTCATTAAATTCCGTCGTGAGCTCCACTTAAGTGTAAGGTTTTTTAATGCAAAATATCTTTCTTTGCTATTAGGTGGTATTTTATGCAGGTATAAAGGTAATGCATCCTTTTTTTTTCACGCGAAGCTTGTAACGAAAATTTAAACTCCGCCGAGTTTTGTTATTTCCTAAGCTGAAAGGGGTTTTGTTAACACTGGCGGGTAGGGAAGATAGAATTTTTAGTCTTTTCGTGTTCTTTTATGGGTGGAAATAGAATAGTTAAAATACAAAAACTTGGATTAAGTATAAAAAAGAACACAAATAAAAGAATGAAGTCATTTAAAAACTTTTTTTATCCAATGGGCTGCGGATTGGTATTTTTACCATTTCAGACCTAGTACATCCCCAAGAGCTGGTATCACTATTTAGTGCGGCGGATACCAATTGCCACAGGTAATTTTGGCGCCCAGTTTTCTCCACAGAGGGAGGCACCTGAGCTCTGACGACGTGAACTTGTAACAGGATTTAATTTTGTCGAGAGCACCCAAGCCAAACAGACACTCTAGGGATCTTTTACATGCCGTATAATCATACGACATGGCCGCTGTCGATTTTCTGCATCACGAAAATCCGCCGACTTGGTCCGGGGTTGAACCCGCAACCTTGGGTGCAGAAGGCCAGCGACAAACTAACCACGCCCCCAGCCGGCTATTTAAAAACTGTATTATACAATATAGACTTTTAAAATACCCCGTATTAAAATTTATTTTCGGTATTCAAGGTGTTGCAGAATTTGGCCTACAAGCTCAAAGTGGTGGTAGTGGGCAGTATAGGGAGGAAATATCCACATAGTATATGAGGTTGCAAACCCCGTTTAGTCGCTGAAAATTGCATTAATAATAGCAGTCAGGAGGAAGATGAGCCAGACGAGAAGTGTGCCAAAGCAAGGCGGGGATATATGTATGTAATAATTCCCAGTAATTTAGCTATTAATAACTTTTAATTATCTATGGTCCATTCATTCAGAACCCACTTTTAATTAATAAACTTGCTAGCCACCTAACAAGAGTGTTTTGAACTACATCTATCCACAGACTCAGATCATGTGGTTTGAGCTGCCTATATATACACCGAGATTTCTGGAGACCGGCCTCTTCTTTGTTTGTCGTCATATAATCGGCTGCAGCTTGGTTTGCGTTTTGTGTTTTGTGCCTTCTTGTCTGCTTCGTGTTCTGTTGGAACTCTATGTGTTAATGTTCAATAAATTATGTTTACTATTTCAAAGGACTGCCTCATCAATGCCATCAAAAATAGCAATCATATTAAGGAATTCCTACCAACGGCCGACTATACTACATGACACTGCCGACTCATGTACTATAGTCGGCCGTTATATAGCTATATATAGTTTTTTTTCTTTCTAATTTTTACAGTTGTTCATTCTTAACTGCATAGGTTTGGATGTTGGAAGAGGATTATTATCATTGTTTTGGAAATGATAAATTATTCTTGTGAGAAAAATCAGTCAGCCGGCTGGGTGGCGTGGTTGGTTTGGCGCTGGCCTTCTACACCCAAGGTTGCGGGTTTAACCCCGGCCCAAGTCGGTGGGTTTTCTTGATGCAGAAAATCGACAGAGGCCATGTCGAATGATTATATGGCATGTGAAAGAACCTTAGAGTGTCTGTTTGGCTTGGATGCTCTCGACAAAATAAAAATCCTAGTACAAAAGTTCGCATTGTCAAGAGCTCAGATGCCTCCCTCTGTGGAAGAAACTGGGCATCAAAATTGTTTGCTGTAATTGGTATCGCCTATAGGGTGCAGAGCTAAGAAGTGGTACCAGCTCCTGGGGAATATACTAGGTCTGCAAAGGTTTAAAATACCAATGTGCAGCCCATTGAAAAAAATTCAGAAATTTAAACCGCAATTTACAATTTTAGAAATCTCCAGGTCGTACAATTAAAATATTCATGGCATATTAAACCTTCGAAAAAACGGGTAATCAACACAATTAGTAACGGATAATTAACAATGTTTTGTTAATTAATGTTAATTTAGATATAGAGGAAGTTGATTACCGATCGTTATAAATGAAGATTGTAGACTCTCCCTCCTCTGGAATGTATTAAAAATAAAAACTTTAAGTTGTTGGGGGTTTGAAGTGTTTTAAGAAGCTCACAAATACGATCATTCATTTCTTACTAAGAATTCAACTTCGACGATCATAGCAAGAAATTTGGTCACAGTAATCCTTCTTGAATGGATGAAAAAAGCAATTCACAAGTTTAGTTGACGTCATAATTAACTCTCGATGCAAACAAATATAGTTTATTTATTCATTGGGTGATTAGTAAAAACCCATTTCTTTATTTTCAACATTGTTGCCATACCGTTCTTTTTATGTTACCTGAAAAATTGATTAAAAATAAGTTTTTCAGTGAACGTTTGCTTTATTTACGAAAATTAATTTGAAATATGCTAATTTATTTAAATTTTAAGCCCCAGATTTGGTTCTTGAGTTAAAAAAAATTTATATCACACGTAGTTTTTAAAATTCAAAATATGCATTTTTTACGTTATGTTTGGTTTTAAAAATGGTTGAAATTAATGTAATTAAATAAGAACAAATATTTGGATGTACAAAGGTGACATTTTATTTACTTAAAATGAGACTACATTCGTAGCGATGTATTTGTAAAAGAAAATAAATGAATAATTTCTTAAAATTTAGAGTAAATTGAATGAGAATATACACGTGTATGTAAAATTGCTTTTTTAAAAAAAATTACATTAAAAATATTTTAAGCTAATTTTTTTTGGTGCAAAAGGAGGAAAGAATGATGCATTTTCAAAACATTCTTTTATGAAAAATGCTTCTATAATATTATTTTTCCTATATATAGCTATGGAATTTCAGAGCTTGAACTAGGATTTTTGAAAAATTCATTTTCTTAGTTGCAATCAAAGGAAATAATAGTTTTTTATTAATATTTTTCTTCTCCAATCTATTAAAATATAGATTCACTTCTAAATTATATATTTCAAAAATCCTGGTTCAGGATCTATACAGAAATCTCATCTATAAATAGGCAAAATAATATTATTATTAACCACCCTTTTAGCTTCACTTGTATGTAACGGAATCTTTGAACTCAATTTTTACCCACTTTAAAAGGTCAAATTAATTCGAAATTTTGCTTAGTTGTCCAGGACCGATGATAATACAATAGTTTAATAATTTAGTTCCATTGCCCTGATCAAGATCACCAAGATTGATGATTTCCCATTTTTAGATCCCATCCCGCATTTGGCGAATCATTTCAGATCCCATTTCCAGATTTGGCGATTAAGAGATTAAGTTACAACTTAGTTCGATTAACTGTAAGAAGGGTGTTTTTAGTTTTTTACTATAATTTGTTTTAGAAATATTTTTCCTAAAAGGAGAATGTTTTAAATAACTACCATTCTTTTTTCATTTTTACCCAGAAAAGTGTACTTTAATGATTTTTTCTTAAAACAATTTTATATGTATATTCTAATTCAAGTGATACTAAATATTAGAATTATACTCTTTTTCAAAATCGCTGTTCGATCGTAGCTAGTCACTTTTATTATATCCAGTAGGTGTTGAAGAATATATTTTAAAACAAGATATTAATCATTGGCATGGCCAAGTAATTTTATCGCGTTTTTCACATGTTGTATTTTACAATAATGCAACCAATGAACTTTTTACTAACAGAAAGTAGTGTACTGTACCACTCCTCTAAATGTACTACTATTGAGCTGATAAAAAATAATGACACAAATCTGTATCAGTACTATAAAAAAAAGCAAAAACTAGCGAAATTCAGGAAAATTTGTAGGAAAACTATGGGAAAATTTAAATAGGATTCGGCTCATCTAGGGCACAAATGCGACCCAGGGCACAAATGCGACCCAATGCCGAAAACCCGAGGTAAGTTGGTTGCTTATTGGCTGAGAAAAAGGTACGACACAATATGGAACGGAGACGAAATTTGCGTCCTAGTAGCGCTTTTGTTCCACTACGTGAAAAACGCGCTAAAAAATAGTTTGGGACATTTTTCAATTATATAACAGGTGTAAGGTTTTACATAAAGGTTACTTTAAAACCTCTTAGCCGTTTTCTTGTTTTCTAAAATACTATTTAAATAAACTAATTACGCAAAAATAAACACAAATGTGTGTTCATAGATAAATTAAAGGCTAAAATTCATCTATTAAGTAATAAACGTTACAATTTGGGCTTCATTTCAACATTTTCTCGAAAAGTCTGCAAGTATGCTTAATCGGAATTTTTCCCTTCGAGGATTATAGAATACACATAATGCATTTCACCCCTGCCGGTTACATTTTGCAAATTTCCGGTCTATTACGGACCTCCATAACTCATTTCAAAGCATACCGAATACATTTCGGACCTCTATATTTCTCTTCGAGTTCCATTATTGCGTTTTTGGCCGGAGGAATCGGAAATGCTGTTATTCCGTCAGTTTTCCGTGAAATTGTCGTCTGCAAAGCAATTAGTTCCTTCCATATTTGCGAGCTCCACGGTTTCTATTTTATCCTGTGTGTTAAATAAGGTGATGGATATATTACTATGAAAGAATTGGATTGAATGTAAGTATGAAATTTCAAAAAATAATGTATTTTATTTTGTGATTAAATTGTTAAATTTTTGCACAAAATGTAATTTTTATAAATTTATTTTTTCATAAGAGAAAAATAATTTGAAAATGTGAAAAAGGCTCCTGTATTGTTACGAATTTTGTGTAATGAATGCTTCGTTTTATTTTAAATTCTTGTAAATAATTCATAACTGCATGTTTAATACGATATTACTTTCTGTTGCATTTATTTTATGATAAAAATTGCAATATTCGCAAGCATCGCCGTCCCTTACATTAGAATGGCGATTCAATGGAAAATTAGCCAAGTATTGACTAAAATATTGGCATCATTTTTGGCTACTTGGTGACCATTTTTAGAAAGTTGGCAATCATATGGATGCATCCGGAAATTACTGTAGAAATCTATAACATCATGATCTATTGCATGAGTGGATTTTTCGAGAAAGAGTTGGAAAGCAGCCACGCAGGCTATAAACATCAATCGTTCCCTGACTCAGTATTAGTTTGGCTGTTGGATGAATTTACTAGCGAGTAGTTACTTGCGTGAATAAACTTACGTACTTGTACTTCTAGATACTGATAGCTGTGTCTGAGCCCTTGAAGGTGTAGAAACCTTTTGGGATTTATTAAGCGAATTTTAGTGCTGTATCCTGCATTTTAAATATAGCTTTTTTACAATAAATTTTCATCGCTCCTGAAAAACTGATTTGCTCTATAAAACTGATTGTATTGTATAAAATCAATGAAACCCGATCTATGTAACAATATGTTGTAACATTTCTAGGAATACGGTAAAAGTCTTAGACTCTTTTTGCTTTCTAGATTTCAATGTATATGCTACCTCTTATCTACATTGTTCTCATGGGGTTTTCATGATATTGTTTGAATATATATTGTTTATTTTATTGATATCTAAATTTTAGTATTAGCATTTCATTTTACAGCTCTCGCAGCTTAATTTAAATAAGACAGGATGACTTTATCTTTTTCTCCTTGAGAGTCAATCCTCTCAAAACCAAATCTCTATTCTACAAAAGAAACATGCTTGCTAAATTTCAAGCCTGTACGGTTTAATACAGTGCTTCTCAAACTTTGAATACTTGCGACCCAGTTTTCAATCCTAATTTTCACCACGACACCTCCATATAATATATTGAATTCAATAATAATGTATTTTGGTGTAAAATCCAGACTTTCTTAGAGCTGTTTATATTAATTATTAACATAAAATCCGGCATTGACTCCCATTTATACTTTCAAGCTGAATTTTGTAATTTTTGGGCATATTCTCCCTATAACTCGCACGCCTTTTTTTTTGCGAAGAAACCTGAATTGAAATGCAATTCTTATGGTTTGAAATCGGTTTTTGATGTGTAACATCTTTACTTTCGGTTGGTGGATATTTGTTGGAGTGATTTCGTGAAAAGGGACGGAAATCCGTAACAGGAAGTCGGGGGAAGCGCGCGCTGTTTGATTTGACCAATTCAGCGCCTTGGGGGTGTCTTTTCGCTAGCCTCGTCTAGGGTCCAACTCTACTAGCAATTAAGACGCCCGCCTGCCGCACATACCAGCTAGTCTTATTAGACTTCATCCAGAATAAACTTGTGATTTTTACGCTCAAATGTCAAAGTCTCAGGGCACGTTGTGTGTGAAATCTGAGAGAGGATATATATTTATGTGTAAACTATATATTAACAATTATTATTCTTGTTAAGCGTCTGACAAAGCTCATCATTCTTAAAAAAATAGTAGTAATATGGAATTATTTGAATAAATATTTAAGTGCTTATCATTTTCATACTTTGAGGTTAATTCCTGTCGCTGTCAATATAATATTTTTAACTGTGATTAAAAAAAATTTCTCGATTAAAAAAAACTAATTAAGTAAACGGGTATTTTTGATTTTCTCTAATATTTCTAATTTTTAAGCATGCGCTTGACGGTGTCTCTTCGCTACCCTCGTCTGGGGGTCCAACTGTAGTAGCAATTAAGACGCTCGCCTACCGCACATACCAGCAAATCTTGTCATTTTGGTGGTCGCATACATTTCTCCGAATCAAACAGTTAAAAAAAATTAAAGATTTCCTGTATTTTGTACTTTTACCGTATACCGAAGTTGGTTTTGCTCTTTTTTTAAAAAAAACTATCACTCGCTTCCCATGATTTTGAGTGGTGATTTTAACGTTAACTTCAGTTTGCCAGAAGCTGATCCGCTCTTAGCTTTTCTGAATGATGAACTCAAGCTCGAAATGAACACTAATCGAAATGTTTTGACAACTAACAGTGATACTGTTATTGACGCCGTTTTCAACGATTTTTAAAT
This sequence comes from Trichonephila clavata, assembly GCA_019973975.1. Lineage (NCBI taxonomy): Eukaryota > Metazoa > Arthropoda > Arachnida > Araneae > Nephilidae > Trichonephila > Trichonephila clavata. The sequence goes on from BMAO01004773.1 coordinate 183,393, forward strand.
ACTTTGAAATCACAAGCATATGTGTCATACTTTAGTTTTCATAAATCTATTGTCTCCGTCCGCTCTTCCCCAAATTGAACAATAATAAATATTTTTGATAAAAAACTGCATTACTCCTTGTGTTAATTAAATAAAATTTTCATTAAAGATATAATTATTAGATAAAAAATTATTTCCAGTCGTAACCGATTCATTTTTTTCGGGATTAAAGTCACTATTGCGTATTTACCATGATAAGTCAGATGTTACACATCATATGCGACTACTGTAAGACTCGTTTCTTTTTTTTTTTTGTTGACATATTACCCAAACTTTTTGAAAGAAATAGTACACTTCTAGAACTATAATTCTTTAAGTTAATAAGATATGTTGTTTATTTTATAAATAAACAGTATTTCTCGATGTAGAAATCTAATTTTTTTAATGCTTATTTCTTATTTTTTTAATTTTAAAGCTAACATTTTTATATCTGGTATATAAAGCGCCCTCGTAAATTTAGATCTTATTTTTTTGTGTTAAAACAGCACGTTTAAATATCGGATTTTACGATAGGCATTGCAAGCATTTATGTTAATCAAATACCAAGAAGCCTTTCTAAATGAACGCGAACCAATTGCTTCCTTCACGAGACATTTACGAAATGGCTATCAGCTGCTGTTTCTTTTCTTTCACCACGGCAATTAAACCGGAACTCCATACTCTACAGAGTTCATTATTTTAAACATTTAAATCTCCCTATTAAGTTCCAAAATTTAAACACACGACCGTAATCCAACCCCAAGATGAAGGGGAAAAAATATGCTGACAGTAACCAGAGAAGGGCTTATTTCCTCTATGAATTTAGACAGCATGCGTTAGGCGTAAATAACAGAGGGGCTCTATGTTTTGCTGAAATGCCCCTCTTGACACACATTCCTTCATAGAATGACAACGAAATTTCCTTTTTTTTCAACCATCCTTTTTTCCACCCTAGCAGAGTGTCGACAGACTGCTTAGAGTGTGACTGTGGTTGCGCAACTGGTGTCAAGAGAGCTCTGTTTTCCTCCGTGGAAAGAATATTAAAATAAAAAAAGAAATTATGAATACGGACGTTTTATTTTAGAACAATATCGTACTTTGCAACGGTGTCGTCTTTCCCTATCAGTTTTGTCTTTTAATGCAACGCAGTGTGGAATTTTTGAAATGTGTGGAACATGTATTGTGGTGTACAAGTGGAAATTAGTTTTTATGACTGGTGTAAAAAATACATAATGAAAATATCCGATTGTACAGTAAACGGAAGATGAAATTACTTTATGTAGTCGTGGCAGCCTAGTGGCCAAGGTAACGGACTTGTGGCCGGCGTGTCGTGAGTTCGAGCCCAGTGCCTCTGAAGACCCACCGTGTAGGGGAGCAATGGATGTTAAATCTGTTGAGAGCTCAAACATCCTCCCTTTGGTGGGGTGTGGCAGGGGGTGCTAGCTCAGGTGTCGTCCTCATCACTTGACCATGGTTCAAAATGACGAGGTCCGTCACCAAAAGCCCTTGTGTAGATGAACAGTGTGCGACGTTGATATTCACTCTCACTACTTTATGTAGTCATTATTTGCTAGTACCCACAGTAGCCTAGAGGTCATTGTCACGTACTCTTGGCCGGTGTGTCATGAGTTCGAGCCCCACTGCCACTGAATATCCACCGTGTAGAGGGGCTGATGCACGTTAAATCTGTCGAGGCTCATGTCGTTTGGTTTGATAGTTTACAGGAGGGGATACCAGCTTAGGTGTTGTCCTCGTCTAGGGATCGAGGTCTCTCACCAATTGCTTTAATGTGTGAAAAAACATTCATTTTGTATAAAAGAGTGGGAGATATATTTTTAATTAATTTTTAAGGGAGGTTTGTTTACCGGTAGGTGGCGATTTGTAACTCGGAATCCTTTAGGATGAGCTCCCCCTTACCACTTTGTGTTGTTTTTAACTGCAATATTAATTAACAATCCAATATGAAGAAAAATCTTCTATGTTGAATCATAACAAAAATAGCAATTACATGGATGGATGACTTTATCAGGTTTATTTTCTGAAAAATATTATTATGCACAACGCTTAAATTTGAATCATATTTTTTAAAGAAAAATAAATGTAGAAAATATATTGAATATGCTTTTTTTGGAATTGAATGGTAAGAGTCTATCAGAAGAAATATTGTTTGAATTAGATTGTCTCTCTATTACGATGTATAAATTTGTTTCAGGGTTCCTTAAAGGAAAAGTAATCAAAATTACCTTAAAGTGATAGGGAAAACGGATCCTTTGGTAGAACCATTTTGCATTGTCACTACCAAACTTAGGGGCCATCTTGCGAATAAAATGTACACCAATTCAAATTTTGTGTCTAGATTGAAGTTTCTCTTAAAGGAATCTTAGTAGAAACGAAGTAATTGAAACGGTATATATATCATTTCTTTTCTTTTTAGGGCAAGTCACAAAATACACTTTTTTGAAAAATTTCGTATGTTTTTGTTTTTACTAAACCTTGTCGAAAGAGACTGAGCAATTGTAATAAGCAACAATACGATGATTCATAGTTTTTAGGAGAATAAAATACATTGCGAGTTGAATTTTTTGTTTGTTTTTTGAATGAAATTCTAAAAGTAACTTTCTTAATCTAGTTTATTTTTAAATAGGATAAAAACGAAAATGAAAGATCGAATTTAGTCATTTAAGTTTGTTTTTTCTTTCATAAATTATCATGTAATGATGCATAATAATCTTTTCTTCTTAAATGTATTGGTATTTTTCACTAAAAGCTAATTTATATATACATACATGGGATTGTGATAGCCTAGTGGTCATGGTCACGGACTCGTGATCAGTATGTCATGAATTCGAGTCCTCGTGCCACTGAAGACTCGCCGTGTAGAGGAGCCGAAGCACGTTAAATCAATAGAAGTCTTGAAGTTCTCCCATTGGCGTGGTGTGGTAGTCTGGTAAATGGTTTGTTTGCTCAGATGTCGTCTTCATCACTTGATCATGGTTCAAAATTAGGAATTCCGTCACTTTTAACCCTCGTGATGTCTTATAGTGCACTAATAAAACATTTTGCACTATAGTGCACTCTAGTGCATTAATAGAACACTCTTCACTCATTATAAAAACGTGGCCGCGGTAGCCAATTGGTCTAGGCATCAGATCGTAGCTAGCATGTCATGAGTTCGATCCCAGTACCATTGAAGACCCGCCGTGTAGGGGAGCGATGCACGTTAAATCTGTTGAGAGATCAAACGTCCTCCCGTTGGTGTGGTGTGGCAGTTAAGAGAGGGGGTGCCAGCTCAGGTGTCGCTCACGTCACTTGACCATGGTTCACAATTACGTGGAACGTCCTCCAAAGCCCTCGTGTTGCTGAACAGTGGGACGTTAACATTCATTCACTCACTCACTCATTATAAAGACAATTAACATTCCACACATATAACTGACATTTGTGTGATTTAGTTTAACTTTTACTTAAATCCTCGTAAGCAGTCATAAAAAATCTGGTCGTTGTAAATTGATGCATTTTCATTAATTTCAGCAAAATTTGGATCCAATTTTATTTTTACTTCCTCGTTTCGTTTTATGCTGGCCAAAAAGCATATTCCCATCAATAAAACGGTTTTCATTTCATTTCATCAAACATCTTCGTATAATGTACATCTTGCTTTTAAGTCGGCATTATTTTAATCAAGCTTTCTCTTTATGGAGTGGCCTAACGGAAGCTAAAAGCCTCTAAGTAACTACAGATGGACTCCAAGGGTTGAAGATAATTTTTAACGTTTCAGCTTTCTATTTCAGTAGGAAGGAAAAAAAAGAATTTTTCTTTGATGTGTTCCGCTGCGCGCTTCAATACGTCAGTCGCTATTTGCGAAGTCGTTTGTTGAATGGAAAACACAAGGAAAGAAAAATAGATTGAAACAGGCCTCTATTTTGATACTTTTAACTATGCTTGGATTGATTTAAAGATCATTTTTCTTAAAGACGCTTAATTTATAATCTCTTAGTGTGTGTTGAATTTTTTTTTGTAGTTGGGGTTTTGTTTTTGGGTTTTAATTGTACATCAAAATAATTCCTGATTTTGCAATGTTAGTTCTAATTTAAGCAAAATAGATTTTTTAAATCTCATTCATGATGAAATATGCAATAATCATCAAAATTTATCATATCCGTATTTGTATAAATCAGTTAATTAAATTTTTTAACTCTAGTGTATTTTATAAAACATATTTTTTAAAGTTTTCATGCTTCTTTTCCTTATATTTATTGTTTCTAACTTTTGTTCACACATAATTGTTTTTCTTTTATTTAAAAAAGGAAATTTACGAAAGGCACTACTTTAGTGCCAACTTTCATTTTAAAAATTTTAAGCGTGAAAAAGAATTAATTTCGGACCTCAAAAGGGAATTATATTGAAATAAAACCATGCACGTAGTTATGTCTTTTCTTCCCTGGTATTAGTTAAAGAAATTCTTTCAGGAGATGCCTCAAGACAGGTCAACTGCAGTTGCTATCGCAACGTTTCTAGTAGAGCTATGAGGAAATTTATAGTTTCCATGGTAACGTGGCAGGACAGATGCTATAACTTGATAGCTTAAACAGCTGTGCAAAGTTAGCTGACTGTATTACGGTTATACAACAGACTGCGAGTCTGAACATGTTTCATTTACAATATTCGTGACGTTAAATTAAATATAATATATGAAAGAAGGGAATAATTTGTCAAGTTTTAAAGATTTCATTATGTTTTAAAGCTGTATATTAAAACGCAGCGAAATTGAAGGAAATTCAGTTCCTCACAAAATGTCAGAAATTTGTCTTTAATTGTACTTCCGGTGTTACAGTTAGAATATACAAATGGATGTTATTGAATTGTGTAATTTTATTATTACTGATAGTTTAAAATTTACTGGTAATTTTTTTCAAAATATTTTAAACTTTAAATTTTTTTTTTCTAATATTGAAGCATATCCTACAAGTCGACTCGATTAAGGGATAGAACCTTACAGGAAATTGCACTTTAAATTTTGAATAAACATCAAATAGAAATATCTTTATGTAAATTTAACTTTCTTTAGTTCGCTAAACCTAGAACAAAAACATTTAAGATAAGAATATTTAATTTTTATTCATGTCGGAAACCTTTTTCTAGAATGTTTTCCAGAAAGAAAACATATTCGTTGCCGAAGATACAGAAAAAGTACTTATAAAAAAATCTGTTTGCTCATAAATTTTATTCAATTTTCTTATTAAACAGAACATAATTCTTCTTTTTTTTGAATTTAACAAGCAGCAAATGATTTTATTTTTACGTAAGAAATAATTTATGCAACTGTAGACGATTTTTCAAAATAAATACTCCTTTGCAATTGTAGAGCAAATTATACATTTTTAATATCATCCTCAGTGTAAGGATCATATCTTTAACAAATCAGTATTTACAATCTTTGTCGACAATATTTTGAATAAATAATTATTTGCATATGTTTGGAATATTATTGTTCTCTTAGAATCAAAGATAATAAATGAAAGAACATAAAAAAAAAAATGTCAAAGGTTCAACACAGCGGCTTTTTGTTGTACTATTTTATACGAATAAATGCAACAATTTATAAACGAATTGTTTTCTTTTAGTTTAAAAGTAGATTTAACCTTCACAAATTTGCATGTAATCAAATATTTTATAGGGGGTATTAAATTCCTTGACTTATGTTAAAAATTTTTTTCATGTTGAAAATATACGATTTAAAACTGACAAAACTATTCTTGAAAATTTCATTCTGTATTTGTTAAATAAGATTTCTAAAGTATACTATAGCCCGTGCAACGCCGGGCAAGGAGGGGGAAAAACATAGAAGCCAAAGTTATTTCGAAAAAGTATATTGGTCATGCTGATTTTGTGAAGAGAACAGAAAATTTATAAAAGTAGATAAAGCCCGTGCAACGCCGGGCCATGAAAGCTAGTACTATAAATTTTTTGTAATTTTTAGAAAATCTATAAGCATTTCCTTTGAAGAATTATCTTTTTTCTTCATAGGATTTCAATTCAATGCATTTTAAAATTTGACTTTTAAGTTTGATTTTTTCGACCTGAAGGTTGCATGCAAATTAGTTTTATTAGTTGAAATTCTTATTTTAAGATATCACATTTTTATTCAAAAGTACTTTTTTTCCGGTGTAAGTTTGGTTCAATCTAAATTTTTTTATTCTAAAAAAAACTGAAACTTATTCGTTTTTAAAAAAATATTTACTCCCGACTGGAATATTGGGCTTTATTCTTTATCTATACTTAAGACTTTTCTTTAACACTTTTTATTTTTTATGCAGATAATATTATGTGGAAATATTATTTTATAATAGAAATTAAATTCTGGAGTATATCGCGTCATTATATTAAATGTTCTTTATTTCACGTACACTCCCAGTTTATACTAAGCACATTTAATTTGAAATTATAAACATGTTTATTGTTTGGTTTGTTAGACAAAGCACTTAAGTTACCGTAAAATGTCAAATCAAATAGATAACATTTGAAATTGCTTAATTAGACAATAAAATGTTCAAATATAGAGACAGGGTGACAAATAGTGTTATGAAGTGCATTTTTCGTTATTTGTTGACTAAAAAAGAATTTCCCCTTATTTATACTTTACAGTCAAAATATGGAAATTATTTCTCTGCGGTTTCAGACTGTAATTGAACAATTTTTTATAAAAATTCTACGATTTGGTGGTTGTGTTGGCAATAAATGTTGGCAAGCTGGAATATTTCATGTGTTAAATGTTAAATTCAAAAACTTGATTCGAAAAAAAATTAATTTGGATCACGAGAGAAAAATACAATGTTTTTTGCAAAGCTCTAAAATTGAAACGATGTTAAAAATTACTGTATTATCTTTTTGAAGTCCGTGAAGCATAAGCAAAATTAGTTGAGCACAATTAAAAAAAAATAAAAGGATTCACTGAATACAATGCACAAAATCCAGATGCAGCCAGGTAGTATTTGAATAATTTACTAAAGGTTTAGTAAAAAAAGCATTAAAATCATCAAAAATATTTGTTAAATAACATGCAGTTATTCAATTACATCAAAATTTAGATTCTAACATAGGTTATTAACATAGGTTATTAACATAGGTTATTATAGTGAACCTTTGACCGGCGTTGAGATTCTACCTGTTGTAGTTCATGTATCTTTGAGGAGCAGGGGCTTTGATCTACGTCGAATTTGTCGAAGTTCGGAAAAAGTCCTCAATTGGTGAGGTGTGAAAGTTTGGAGAAGGGAATTTTATACTCGTGTCCTCATCATCTGATAGGGGTTAGAACGGCCGCGGTAACCTAGTGATTATGTTCATGAGCTCGAGGTTGACGGGTCATGAGTTCGAGCTAGTAGAACCACCATGTAAAGGGGCTCAGAGTCCTTCTCTGGCATAATGTGATGGTTCGGGGAGGAATGTGCCTGATCAGGTGTCATCCTAATCACTTGATTATGGTTCAAAATTACGAGGTTCGTCTATTGGAGCCCTCGTGTAGCTTTATATTTTGTATAGCTTTATAGCAGGGGTGAGCAGACTTTTTCAGAATATGGACTACTTCTAATTTTTTCAATGCGTTGCGGTCCACCCAGTGTCAGTTGCGCACACAAGGAGGGGGTGAGGGTCCACGGGTCCGGACCCTCTCTCATAGTTATTGATTTCTTTTCCAATTGATTATAATCCCAAGTAAGACAATTAAATATTTGTTATTAATTTTTTATTTATTAATGCTAATTATTTATTAAGCAATTTTTTTTTTACTGTGCTTTTTACAAAATTAAAAAAAAATGTTTGGCTGCGTATTGGGGTATTATATGAGAACGGTAGACTTTCAACCCTCGCCCCCACCCTTGAAAAATTCTAGTGTACTCCCAGTGTCGTAGGTGTGGTGAGGTAGGAAAAGGTCTACAATATTTTAATAAGTATGGAATACGTACTTACCTACAGAACTAAAATATTAATAAAAAAACTAACACTTTTAAAACCGCGTTTGAAGCAAAAAGCAAGATACAAACATAATAACAGCTACAAATATAATAACATCAAATTATGTATTTACTATCAAACAATTCAAAACACATAAAAAAATAAAATATTTTTATCTAAGGTTAGGTTTTTGTTTTATAGTCAGTAGAAGACTTGGTCTGTATACCTCAGCCAACCTTGAGTATTTTCGTCTATAATTACTAACTGCTAAAATCTTCAGACGTTCACTACAAATTGTTTTGGCGGTCCACCGATCGATCGCGATCGACATAATGCCCAAATCGGCTTTATAGTGACTCACTAAAGGTCGATGAAAATTACAAGGTCCATTACAAAGCCTTTGTTACCACAAAATGCGATTTGTGGCCGACAGTCACGATCATGAACTTGTGGACAGCAAGTCATGAGTTGGAGTCCTTGTGTTATAGAAGACTCGCTGTATAAAGTATATTTGCACATTAAACATGTCGAGGCTCAAAGTACTTACGTTAGTGGGATCTAGAAACTGGACCAAAACATTCCAGCTCTGATTTGATGCTTTTTAGTTGACCTAGGATCAAACGCAGGAGGTCCGTCGGTAATATATATATATAATATAGCCCAAGCTTCAAAGTACAAATTTAATAAACTAAGGAACCAAGAGTAACGTTAAAGATAGATGATTATATTGAATCTTAAGATATAAATAATAAAACAAAACTAGATTTAATAAATTAAGCCATATAGTTAGAGTAGCATTATTCACAGGAAAATGCCAGTTCCCATGAAATAATCGATGATTTCATCCAAAAAATCGATGCGAGGAAACCGTCCTACAACTCTACTCGATATTTCTAAAAATGGAAAACTTCTTAATGGTGAATCACTTTATAATTATATTTACTGGAACTGCCCACTCGCGCTTTCGACCTAGAACTCGTTACGTATCCGTAAAATAAATTCATTTAGCGTTAAGTAAAGTGCAAGTAATGAGATTTTCAAGCGCTGTTTTAGGTTTTAATGTTCACATTTTATGGCTGGTTTTAATCAACATTTCAACGATAAAAAACGTTCTACAGCTTTATTATGTTATAATAATGGACAATGTTATAAACATATTTTGAGATGATTAAGTTAAAGAGTACCCGATAAATGAATTAAGAACTATGAATGTGTTTTTAATATTTTATAATGTATAACCTAGTGAAGTTGTTTTTTAATTTCTTTTCTTAAATGTAATTTTATTTTGCTCTATGGATTATACTTTTACGAACAAGCTTAAGTTCATTTCACGGAATTACTTATGCAGATATGGTAAGAACAGATGTGTGCAAATTAAAATTTTTCTCCATGCTTATCGATGTTATTGAAATTCTTCGTGCAGTAGGGTTGATACTAGTTGAATCTTTCAGAATTTTGTTTTCTCCTGTTGGCAGCGAATTGAAATTTAGGGAAGCTAAGTGAGTGAATATTAACGTTGCACTGTTCAACTACCCGAGGGCTTTTAGCGACGGACCTCGTCATTTTGATCCATGGTCAAGGGACAAGGACAACACCCGATCTGACACCCCCCCTCTCCTAACTACCAGAAAACAGCAACGGGAGGATGTTTGAGCTCCCGACAGATTTAACGTGTATTGATAGTCATGGCAGGTCTTTAGTGGTACTGGGCTCGAATTCATGACATGCCTGCCATGATCCGATACCTTGACCATTAGGCTACCGTGTTCATAAGAGAAGCGAAGAGGGCGTCCAGTTTAGGTGTCGGTATTGTCACCTGACATCGAATAAAAATTACGAGGTTAATCGCTAATAGCCCTTTAATTGCTTCTAATGGCGAAATTAATAAAAAATGAATTGATGTTACCCGTCAAGAAGAATGATGTTTTGGTGTTATTTACTCCATACTAGGCTTGCCCCGCCCACGATCCTAATCAATATATTTAACCTTTTCTTCTAAAAAGTTCCTAAAAAATGAAATTTTAATGTAATTTTTTAAAATTTAGCTCTTTTAGAAATAAGTAATAATTTTATTAAAATTTACTTTAATTTAACATTGGATAGTGGGAAAAATTTCCTAGACATCTGAAACGTGATAGATTAGAGCCTTATTGGGACTCTATGCTCCGTAAAGTATCCTTTTAACGGTTGTTACTGTCTTTTATGCTTGTGTATGTTGTTGCTCAAATAATACGTTTTCGGCGAGGTTTGCACATGCTAACTAAATGTTTCGGGTCTCAAAAGTGGCCGCAGTAGCATAGTGGGAGAGTCCCTAACTCATGGCCGGCGATGTCGAGTCGCGGTTCGAGTCCCGATGCCTCTAAAGATACGTTAAATCAGATTTACGTTAAATCTGAATTAAAGTTATATAATTAACATTGCATGAAAGTGTTTAGAGAGACGAGGATCCATGTGAGTATGATATAGAAGCTTGGGGGAGAGGAATGCCATTTCAAGTGTCACCCTTGTCACTTGACCGCGGTTCATACAGACCCGGTGTTGCCGAGTCACGGATTCGAATCCTAAATGTTTTTGAAGACCTGTTGTGTAGAGGGGGGATGTGTGTGTGTGCTTGTTAAATATTTCGTAACTCAAAGTCCTTCCATTGGAGTGGTAGTTAGGAGGGGGTTGTGCCAGCTGAGGTGTCATCCTGGTCACTTGACCGAGGTTCAATATTACGAGTCTCGTTGCTAATAGCCTTCTTGTTGCTTCACAATGGGAGGTTAATAAACACTCTTGCTTGTTTATACTTAGGATTTTTATTGAATATTTGGTTTTTATTAAAATAAAAAAATTCACTTTTCCCACGTATTGTTTTGCTTTCCTGGTTAGGTTTTTGCATAAAAAAGAAATACTTCGGAACGATGTTATGTGTATGCAATTGAGATGAGCCTTTGAACCCAAAAAAAGTTTGTTTTATCATCAGAATATTATGAGTCAGTGCTTCTCAAACTTTCAATGTTTGCGACCCAATATTAAATCATAATTTTCATCGCGCCCCTTTTCCTAACAATAACAATGTATTGAATTCAGTACTACTACGCGTTTAATTAAAGCTACAATGCAACTTTAAACTCTTAAGTGCTCCAGGCGTATATAAACTCGTTCACTAAAAGCGTTCCGTTCCTTGGACGTATATATATGTCTTTCCGAAGTGCGATCTTTTCTGTGCACAGCTATCCATAAAATTATTTCGAAGACTTTGGAATGCAAAAAAAAGGACCTTGGCAGTGTTTGCGGAGAATTTGCTTATTTATTCCTCCCCAAATACATCCCATACCCGTGCCTACGTGGAAAATGGTGGCATTGGGGAGCAAATTGCATAACATTTTATTCTCAGTTAAGGGATTAACTATAAACCATACAAATTATCAAGATTTGTGTTGGTTTTTGTATATAATTTTAAATATGACAAGCCCCCTTGGGGGTCACTGGTAATTATTAAACATGTTCTGATAGAGTATTGTTAAATTAATTATGAAATACATTGCGTGCAAAACTGATGTATTTATAAGTATTATATCAGAATAAATATGTATTGTATTTTTTAGTATGTCAAAATGTATTCTGTTTGTTTACTTTCAGTAAATTAATAATTTTTAAAAGAATCTTTTGGTTACGACTTTTCAATGTGCTCGGGCCCCCGCCCTCGTAAATTTATCACGTCCTCTAGGGGGGCGCACCCCACAGTTTGAGAAATGCTGCTATTAGTTTATTTTTTTCTCTAACCATTTTGGCCGAAAATAAGTAAATACTATTACACAATTTTCTGCATACATATTTTAAGATTGCGAAAAGGATCGATTCACAGTTTTTATAACCTTAGTCGCCAAAGTACTTATAACAAAATTATCGGAAGGTCCATTACTCAGCATGCACCAAAATTAAAAACTGCTACAAAATGCAATGAATAAAAAGTACAGGAAGCAATAGAGCGACAAAATACGTATTTTTAAGCTTCTGAAATTCTTTTCCTGTTTGGACATCCCCTATTTTTCATAATCTCGACTCATTTACTTTCATTATCTCGTTACAACCATGTTTCGACAATTCAGCCTGTTATAACCTGTTTTTAACTACCGTGGTCACAGGAGTGGTTCCAGAGTTTAAGAGAGTCATGGTTCATATAATCAGCTCGAATGGATGAGCACGGTGGGCGTTTGACGCACAATTATTAGTTTGTGCCGGAGCATTAAATCTTCAAATTACTTAATTCTATGGGCACGTGACGCATATCTATAGATAGGGATGTATTCAAACACGGTAGAAAATTACCCGTAAAGTTATTTAGCTTTTTCTTAAAGCTCGTGAAATGTAATGGCTTGAAATAGGTTTTAGTATTTTTGTGTGCATTTCGATAACATTTCTTATTTATGTCCCTTTATTGTATAAAAATACACTTATAATTCGATATTTAAATTTTTTAAAGGTAATACGATGTGAAAGATATGGTAATTATAACTAGATGAAGTGTCGACTAGCGAATAACTAGATGTCGCCCATCCGGTACAGTGGTTAGTGACGATAACTGCTGTGCCGTAGGGCCTGGGTTCGAATCCCGGAGAAGACATGGATGTTTGTAAATGTATAGTGCCTTTGCGGCAGGGGGGTACTCTAAATAGAGCCGTCGAGCCGCAAGTCCTCTCGTGAGGTGGGTGGATGGGGAAGAGAGGTGGGAGGCCCCTGACCCTCCCCCAGGGTGTTCTACCTCAAAATTGGGGTGGAACCGAGCTAAATCGTACTGTCACCTGCATGGTGCTTAAGGTTACGGCCAACGACATCTAACCCCTTGCCATGATGAATTTCGTGGGCCTGGTTTTGACAGTCGAGATCAGGTGGCATAAGAAATAACAACAGATGAAGGGTAACAAGCAAATATAGCAAACTTCTCTTTAAATTTTCATTGACCAATAATATAAATATTTTTGCTTGATTTAATGCTTTATTCAATCGAGCCAAAACATCGTATTATATAACATGATGAATGTTTACCTTTGTCAGAATTAAGATAACCTGTCTCAATCGCACGCACACAAGTAGCCTTCGCGTAGCTATGAATGGGATGTTCAATCAGTGGCCACGGTTTCCAAGTGACCATGGTCACGAACTTGAGGCCGACGTTGGCGAGTAGCGTGTGTTCAAGTCCTAGAACCAGTAAAGGATACGCCTTATATAGGGAATGATGCACTTTTTTTAACTATGTCGAGGATCAAAGTTCTCCCATTGACGTGGTGTTAATTCTTTTCTGAGAAAAAAGTAATACAATTTGTAAAGATGAGTATTGCGTTTGAACATGCGCGAAAACCTTTTTCTTTATTATTGGCTGTCTATTATGACATTTGGCCAAAATGATCCACGAAAACACATCGATTCACCAAACACGAGTTGATCTTTCAATTAAGGTATCCGACTATCCTAAAATTTGAATTTTTCCATAAATTAACAAATTTTTTTAAATTTTTTATTTTATAGGCCATCGTATCAGCTTTATATAAATATCCAGTTTATTATTTTCCGTTCACTAGAACAAAAACTACAAGTGTTTTAGTAAAAGCAGATGCCACTACTTTAAGCAAGATATGTCATACTTTAAAACGCGTTTTACTCGAATTTTTTTGTTTTTGAAAATGCTATAACGGGGGACAGCGATTTCTAAGAAAGTTTTGAAAATAATTAACTGAGAATTTGTGTGTATGTTCTGTAAAATAGTAGAAGTCTTTTAACCTTCAGATGTATCAATCACTGTTTTATTACAAAATTTACAGTTCCTTGTATTAATATAACTTTTTTTAAAGCAATTTCATCTATACAAATAAATAAAATTGAAGTGTCTGTTTGTAATTTCAAATTAGCAGCTTTTTACTTAATGCACTAAAAGTATATACGGTACTCATAACAAAAAACCAATTTTTAAAATTTTTGTCTGTCTGTCTGTCTTGTCTGTCTGTCTGTCTGTTTGTTCTGGCTAATCTCGGAAACGGCTGTTGCGATTTTAAAAATTCTTTCACTAATGGAAAGCTACATTAACGGGGAGTAACATAGGCTATATTTTATTCCCGTATTCTTACGGGAACGGAAACTATACGGGTGAACGTGAAACTGAATGCCAAGATGAACGCCAAATTGAACGCCAAGCTGAGCTAATGAAGTCGTTGTTTTGTTTACTGGCGACCGATGCTCTTCATGAGACATAATAAATTTACGCGCACATGATAATACGCTGACACGTGCCATAATTTTTTTTTATGATAGTTATCTCTCTGTTCAGTTAAGTAGAGCCTCGGCTGTTTCGGATGCACTTTTAAAAATAATAAATCAAGGCTTCATAAGCAAAAAGCAATGCAAGAAACAAAAAATTGATAAGTTTTACGGTTAGTTTTAATCCTTTCTTTTTTTTTATTTACATTTTTAGTCACATTTAAACAATAGTTATTATAATCCCAATCTATATCTATACAAATAAATAAAATTGAAGTGTCTGTTTGTAATTTCAAATTAGCAGCAATTGTTTGCGGGGCGGGGTTTAAGGGGCGTTAGAAATTCCGATTTTTAAGTTATTAGACGTACAGTCTTGAAACTTAGTAAGTAGATTCCTCTCATAGGGTAGAGGTACGCTACAAAATGGGTTTCGTGAAAATTGCCCTCAAGTGGCGTTGCGGGACTTAAGGGGCGTTATAGATAATTATTTCCATTTTTAAACTATTAGACGCACAGTTTTTATATTTGATAAGTAGATTTCTTTTATAGAGTAGAGATCAGCTATAAGAAGGTTTTGTGAAAACAGACCTCTAAATGGCGTTGCGGGGGATTTAGTGGCGTACTAGATAAATATTTTCGTTTTTAAACTACTTCACCTCCCTGCTTGAAAATTGGTAGGAATGTTTCTTTCATGGAGTAAATATCCGCTACAAAACGGGTTTGGGAAAAATTGACCCCCAAGGGGTGTTAAGGGCAGATATAAATAATTATTTCTATTTTTAAACTATTAGACGCACAGTTTGAAATTTGGTAAACAGATTCCTCTCATAGGATAGAGATACACTACAAAATGTGTTTTGTGAAAATCGACCCCTAGGCCGCGTTGCGGGGGTTCAAGAGGCGTTATTGATTATTTTTTTTTTGCATTTTTAATTTATTGGACGCACAGTCTTCAAATTTTGCTAAGCAGATTCCTTTCATAGTGTGCAATTCCCCTACAAAATTGGTTTTGTGAAAACAGACCCAGAAGTGGCGTTAGAGATAATTATCCCCATTTTTAAACTATTAGACGCACAGTCTTGAAATTTGATAAGCAGATTCCTTTCGTAAAGTAGAGAACCGCTACAAAATGGGTTTCGCGAATATGAACTACTAAGTTTAATTTCGGGAGATTAAAAGGCGTAATTGATAAATATTTCCATTTTAAATTATTTGATCATCCTGCTTGAAAATTGGTAGGCATGTTCCTTTCATGGAATAGAGTTCGTCTAACAAAGAGTAAAACGAAAATTGACCCCCAAGGAGGGTTGCGAGGGGTCAAGAGGAGTTACAGAAAAAAATTCATGTTTTTAATTGTTAGACCCATGTACTTGAAATTTGTTAAGCATGTTTCTTTTGTTGAATAGGGATCCACTAAGAATGTATTTTAAGCAAATCAAGTTCTGGGGGTGCAGGGGGTTACTGGGACGTATTGACACAAAAAAAATTACTTTTTTCGAGCTACAAGGACTATAATAATGAAATTTGGTTTGCATTTTTCTTTTGTTGAGTTGAAATCCGCTAAGAGCGGTTATTTTGGAAAACGGCTCTCAACGGGATTACGGGGATATTGATAGTAAAATTTTTTTTTTCCTGTTTGATTTAGACTTGAAATTTGGCTTGCATGTTCAATTTACGGAGTAGAGATCCACCGAAAATTGGTTTTGCGGGAATCCACTTGGTTTTTGAGTTACGAAAGAGCAAACATCATTCTATGCTTCAATTTTAGAGATTTTTAGAAAACACAAATTAGATGAGTTCTGCCCCTTTTTTTTATCAACAGGCGACAGTTACAGGTATAAGTATATTTTTCAATACAATTGAATTCTTAATGCAGGACTTGGATACCAATAATTTATACATATATATAAGCAGTAAAAATTTACAAAACATCATGAAATTCCCAGCGAAGCGGGCGGGTAACAGCTAGTATAATAACTGAGATAAAGTGCTTTAGTTTTTTGTAAAAATTAAAATCTCTTGTCCTGAAGGTCATTTTAAAAATAAATAATATAGCAACACATCAGAATTGAAAATTTGCTCATAAAATTTTGGTACATGTTGGTTTCCGTTTATGATATTTTGTGACCAATCTATACGCGACCTTAAAAATTAATCCTCTTGGGGAAACTTTGGGGCCAGTATTCGCGTTAACTCACAGCCTCTCAAGAAGAAACCCTGATATTTGAATTAGTTTGACTATATAAAGTCTAGCTTTTGTAAATGTAATATAGAAAGAGCCGGAGAGCTGTTGCGGTGAATCGTAGGGGAAAATATTAGAATATTTCATTGAGTATTTCACAAACATAGCGCGAGTTAAAGAAGCAGTTGCTAAGATAATAAATTAGAAGATTAAGGATCTAAGATAGATTGAATTAGATTTAGTAATATGATCCCTTACGCTCGTTCACTTTGTCTAGTTCACTTAGACGTGTTTATTTAGAGTTGTTCATTGAGAATAGATTGCTCTCTTTATATACCATTCCTAGGGTCTCCTTTTGTAGTTTCACTTGTGATTAAGTGTGTTTGAATAATAATAAAATAAGAGTTATTATGGAAGTTTCGAATGATGTGCTTTGTTTCCTCCTACACCCTTAGATAGACAAGATGGTGAAGGAGCGGTGCGAAATAGGCTACGCTCACGATTTTTTGTTAATTTTTACCCATTTTTCCCCATTTTATTAATAATTTCCTTTTTCCTTCTTAATTTTAGCATATTTTCTTAAAGTGTGCTAAACAAATCTAAAAACTACAAAAAAAAAAAAAAAAATCCCCATATCTCCATTTTTTTTAAAAAAAAGTTGTCGCAAATACTCGGAAACCTTAATACTGTGGTCGAGGTTGCATAATGATCCTGGTCATGAACTCGTGAGGCTGGCGAGTTGTGAATTAGAGATCTGGCGCTATTCAAGACTCCTCGTATGGAAGGTAACGGTCAATCTGTTTTCTAAAACTCCTCACTTTAATATGTTATGATAGTTTGAAGGGGAAGAAGTGTCGTGATTCTCACTTGACCATTGTTCAGAATAAAGAGGTCTGTTGCCAATAAACCTCGTGGTGTTTTGAAATACGGCTTCAATAAACAATCAATGGGATGTTGCAAAATGAGCACTTTCTTGTCTCTTTCTTCAGAATTTACATTGTAATGTCGGCTGGTTCCTGCTTCCCTCTGAAACCCCTTGTCTACCCGCAAACCCGGGTAGGTATTTGGGAGAAACTGAATAATCAACAGACATGATTTCACACTAACTATTTTATTGTTACCAAAATATCAGACACAATAACAATCTAATTAAGATAAATAATCAAATAGTAGAGCGCGGATTAGATATTCAATAACAGGGAATAATACTACGGACCCTCAACTGATTCTATGATATCTTAAACAAGCTCAATATAAATTACGTCTCACTCTAATAAGCTAACCTCTAATTAAACAAGGCTCACGATAACTGTACTTCTATGAAGCGAATCCACACTTGAATCTTGCAGGAGATTTTTATCTACATTTAATCACTGTTATTGGATCCACTCTCCGTAATCCCTTTCATGGATAAACTACAAATTTTCTTAATAATTCCACGATCCTTCAATCTTCAACTAAGTTGTCAACTCGCTTGCCTACTCTCTTTACTAACTCCAAACTTGCCAACTCCTCAAATTCGCGAAAACAGAATTTATATAATATACTTCATTTGCATAATCACGCTTTCTTACTCGGTGAAAGTTGGTTGAAATAATTTTCTAAAGGTGTCATGAAGGGATTAGTAGAACTGCGTATAGATCCGTCGCAACATGTTCCTAAATTGCCCTATTCTAATCCTTGTTAATATGCGTGCCAGGCGTCAAATAGTATTGATTTCGGGAATTTGATGTTCCAGCTTGATTTTCTACCGAAAAGTCTTGATTTTGCTACTGAGTTTATATCGCTTAAAGGCACGAGCATTGCGGTATTGACGTTGCTGTTAAACTGCCTTGCTTCCTTAGCTAGTGGTGGCCGTGGTAGCTTAGTGGTCAAGGTAATGGACTCGTTACTGGTGTCTTGAGTCAGAGCCTAGTATCGCTAAAGACCCGCTGAGTAGAGGGGCCGAAGCACGTTAAATCAATCATTCTCCCATTAGGGTAATGTGGTAGCTTGTAGACGGGTTTGCTAGCACAGATATTGTCTTCGTCACTTGACTATGGTTCAAAATTAGGAAGTCCGTTGTCAAAATCCATCTAGTGGCTGAACAGTATGACTTAAATATTCACTAACTCACTTCTTAGCCAGGGTATGAGCCACCTCAGTTCCATTTGTACCAACATGAGCTGGGATCCTTTGCAGAAGTCCAACCTCCCCAAGGCACTGACACCCCTTTCTTCATGGATAGTAATATTGATAAATTGGGCGATCTTCGATCAAAGTGTCAATCTAATGTGCAGTCAATCCAAATTAGCCAACCCAACGTACAGTCTTTATCAGTCATTTGCTTTCATTTGTTCAAAAATACTTTGTTGTTGTGCCTAATTATAGTTAGAGAATAACATAAAGCGTATGAAAACACTGTAATATATTATTAACTTAGTCGCACAACAGCCCATGAGGGCCAAGGCCTACAGCGCCCATTTCAGTATACGCGACCTAGGTTTCCGAGGTGCATGAGCAGATGTACCTGTCAGGTGGTCAATCTGGCGTGAAACCCCAGTGTTAAGTTCCTAAGAAAGCATGGTACTCACTGATCGACCCACTGAAGGAATAAAATGCTGAGTTGACCTTGCCCAGACAAGGTGGTGGGGAAGCGCAATGCACTACCAATATGTTATTCTAATACTACCGATATATGTTACTGGAATAAATAATAAGAACGCAGCCCGCGAAAGGTTTTATCATTGGCACCAATTGATTTGGCAGGTTTTTTTTAAACGTTCACGTTATAGAAACATATAATTTTAATCTTTGTAGATCTTATCGACTTTTTTTGATTTATAGAATCTACAATTAAATGGACAAATAACTTTATAAATATGATGGCATAAAACATAACAAACAAAAATTAATTTGTAATTTCACATTCTTGGCTATATAAATTCCCTTTTCCATTACTTGGTGCATAACAATCTAGAATGGGATACACTTAGCGTCCGAATTCCCCGTATTTGAATGCGATTATCAATTAACCATAAAATTCACGTGTCGTTGAAATCCACCGCCCGAGGCTACACTGAGTGTGAAGGGTGTTTGTCAGAACTCCCTTGGAGATGGTATTAGTCCACTGAGATGTCACAATAGTGATTCGAACTCCTGTGCGGTGCTGATAATTTCTGTTCCATTGCCCCCAGCAATCCTTTCACTCATTGCAGAGTGCAGTGTACCATTCTTTCGGGATGGCATTATTCGCGCTGATGAATTATTTGTACCGATTTCCTGTTCCTTTGCGTTTAGTCTGCGTCATTATTTAATTTCGATTTTGGATGATAACGAATAAATAGAGATAGGAGATAGAAGAGAGAGAATTAAATGGATAAATTAAAAAAAGTTAGCACGCTTTTATTAGATTCACCTGCATGTAATGGAATTTTTGAACTCGATTTTTACGCACTTTAGAAGATGAGATTAATTCGAAATTCCGCATACTTATCAAGGATCGATGATAATATAATAATTTAATATTTTTGTTCCATCGCCCTAATCAAGATCATTAGGATTAACGATTTCCCATTTTTAGATTTGGTGACTAAAAGATTAAGTTACAACCCTAAAGCGAAAGTGCTCATGGTTAATACAAATACAACAAACAAAAAAAGATTAATTCATCAAAAAAAAATTATGTTTAAAAAACTAAAAAAAAATCACGCTTTTATAATTAATCGAACTAAAAAGTAAGAAATAATTCTTAATGTAACAATAAAAGGATTAAAGATACAATGAATGTCATTGTGGTAAAAGTGTGGGGTTCTTTGTACTGCATTTTGACACTAACACTGCATTTTGGAATAGAACTAGTAAGAAATTATAATTGATATCAAGCACACCCCACCCCTTTTATCACAATATTCATCAAACAAAACAACAAACAAAAAAGATGAATTCATTAATGAATAAATGATGATTAAAAAACTAAAAAAATTACGCTTTTATAGTTAATCGTACTAACAAGTAAGAAATAATTCTTAAGGGGTCTCAGGACCCTTAACATCTGTGCACTCGAAAAAAATATCCTTCTTGAAACCAATGTAACTTAGCAATAAAGCAAAACAATCATTTGAAATTTTTATCACATGATAATCACATATATTTACATTCGTTCTCAAATTTCCGGAAAATTTGAGAAAATTTTTTAAAATTTATAAGGAAATAAAAATTGGACAATTTTTCAAAAATTTGAAAATTACAGCGCGCAAAATTCTTAAGTACAAAATTGATCAAAGTTTACAAAATTAACTTTACTTAGTATAAAAATGTTCACTTTCAAAGTTATACAAACTTTTAAAAAATTTAGAGAAAAAAATATATTTTTTAAATACAATTACAGAAAATTTTAAAATTTTAAGAAAAAAATAAATTAAAATTCAAATAAAAAAAATGTATTAAATTTTTTTTTGAAAATTGAAGTATAAGTTATGAAGAGCCATATTTTGAACACGTGTATGAAATTTCAAATCGATCTCATAAATAGTTTCTGAGAATTTCTGCGCGCAAGCTAAAATTTGTTGTTTTAAGAAAAATGAAGTTAAAGATACGAAAGAGATACGGATTTTGTTTAAATTTCTCTAGTTATATCTCAATAACTTCGGAACTTTTTACAGTATCAACAACATTTTGGTATCAAAATGCTCAGAAATGTTAAGGATTTAACATATATTTTTTTCAAAATTGAAAAATTTGCAATTTAAGAGTCCTTAGACCCCTTAATATAAGAATAAAAGGATTAAAGAGAAAATGAACATCGTTGTGGTAAAAGTGTGGGGTTCTTTGTACTACATTTTGACACTAACACTGCATTTTGGAATAGAACTATAGTAAGAAATTACAATTGATATCAAGCACACCCCACTCTTTTTTCACAATAATATTCATTTTATCTTTAATCATTTTATTCTTATATTAAGAATTATTTTTTACTTTTTAGTTCGATTAACTATAAAAGCATTTTTTAAAGTTTTTTTTAAAACTACACATATTATCTTTTTAGTTTTAAATTATCCCTGTTGTTTTTAAAACTTTTGGAAGGTCATTAAAACTAGTTTTATCATTGTAAATATGTTTAGTTTTGAGATATAATACATTTTTATTCAGTCATTCTTTTGTATTAGTTTGGAGATAAATCTTCAGACATCGGTGTAAAATTTCAATGTACTAATATCTTAATGGCTACACTTCAATAAAGAGAAGCTTAATAGAACGAATACTAGCCAATAATAATCATTCAGTTTATCTTAAACTAGTACCGAGTTAATAAATTCAGTGATCCGCAGGCCACACGACTGACCACAAATATTGTATTCAGGAAATTTATATAAAAAAGGGAGGTTTGTGTGTGTTTTACAAGACTACAACTGATTCTAAGGGAAGACATGTTGTTTACAGATTTATATATAGGTCGGTTTCATTAAAGTTAGTTGAAGTCGAGAATTAAAATATTTTGCAAAAGTTTGTTAAAAATAAAAATCCACCTTTTTCCGAAAATTTCTGAGATTTTATGCATAGTAAGATTTTTATATTTAAAATTACTTAAAATAACGCGAAATTTGTAATTTTTTGAAATTTTTTTTATCTCAAATGGATATCAAACACATTAGTAAAATGTTTTAAATATAAAAATTAACAGAAAAATGGTGTTTCTTAAGCAAAAAGCAGACTAAGCATTTTTTTAAAATTGCCTCAAGCAGAGAGGAGAGAGGTTCCAAATCCAACATTCCCATCCGAACATTCATCGCATGTAGATATACAAAAATATATAATTAGACTCGCCTATTTCAATAAATATATAATAAGATATTATTCAGATTACATGGAGAATATTCAGCAACAGAGTTTATTAATGGAAAACTTCATGCAATTATGTCGGTAAAAGGCGAGCAGCATAAAAATAATTCACACGTGAATAAACTAAAAATTCACCTCTCATTCGAAATTCATTAATGATTTTTAATAAAAGTGTTTCGTTAAATTATTTTCACAAAATAAAAATTCACCAATTTTAATTAAAACCAACCATTTTAATGCTGGCAGATATATGTTTTTCTTAGCATATTTAGTTGTCGATAAGCAAATGTTTATTTTCCAAATTCATTGCCAAATTAGATAAAAAATGTTTTTTTAAAAGGAATGTTTCTCACTTTTTTATACATTTACATATAGTTCTTTTTAATTCAATTAAAAATTTCCTCTGGTTTAAAAGAATATTTTATTAGAATGAAGTGGTAAGGTGTTTCTATATTGCATTATAAATTATGTAAGAGAAGTGAGAAAAATAATGTAACACAAAAAATAATGTTCTGTTTTGAATAATGAAAAATGTTTTCAGTTTCTAAAATGAGTAGTATTTTTTAAGGAAATATTTTAGTTTTAAAGTAGTCGCATACAAAAATTCGAAAAAGCAAATAGATAAGTTATATGAGAAATAAATGTTCTAAATTTTTAAGAAAATAAGCACGAATTAAGCTAAGAGATTGAAATTGTAATACAAATAATTCCCTTAAAAGAAGTGTTATGTAAATTTTGATACTGTTCACACACACACACATTGCTGCTGACATAAATTATTACATTATAAATTATTTCATTTATTATATATAATTATTATGACAAATTATAAATTATTGAATTTATGGAAAACTACTACTAAGCCTTTTCTCCCAAATGATGTCTCTAGTTCAAAATTTCGAGGTCCTTCACCAATAGCCCTCGTACAGCTTTATAGTGCACATCCAAATAACGTCTTCATGCGATTGGACAATTTAATCATTCGAACATTATTTTCTGATAACATTTTATTTTTCTCGTATATTATTACTTAAATGAATTTTGAATTTCTTAAATCTATTTATTTACAATATTTTGTTTATTCATTTGATTCTTAACCTTAGCTACCGTCTATTTTAAATTCGACAAAATTAGTACATTCTTGCTAATTAAGTTAATCTTAATTCTCAAATTGGCAACAAGCTTTTCTTCGAATCTTGCGTTGTGATTCATATTCGAATCTGTTTTTTAGATTTCGAACATTATAATTTCTTTTACAATTTAACGGACATCAACTTATTTATATTCTAGCACTTTATTTACAGTATATTAAGGTGTATAGCGAGCACTTTGAGCACAAAAAATAAGATCGAAATTTATACTGGTGGGTGTTATACGCCAAATTTAAAACTAATAGCTTCAAAAATTGTTGGGGGTTGTTGTTACTAATCTCCCGTCTGGTCTGACGAAGACCGACCAAATCAGTGAAATCGTTGACTTTAATGAAGTCCGATGCTTTGAGTGGACTACCAGGGATATCTTGCCAGTCCAGTCCGCCCAAGATGTGTTGAGAGGAAGCCTGTTCTAGCTGGTGTAACGTTCCCGCCATACAGCTGTGAGTAGGGTCATGACACGTGCATTGACAGCTGGACCCTTAAATTTATTCCGCGGCTTGTCTTGGATCGGCCCGGCAACCTTTGACACCTCCGCCTATGACCAGATGTAACTGGAAGCTAAACATGCCAAACGCTTACCCCGAACCCTAGAGAGGGTCGAGAGAGAAAGAGATGCTCTGAAAGCTGCTCTGAGAAGACACCAAAATTTCTCTCACAAAACAACAGAATTTGGGACTCTAATGTAATCTAATTACTAATAACTTCAATGTAAATCTGTAAATAATAGCTGGGACGTGTAATTAAACGTAACATTTTAATTAACCAATACCACGTTACCTTTATTTGTCTCAAACGTCACACTGGCATTTAGGGCAAACAGGAGACATTTTATTGTCCCCAGAAAAAGTGAGACCTTTTAAGTGTCCACTGGCAAGTCGGGACACACAAGTGTTGGACTCTCTGTGACAAGGAAGAGATAAAGAAAGTCCTGGTCTTTTGCCTTTACACCTTTTATGAAATGAAGGTTGTAAACATTTTTCTTTATTTTGCGCCTTTTGCCGTGAGAGCAATTCTAAACATGTGAGCTTTTAGGTGGATGGTCCTCCTTTGCAAGGGTGTCAGTCAATTTCCGTAGGTATTGAGATGGGACGTGATCCATTGAAAATGTACTTCGTGAGGGTGGAAGATTAACTTTTCGTAGGATAAATGAACTGATTTTATCTCCTATGTGGGTAGCTTCAAAAATAAAGTAATTTATGTTCATTTCATACTTTTGCATTTACTTTGATTCCACTTGTAAACTAGATCTAGACTTCAAAAGGTAAAAGCATTGCACATATAGATTTCAAATGTCTTAGTAGAAAGAGGTGCATGCTATACCTAAGTAATATAGATGCGCGTAATACGCTGGAATACATGGTATATTAATATTCCTATCTACAACATAATTAACATTTTTTTTTGAGTTAAAATTTATCCACACTTTTTTAAATATTAATTTTTAATTTAGTATTTTTTGCCTTCATTGTAATTCCTGATATTCCCGAAATTATAGTTGCTTATCCAAAAATAACGGAAAAATATTGTGAATACTCTTGTCTTATTCTTATAGATAATGATTGATGTTTTACGGCAAAGTATTTTGTATTTTTAAGCTTTTTAAAATTATTTATGCAGTCAAAAATAAATCTGGGAAATATTCTTAATAATATCTACAACATCCATTGACTCAAATTTATTTTTCCTTTAGGAAGGGGGGGGGAGGAATTGACTCTTTCAGACATCACCCCCTTGAGCGGATATAAAAACCTTCCCTGTCCCAACTGCCCAAACAAGGTCGTAGTGCTATACCCCACCCTTCTGAACATGACCTGTCAAAGATGAAGCATTTTCCTTTTTCAACCAGCTTTTTCTCCCCTAATTCTTACTTCATCCGAGGGTTATCGCCCAACAGAGAATACCGGAATGTCACCCTCTCTCCCCTAGACCCTCAAGGCGATTCTGAAGGGAAAAAAATCTGACGAATATGGGGAAAAAATATGAATTCAAGGAATGTAGTTGGAGATCAATTTCTTTCGGTATAATGGAAGAGCAGGGAGAAAGTTTCAGATAAAAAAGGGATTTTAGGGCATCCATTTCCACTCAACCCCTCTGGCAGTTAGGGAAAAAAATAAAATCGCAGGAACCTGAATGACTAAATAGCGAAGAGAGAAATATAAAGAAGTTCCGCTTGTTAACAGAACAATTTATTGTAAGGAAGAATTATAAAAAAAAAAAAAATGATTTTAAAGAGAAAAAAAGCTAATTATATATGTTTTACACAATGCAATTATTTCTTTGTTGAATTTTTACCATTTTTTTCTACTGCTTGATACAACCCTTAAAATAATTGGAAGGTATTTTAATGAAAATATATTTATGGGAACATTTTTTTTTAAATTTTCATTTTATATTTAGTTTATGGCAGGGGGGGGAGTGGACTTTTCCAGGTTACAGGCTACTTCTAATATTTTTAAGGTGTTGCAGTCCACCCAGTGACTTAGGTGTGGCCGTTCTGTATTAAAATTGAATGTTTTCTTTTGATAACACTTGTTTTTTATATTGTACCTCTTTTTTAAAAAATGTCAGATTACTGCTAGATTGAAGAGCGTGGAAGTATTCAATGCAGAAAACAGAGAATGGACGTGAACCAATGAATGATACCGACGTATGTACTCAATTTGTTCACTGCCGAGTTTCGCACCATCACGGGGAATGGCATCAACAGTGATTGCTTTTTTACCCTACAGCGGCAGGGAACGTATTAAGTACCATCGTGCGCTTTTAATGAAGTTGCATGTGTCATTTACACATTTATCGAATCATTTGCTTAGTAAACACAGTCGCATCGTTTCTGTAAAGCATATAGATGGACCACCTGAGCATTTGCTCCTGCACTTCAGGGCCCAAGTTCACGTATACTGAGATAGGCCTTCGGCCCTCACACGTTGTTGCACCACAGAGTTAAGGACTTAGTAAAGATATCCATCCCCACAAAATGTCTTGGTAGGCCATCGCCCATTGGACCGCCGTCTGAATACCCACCCCTGGTCTATGGTTTTAGCTACGACTCGGTGATTTCATTCGAACCGTGTGTGTTCATGCCCTGACTCAGGGAGGGATGCTTTGTGTGTAGTGGAATTAATTCATTTCCACTTTGCTAAGATTCAAAGTCCTCGAACTTCGAACCATTGATATAGTGATGCTACAAATGTATGTCCGCGGCCTATTTGGAGCCGCTCCTTCACAGTCTTGCCTACCTAAGGGTGTAGGGGGAAACAAAACATCCCCAGAAACTTTCCTAATAACTATTATTTTATTACTATTCAAGCACACTCAATCACAAGTTAAACTACAAAAGAAGACCCTAGGAGTGATATATAAAGAGAGCAATCTATTCTAAATGAACAACTCTAAGTAAACATGTCTAAATGAACAAGCGCAAGTGATCTGATTAACTAAATCTGGTTCAATCTATCTTAGATCCTTAATCCACTAATTTATTTTCTTAGCAACTCCTTCCTTAAATCGAATCGTGATAATGAAATACTCAACGAAATATTCTCGCCTACGAATCACCGCAACAGCTCTCCTGCTCCTTCTATTCTTACATCTACAAAATGTAGACTTTAAGTAATGAAACTAATTTAAACATCAAGGTTTCTTCTTGAGAGACTGTGAATTAACGCGAATGCTGGCCCCAAAGTCTCCCCAAGAGGATTAGTGGTAAGGTCGCGTATAGATCCGTCACAATTGTATGGAACGAGCTTTATTAGATTGGACGTATGCTAATAAATCAAAAGGGTCACACATGTAACATTTGTAGTAAAAAAAAACTTGTTATATTTCTCATTACCTTTATATACTACTTATTTTAATATGAGTAGTAGTTTTAATAATAATTTTTTGAAATCGGGTCCACCATTTTTACTCATCCTGCATTGTAATCATTCATCGGCGCCAAATGAATTACGCCATCCAGACGTCACGATAGATATTATACAACTATTATTTAATTTTTAATAAATAGACATGAAACTTTACAATAAAATTTAAATGATTCTGCAGATGATTGGTTGACGCTTTAATGATGGGATCCTGATGTATCGGAAATTTATGGGGTTAAGATATGTTGCGCTCCTGATTAACGATTTTAGACTGTACTTTAAAGATTTTCAAAATTTCCCTACAAGAGAGGATTCTCTTTGATCATTAGGGATAATTTTCTCATCTTTTTCTTCGCTGATTCTCGTTGATCGAGGCATAATGTGTGTTCCTCATTAATGTGTGTTCCATCCTTAACGAATACGTGCTTCGGACGAACTATTTAATGGATATAGCACCTGTAAGTTTATACATTATATGATAATTATTCAAGATGAATTTTTTGAGAAAAGAATTTGACATTGAACTCTATAAATAGAAAAAAATAATATATTATTATCAACGATTTCTCAAATCATAATGCCATTCAAGACCCAAAATAGAGATATTTTAACGGAAAATAAACCCACTTTTATTATTCATTTGATTCTAACTCCAAACCTGTAGTGAATTTTTCAAAAATTTTAATTCAACTCCGGCATAGAAACCCTAGCTATATAGAAGTGTTTTTTTTTATATATAAAAGGGAAACTTTTTAAAAATTATGTCATTCTTTTTTAATTTTTTTTGCCAAAAAATTGTGTTTAAATAATCTTTCCTAGTGACAACATTCTTAAAAAAATGTGATATGTGTATTTTAATTCAACTGACACTAATTATCAAATTTTTTTCATTTATACCACAGTTTCTCAACGTAAACGATAACGTCCCCTCGTGGGCGTTTGAGGCTTTCAGGTGGGCAGTAAAAGACCCAGAGAAAATTAGAGAGCGTTAAGATGGCATCGAGGGGCTTGGGCAGATTAACCAAATATAATCCAAAAAAAGATTACAAAAAAAAAAAACACGCTGATTATGTACACAAAAGTAAACTTAAATACTGTTTACTTTATGTTGATTGTATGTATTTAAACCATTTCTATATCCCATGTATGAAAATTAACATATTTCGGTAGTTCGGGAAGTGGATGGTGGCCGCGGTAGCCAAGTGGTCAAGGCATCGGATCATGGCTAGCGTGTCATGAGTTCGATCCCAGTACCACTGAAGACCCGCCGTGTAGGGGCGCGATGCACGTTAAATCTATCGAGAGCTCAAACGTCCTCCTGTTGGTGTGGTGTGGTAGTTAGGAGAGGGGGGTGTAGCTCAGGTGTCGTCTTCGTAACTTGACCATGGTTCAAAATGACGAGGTCCGTCGCCAAAAGCCCTCGTGTAGCTGAACAGTGCGACGTTAATATTCTCTCACTCACTCGGGAAGTGGAAGAAAAACATAAAACTTGCATTACATTCAGATCTTCAGTAAAGTGAATGATGTAGTAAATTTTAATTTCTGTAGTGTACGTGTTGTCTTTGTCTGTGACAAGTAGGAAAAATGTTTCGTTCACTGCATTTTATTACGTATATTTTCAAAGTAAATATGTTAACCAGGAATTAACATGTGATTCTTTGCAGTCTGGAACTGCTAATTTATATATATTTTGAAAGCAATAATTATAATTTTGAATTACTTTGTACGCAGTCGCAAAACAAAAGCTCTGCTCAAACCCACGAAAAAAAATTCTTGCTGTCAGAATTAAATTATAGCCGAGAAATAACAACCAGACTAAGGACAAAAGGGCTTGAAGATTCTGCCTGATGGATCCAGATCATATGTGGATTGCAGACAATGCCCAGACAAGCAACTGGATCCCAAACACCTTTTTAGCTGTCCTTCCATTGTTGGTGCCCTTTTTAAAATAGACAATGACTACAGCATGAACATCCTATACTCAAATCGTGCCATGGATGTTGCCACGGCAGTGATTCACACCTTTGGCAATATTTGACTTGTTTCTATATCTTTATTTAGTTATATACACCTTTGCACTTTGCCATACACGACAACAGCAACAATTACTTTGTATTATCAAAACCTGCCCGTCTTTTTAACAGGTAAGCTAAAATTTTTATTCCATTCTTCTAAGTGAAGAAGAAATTCACAGTAGCGTTTCAATTCCAGCACTCTATACTATCTATGACTAAAATATATAATATATTACACATTTAAATATATTTGTGGCAATAGCTATTTCAGATTCGCAAGTAAAACAATTTGAAGCTTTAGAAAAAAATTAAATTAAAAAATGTATTCTTTTAGCAATAGAATATTTTTTAAAATGTAACTCTAGTTTTCCCTATGTATTATGTCCACTCTTCTTTCTGTAAATGTTGAGGGGGTGGTGTCAAAATATTCACAAAAAAAGGGGGCAGTATCGAAATATTCACTAGAAAAGGGACGCCAGTTCGAAAAAGGTTGGGAACTTATGATTTAAAAACTACTTCAAGAACACGCTCCCGAACGTAGCCAGTCACTTTGAAACAGAAACACATTATTTAGGCACTTAAAAGTAAAGTATATTAAGTATTAGAGGGATGCATATTAAGATATTAAAATATGATACTTATATTATACACTGTATTTTAAAAGCACTGATAAAAAAAATGTTAACCGAATACATTTAAATGCTTGCAGCATTACGGATTTTAGTTTCTTTTATTACTTTTTAAGTTTCATTCGTTCAAAGTCTTACGAAAATCATTGAAAAAGGAAAATTTTTTTCAGAGCTTATTCTGTCTTCCATCGACATTTTTTTCACTAACACTACAGGAGAAGTGTCTGGACTTTCGACACCACCCCTTGAACTGATATGAAAACCTACTCTCTCTCTCACACACCCCGAACAAGATCGTAATACCCTTCAACAGAACATGGCCTGTCATACATGACGGATTTTCCTCTTTCACGACTTTTTCCCCCCGTCAACCCTTCGAAGGCTATCACACAGGAAAGACTCCAGGAATGTTTCTTCCCTCACACGCCGAGGGCCTTTGGGGAAGAAAAAAAATCCAGGAGATGCGGTCGAAGATCAATTTCCTACTGTATAATGGATGAGAGTAAGGGGATGTGTGAAAAAGCCAGAAGAAAATCTTAGATAAAAAGCGGGTCATCCGTTTCCCGGTGTCCTCCCCAACCCCCCTCTTGACAGTATATTGTTATGACAGCGAAAAAATGAATGGGTTTGCAGCTACGGTATGGAATGGAAATAACTGCATAGGTTATTTGTCATATGGAGGCCGATACTTTGAGATACAAAGTTCACGCAAAAACGAAAAGTGTTGGTAGAATTGGAAACACAGATAAAAAAAGGGGAATCGAAAACAAAATAGTTTTCTTTAAGGCGATTCACTGTGCTTGAAACCGGGATTTTTAAAAAGCAGCCGAAGGAAATTTTTTTTATATTTAGGGCCAGTCGAATTAAAATCTCTATATATAAATGGTTGTTTGTGTATAGGAAATCGCTTCACTCCAACATGGTTCAACTGATCATTATGAATATTGGCATGTATATGCATTTTTTTTGGGGGGGGGGGAGAAGGTTTTTGTGATATCCTTCTTTGTTGAAGTTGCCCACAAGGTGGCGCTACAGCAAAGCAACTTCTGCACCGTTTAGTCAATCGCCAAGTTTCCAACGCGGTCGCCAAAAATGCCAACTTGGCTCTATCACCCACATTTCGCTATGTTTCCATTGAATCGCCATTAAAATGTAAGGAACGGCGTTGATTGCGAATATTATAATATTAACATAAAATAAATACAACAAAGTAATATTACCGTATTAAACATCCAGATCTAAATTATTAACACTATTTTACTTCATTACACAAAGTTTTTAACAATATGTTGCTTTTGCTGAGCAGAGATCAGCTTAGAAAGGTGTTTTCAAAAATCGACTCACTAGAGAGTTACGAAGCGTTACAAATACAAAAGTCCTTTTTATCAGCTATTAGATATTCAGACTTTAAATTTAACATATGTTTTTTTTTTTGTTTAGCTGAAATATGCAAAAAGCTTTTTTTTTTGTTTAATTTGCAATTAACGTAAAATTAACTCATTAGAAACTTCTTAATCTTTCAATCTGTATTGTTTAATTTTTCAATTCATCCGTGCGAAGTACGGGTATACCAGCTAGTATTCACGTAAAATTGTTTTAGGAATATTATTACAAAAAAAATTATTTCAATGCGATTTTTTTTTGGCAAAAAAGGAGGAAAAATGTCGTATTTACAAAACATTCTCCTTTTATGAAAAATGCTTCTGTAATAATATTTGTGTCAGTAAATATTTGACTTCTCCACAGGGGTTGAAAGAGGATTCTAGATATGGATTTATTCGAATTTCATTACATTAGATTAGAGAAATTTCAACAAAAAACACCGGTTATAATTTCAATGAATCGAAATTTTGAAAATGTAAATTTTTCAAAAATCCTAGTTCACGACAAATACTTGACGCCGACCAGTAGCACAAACAACCCTACGCCAAGTGTTTACACTGTTATAAATAGTAAGATCAGAAAGGAATCACGTTACTGGTGTTCTATTTGCGAAGTTCCGTTATGTATACTACCCTGTTTCGGTGAATACTGGTCACGGTAGCCTAATGGTCAAGGTACCGGGTCGTGGCTGGAATGCCATGAGTTCGAGCCCAGTACCACTAAAGACCCGCCATGTAGGGGAGCGATGCACGTTGTGAGCGTGGCCTGTTTGGCATCGCTTCTTCACCGTCTTGCCTACCTAAGGGGGGAGGGAACAAAGCATCACCAACAACTTCTCTAATAATTATTATTTTATTACTCTTCAAACACAATCACAAGTGAAGCTAAAAAAGGAGACCCTAGGAGTTATATATAAAGAGACCAATCTATTCTCAATGAAAAACTCTAAACAAACACGTCAAAGGGAACAAGCGTAAGGGATTTATTTAGCTAAATCTGATTCAATCTATCTTGGATCCTTAATCCAATAATTTATTACCTTAGCAACTCCTTCCTCAACTCGTGCTATATTTATGAAATACTCAATGAAATATTCTAATATTCTCACCTATGTATTACCGCAACAGCTCTCCTGCTCCTTCTATTCTTACATCTACAAAACCTGGACTTTATATAGTCAAACTAATTCAAATATTAGGGTTTCTTCTTGAGAGGCTGTGAATTAACGCGAATGTTGGCCCCAAAGTTTCTCCAAGAGGATTAGTGTTTAAGGTCGCGGTATAGATTCGTCACAACGTAAAAACTGCCGAGAGCTCAAAAGTCCTCCCTTTGGTGTGGTGTGATAGTTAGGAGAGGGAGGTGCCAGCTCAGATGTCCTTGTCACTTGACCATGGTTCAAAATGACGAGGTCCGTCGCCAAAAAGCCCTCGTGTAGCTGAACAGTGCGACGTTAATATTCACTCACTCGTTCGGCGAATACCACCCCCAGGAGGAATTTAAATTCTTACCTTAATGCAGCGTTTCTAAAATTGTGGGGCGCGCCTTACATGGGGGGGGGGGGCGCGAGCATATCAAAGTAGAAAATAAAAGATTCTTTAAAAAATTATTGATTTATGGAAAGGAAGCAAAAAAAAAAAAATACATTTCGATATAACAAAAAGTAAAATAGACATTGACACTTATAAATGTGTCAGTACTGCACAATGTATTTGCTAATTAATTTTTCAGTTCTAAGTTAATAACAAAGGTTTAATAATTACTAGTATCCCCATGGGCATGGCTTAAAATTATATACAAAATTTAATACTTATCTTGATAATTTGTACGGCTTATAATAAAGGTCTTACTGTAGCTTTTGTGTCGAAGTACATTATTAATTCAATAAATTATTATTGACTGAAGGGGGCGCGATGAAAATTTTGAT
The DNA here is from genome assembly GCA_019973975.1 of Trichonephila clavata. Classification (NCBI taxonomy): domain Eukaryota; kingdom Metazoa; phylum Arthropoda; class Arachnida; order Araneae; family Nephilidae; genus Trichonephila; species Trichonephila clavata. The sequence continues at coordinate 216,574 of BMAO01004773.1, forward strand.
TGAAAATTGGGCCGCAAACATTGAAAGTTTGAGAAGCACTGCCTTTAATTTACCTTGTGCATTTAATTTACCTTGCGTTTTTGAATCAGATGTAATATATACTTATATTGAACAAAAAAATAGGTATTAGTAATAAAATTGACTATTTTAAAAAATAAAAGCGCCTTTTTGATCCAATATTTTAACAGCGGCACTTACTCTGTGATGGACGAGTCTACTTGTCACCTCCTTATTTCATACGTTTTTACAGAAACTCTTTATATTTTTTACTTTGCAAATAATTAAGATGGCATTCTGTTATATCGATTATCTACAAAATATATTTTCAAAAATTCTATAGATTTCTTATTATATTTATAAACAAAATATAATGCTAGTACTTACAGCTCACATTATTTTCTTTTCCCAAAAAATCATCTTTTAAACTGATACTGTGCTCAAAAATAAAACTTTAAAGAGAATTTATTCAATACGCGACACATTCCAAGGAGTAGTATCGCTGAATTATTGGAAACCTATGACGAGCGTACGTATGCTAATAAATCGCTTCCCTCTCCTTTAAAGCTTCTTCTCTTTTTCCCTCCGACTTCTGGTCATTTCCCCTTCATTTGGGGCAATTTTCTCCTCCGTTTTCCCTAAATGAGTCGGGTTGATCGAAGCGTAATTATCGTCTTGGTGTCTCATTAACCATATGGGGGGTTTCGCGCTCAGAGATGAAGGTTAAATGTCATTGATGAAAGTCTTGTTGTTTATTGCTGAAAGAATGCGAGGAATAATGTTTCTTGGGAAAGTACTTATAAATAAAAATAATGGATGAAATAGCGTTTTTAGTATATATGCTGTATCAAATAAAATAATTTAAGAAGTATCATGTTTCTTGACTTACTTTAGTACTAAAAATTGGATCAAAATATGGAAATTTGACAGTTTGATGAACATATTAGAAATTTTATTTTTCTGAATCTGTCTTTATTTTAACGAGATCTCATACAGGGGTATATGTAATATAAAAATGAATAGTAGTCGAAATGAAATTTAAATTAATACTTTTAAAATATGTATTTGAAGTTTAGGAAGTTCAGTGGCCACAGGTTTGGGGTGCAAACCCCGGGCTGGGCAAGGTCGACTCAACATTTCATAACCTTGGGTGAGTCGATAAAATGAGTACCAGGCTTGCTTGAGAAGTAAACATTGGGAGTTTCCTGTCAAACTGACTACCTGACTGTAGCATCTGCTCATGCATCTCCGCGACCAATGTCACGAAAACTTGAGATGGGCAAGTCAGGTCTTGGTCTGTCATTGACCGTTGCACCACTTATTTTATTTGAAGTTCAAAAACGCATATAAATGGGAAATTATATCTATAATGCCCTGGTAACCACCCGCAACACGACTTGGAAGTCGATTTTCGCAAAAACCGTTCTTAGGAAATCTCTTCTCAACAAAAGAAACATGCATGCTAAGCTTCAAGTTTGTAAGTCTAAAAACAATTTTTGTCTGGAACATCCCCGCAATTCCACCTCGGGAGTCAATTTCCAGGAATACTGTCCTTAGAGGTTCTTAAATCAGTAAAAGAAACATGCCTGCCAAATTTCAACTTTGTACGTCTCATAGTTTCGGAGATCTTGGAATGAGTGATTTGCGTTTCTCCAATATATATATATTATAACATCCACGTGTGTTGTTTTCCTTGCAATTATACACTGCTTGTGGGAAATTGGGTTTTACAGGAAAGTTCAGTTCGCAGCGTGAACTTGAATAAGATTATGACAATCCCATAAGATGTTGCAAGGGTTGCCAAATTGGTGATAGATTTGGCGAAAAATGATGCTGTGTCAAGGGACCATCGAGAACTTAAGGGATTGACCCTTCTAGAAATTTCTGAGGCTATATAAAGATCAGTGGGTTTATTTTGATTTGAGAGAGGTTTTTTTGTCTTGAGGAGTATCTCTTGGGGAGCTTTTCTAGAGAGCAGTTTCTGGAGCACTGTGTAATGCTTAGTTATAACGGGTGCGTTTTTCTATTTTTGTAAATAATTTGTTATAATATATTTCCTTTATATGCACCAATTTGTCTATGTGTAATCATTTGTCTGTCCCTTTCCATTAACAAATCGGTTTATTTAACTCCAGAATTATAACGGCAAATAATTATATTAGTATCAAAAATTTTCACATTTCTATAAATAACATGAATTATATTCCAACCACTTCCCCTTCATAATCAAATGTACAGAAATTTTCAAATGGAACTAAACATTATCCTGAATACTAAATTGAATTTTCCAGATAGTGTAAATATTTCAGGAAGAATTTAAAGTGCATTGTGTGTATGTGTCAACAGAGCGCGAGAAGATCCGATGAGGAATTTCATTGATATCTATGGCAACCACGGGAAGAGGGTTTTGACATTCCGACACGGGTGTAATAGACTATTAGAGTAAAAGGCTTATTTCATTGCATTCCTCCATTTATATTCATTATGGTTTATTCTGCAAGTTCACTTTGCGGGAATTTAGTGTCAATTTGCTCATCTAAATATAGATTAAATGCCTGGTATTAGCAGATTACTTTAAAATTGAACAGCTTTATCCACAAAACACATAAAGAGCTTCCTTCAGTTCTAATTAGTTAAAAATGATGGCTTTTGGGTGGGATGAGAAATTTCTTCAGGAAAATCAGTGCGTTCCATGTGGCTTCCTAAAATAGATCCTGACGTTAGTTCTTTGTGTTGTTTACCCTTATTGTTAAGAGAACTCGGGATGCTTTAAACAATTTTCTTTTCATTTATGTATTTAAAAATTATATTTTACCATTTCATATAATGTTCCTATTGAAGAAAATGATATTAGATGAAATTTTTCACATATCATTCGCATAATTTTAAAACTTTAACTTTTTTAGAGAAACTTTGAAATTTTTTAAAATTTTACTCCTTTTGAAATTTTTATATTTTGACTTTAATTTTTTTGTAATAGTTTTAAGGATGTTCTAAGCAACTTTAGGGGGAAATTTTACAATAACTTAATTAGCTTTGGAGAAAAAAAATGTTGATTTTCATGCTAAAAAAAGTCAATATCTCCTACATTTTAATTTTTTTTAAAGTGATCAATTTACAACAAAATGGATCCCTGATTTTGTTACAGGTTTTATATATCACGCAGGAAAAAAGCAGAACTGATTAGTAAATAATATGGAAGGAGTAGCATTTTGAATGTACTAATGTATCGAAAAAACACAAATGGAGAAAAACCACTTTAAAGTTTATAATTCTGAAAAAATAATTACAAAAAGTTTAAATAACACTTGAAGCCATTATATATACATTTTTCTTTAAGATAATAATATTTTCGTATTTTTCAACCCATGCATTTTTATAAATGGTCTTTTTTTAGAGAGTATTATTTGCACGAAGAAAAATGTTAAAAAAATTTCTTCTCTCATGATAGAAATTTTAGTTTTTTTCTTCACATAAATTGAAGTATTATATTTGTAAGAAAAAGACATGGAAGTTTACGAACTGAAATTATGAATATATTCTTATAAAATGCCTTCATTCAAGAGTTTAACTTGTACACTTTTCACAGAGAAAAAAATTACACTATTGTATTGCCTAGGTAATATGCTGTGTTATGTATTACACCTTTTTTATAGTTAATATTTCTCGTTTTAAAATAGATTTTTTTTATCAAAACTCTTTTTTTTTAGCTTTATTTTAAACAGGGGGCGTGGTCGAATGGCCTAATTTGTTACTTTACATTTTTCTGACATGCAAAAGTGATATATAAATCGAAAGAAAATAATGCAAAGAAAAAGATTAAATAATAATAAAGGAAAAAAAAAACGAAAGTTCGGTCATTTTTGTGGTACCGAGTCCTCTTAAGTTTCTTTAATACTATTTAACACTTATAGTGTACTGGTAAATGGTTTGCTAAATTTGTGTTCATTTTATGAGTTATATTCCATGCTTGTTTTGAAATTAAGATGCTATTCCGCTTGAATGAAATATCCATTTTAAATAAACAATGTACTGATGGAGTTGCATACATATTTAAAAATTTCTAACAAAACATTCTGTCACCAAAAACCCGTTCGTGTAAAAGCGCTGATGTTTAATTAAATTTTTCGAGTCTTAACCCTCTTGCTGCGCATCCCGCGATTTCTACGGCAACGTAAATGTTGCAGAATTTGCTCAACCCACGATTTGCACGGGTATGCATTTTTTCCGACTATTTAGCTTTGAAACCCGTGCTGTTCATTTAAGTTATTATTTTTTCCTATTATTTTTTTCATGATCTAATTCTATATTTTAAAATAAAAACTCTTTCACAATTTTTTAACTTTAAAATGTAGATTTGAAATACGTGATAAAAAAAAACGCAATTTTTGAACCTACGTTGATAAATTAACTACGCAGCGAGACTGTTAAGATCTTCTAGAGGAGCATGAAGTGGTAAGTGAAGTGTCGTCTTCGACATTTGACTGAGGTTCAGAAGGTCGTGTTCCGTCGGAAATAGTTCTCGTGAAGCTTCAAAAGAGATTTTAAAAACAATTCAATTAATGATAATAGACTGTAAAATGTGTTTATAAAGCCTAACTTGTTTTTATTCGCGATATAAATATTCAATATTTATGTTGGTGCATTCCGTTTATCATGAGTATACCAAACTAATTTGCTATTTATTTTTAGATTACTACTACAAAGAATGTAAGTAACTTATTAAAACAACTATATATAAGATTAAGGTAATGATTAAATTCAAACTGTAAAAATTTTGAGTGTGTGTGAGAAAACTAAAACTTAGCATATTTTGAATAACAAAATCGAGAGAGAGACACTTCGAATATTTATAAACGCTCAATATTTGAAGAATAATTAGTTTAATAAATTAAATAATTAATTATTTAAATTTCAAAAAGATGAAAATTAACAAACAAAAGATATGTAAGAAATGGATTTTGAAAGTGTTAAATACAAATAAATCAAAAGAGAAAAAACCCGTTAAGTTATTGTCGAAGAAATATTGTTAAAATTGGAATGGATGGAATTTCCCCTGTGATGTAATTCAGGGGAAAAAGTTGGAGTGAATTACAAATGTTTCCTTTTAAAACTCAAACAATGTTGAAAGCGGAAATTTTTTTATTAATATGTTTGCTGAAGAAAAAGATGATTCATTCATAGTTGTTTGCCAAAGGCTGAATTTTAATCGGTGGCGTGGCAAGAGCGGACAGATAACATTTCGTGGGTTGAGCGGACACTTTGAAACTCATCGTGGTTTGAGCGGACACATTTTTTCTCCCATCTTAGAACAGATTCGATTACCGAATTACAAGGATAAATACATTTTTGCCAATCAAATTTAATTACTTGTATTAAATTGTTAAGATGTTATAGTGCGAATACATTTTAAACATGGCGAAACGTAATAGAAATAAAAACTTTCAGAGAAATATTTAAAAATTAATAGTAAGTAGCAATATAAATGAAAAGTATGAACGAATTTCAGGAATTTTGTGGATAACTGTATTTTAGAGTCAAATAAATATTAGAACAGATGCAATAGCCATACAATTAATTAGTTTCATGAAAGGAAGTAAAAATTAATGCTAGTAGAATACTAATATTTATTTGACTCTAAAATACAGTTTTCCACAAAATTCCTGAAATTCATTCATACCTTTCATTATATTGTTACTTACTATTAATTTTTAAATATTTCTCTGAAAGTTTTTATTTCTATTACGTTTCGCCATGTTTAAAATGTATTCGCACTATAACATCTTAACAATTTAATACAAGTATTTAAATTTGATTGACAAAAATGTATTTATCCTTGTAATTTGATAATCGAAGCTGTTCTAAGAGGGGGGGGGGATGTGACCGCTCAGCCTACGAAATGTTATGTGTCCGCTCCTGCCACGCCACCGTTTCATTAATCTTATTCTATTTTATTTTTTTGTAACAAACCTATTTTTTTATTCACTTAAACTGAAACTTTATGCTATTTGGTGCTAGTGCAAGTTTAATTGTACAATATACCATTGTACAATATGGAAAATTTAACATTTCAGTTTTATATACATAAAATGTTGATGATTTTATCCCCTTTTAAAAACATTTTCTAATTATGTTAAAGAGTAAGAGTGAAATTTAATGATTCTCTCCCGAAAGATGACATTTTGAAGATATAATCACTAAATTACAAGAAACTTATGACGAAGAAGCCGTTTTACACGCCTGATATAATTGCTTCCCTATCTTTCTTTCTTTTTCCCTACGCCAGGCGCGATTCCCAAGTCATTTCCCCTTCATTTAGGGCAATTTTCTCCTTCATTTTCCCTAACTGATTCTAGTGGATCGAGGCGAAATTATTGTCTTGAGTGTCTCATTAAAAATTTTGCACAATGTTTAGGGACGAGTGAGTCTCTATTAAGGTAAGCATCAAATGTCGCCGAAAAATTTATTTTTCGTACTCAGGTAGATACTATATAATCAAAAATAGTAACGTATATTAGTAATAATCGATAGTAATTGTTGATTATTAATAATTCAGGTCCTTGTTTAATTCTCTTGAACTGAAACTCAAAATTATCATGTTACACAGTGTAGAAATCTAACGAAATAGTTCATAAAATATTATTTATAAGATTTTTCGCATTAGAAGTTAACTTATCGGAGACTAAAATCAATAAATTCTTTTCTGAGAATAACATATAACTGCTTTGTAAGGAAGCCTTTAAACAATTATTTTTAAGAAAACCTTTAATCGATGTTTGGTAACAATTGGTTATTTTTTCCGTATATTGCTTAACTGTTTATCAAATCTTTTCACTTTATTCCTGTCTGGTCTTATATTATTGGATCTACTGGAAAGTTTTGTCCATTTTTAGAATAAAACAAAATAATAGATTTATCATACATTGAAAAGAGTTTTAAGAAATAATATAATTGACATTATTTATTGCTTCATGCCAACTTCAAGGCAGTTTCTGTGGCCACGGTAGCCAAGTGGTCAAGGTATAGGATCATGGCTAGCGTGTCATGAGTTCTAATCCAGTACCACTGAAGGGGCGATGCACGTTAAATCTGTCGAGAGCTCAAACGTCCTCCCGTTGGTGTGGTTTTGAGGAGAGGGGAAGGGGGGTGCCAGCTCAGATGTCATCCGCGTCACTTGACCATGGTTTAAAATGACGCGGTCCGTCCCCAAAAGCCCTCGTGTAGCTGAGCAGGGCCACGTTAATATTCACTCACTCTGTCACTCAAGGCAGTTTCTACATTTCATTTTTTAAAAAAAGATTTTTCCTAGTGGAATAATTAAACCAGTTTTTGCCTGATTTCATCTTCTATTTTCGCCTCGCAAATTTTTTTGTAATGACTAAAAAAAATATTATTATAATCCAAACCGAGAAGTTTATAGGTCCGATGAGTATGGTGGATGTGAAAGAATTGCCCAGTCTAGCTCTGCGAGTTTCTGACAAACTCAAAGCAACATGTGGCCAGGCATCATCAAGAAACCAAGCCAATATTATATAGATCGCCAGCCTTTTTCCTTAGAGTGCAGTTTTTAAATTGTGTAACTGCTGACAGTACCTCCCCGACTTTAGTTTTTCTTTCCGTTTCAACAGCTCAAAATGTACTGGCTTTCGAATGTTGCTGTTGTTGTGCTTTTGCTTATGCCACCTGATCGACATTAACATCAGATCAAGGTCCACGAAATTCATCGCGGCTAAGGGCTAGAATCTTACGCCTATCGTTAGCCTAAGCTTTGAGCCCCATGAAGGTGACAGTACGATTTTGCTCGGTACAACACGATAGCTGACAACCATATTCGGATCCACTGATTGAACGAGCACGTACTCCGTGTGTACTCGGAGGGTATTTAGTGGCATTCGGCATCGAACCCAAGCCTTCCGGTCTGGAGTCCGATGATCTAACCACTAGGCTACCCACGGCCCTAGGTTTTCGAATGTCTCACCATATACGCAACATTCTCTTACTTCAGCTCAACTTCGATTAAGAGTTGAAGAGGTTAGGTTTTCCTCTTTCACAATATACACTTACGACGTTTTCATTGGCAGTCCACTTTTCTTCATCAATTATCATCTGATTCAAGGGTTCGGGAATGCCCGTGATGTCACCGTTCATTAAAATTCATCTCTAGTTTTCAAACATGCCCCGAAAAGGTTTATTGAACTAAATCTAGCTTTGACGCAATCTCCGGTGTTGTGAAAAAAGAATTTTGCTCTAATAGAGAGCAGCTTAACAGAAAGTTCGAAATCGCATATATTTTGAATTTTTCGAACCTTCTGCGTTAGGAACTGTAACTTCACCAAACACTTTAAATTCATTTTTAACATGCTTGTGTAGTATTTCCATCTTGTTGGAATTCATACAGAATATAGTAAATATAGTAGCGTAAATAAACTTGATCGTTAGCCATGGGTACATGATCGCGTCTCACTTAATATTAACATGAATCATCTTCGTTTGAGTTCATTTTCTAGGTTAGGATGTGTACATTTAGTAATGAAAGGAAAGAGCAATACAGGGTATCCCAGGATCATTGAAACAAACTTTAAGGGGATGTAGGTGGACATCACAAGGATTCAGATTTGCTTAGCAACCCATGACCGGAAAAGTCTTCATTCGGACATAGATGACGTTGTTCACAAAAACATTTTAGGAAACAGACCAGCAATACTACTGTCATCACCCGTAGAAGAATATGGAACGTTTTACGAACACCGAGCTGGTAGATATGCACTTGATTTTATGGATTGGTAGAGAAAAATGCACTAGCTGCAGAAAGACAGTATCAAGCAAGACATCCACGGAGAGATGCATCGGACCACTGAATGTTTACTAAATTTCAACACAATTTGTGTAAATAAGGATCATTACGAAGTAATAGGTAAAGTGAGGATGGGCCACGCGATTCAACGAGTCTCGGCATCTAACATATTTTGTTCCACGCATAGAACAAAATGTGTTGGATACCGTTTGAAGGATTTCGAGTACCATGGCGGGAGTTCGACTCATTCATGGCCCGTTCTCTCTATGCCTATTGCCTTATAATGATACATGTTTTCTTACAAGTTGTGTTGTAAGTTAACAAACATCTGGCATTACGGTGCACCTTTCTGTGGGTACTTTTCACGAAACAATCTTTCTGCTGTTCGTGCATTTCTTTCTGCCAATTCGTAAATAAGATGCATGTCTGCCAGCTCGATGCTTGTAAAACGTTTCATACTCCTCTAAGGGTGATATCAGCTCAAATGACTGCGGTAATGCAGGTCTATATATTTACGTAAATGCTCTTGTGAAAAACGCCACCTAGCGTCGAACGACGACACTTTGATCATGGGCTTCTGTGCAAATTTTAATCCTTGTGACATTCCCTACCTCTCCTTAAAGTTTATCCCAATGATTCTGGGATACACTGTATATACTGTATATTATTACTCGTAATTCAAAGGAATATGCGCATACTTGAGGAAACTTGTTGCAACCGGAACGGACAAAAACCTTCCACCTCTAAGATTTTTTAAAGTCTTTCATTCTTGAGCAAATGAAAATTTAAGTACTTTTAACCGCTAAATTTGAAATAAATTGAAATAAGTTTATCTAGGAATACCGAAAAAATTAAAATAAAGTAATTCAAATTTCTTATTCCATAATGAAATTTTTTTCTGTTTTAAATAATTTTAGCAGAAAATTGTTTTGATTTTTTAAAGCTATTAGAGTAATATAAATTCAATGATTTCACCCTCTTTTTTTTAACACGCTTTTATAAGTTTCACTTGTATGTAACGGAATCTTGGAATTCGATTTTCACCCACTTAAAAAGCTGATTAATTCGAAATTTTGCACACTTGTCAAGGACCGATGACAATACAATAATTTCGTAATTTGGTTCCATTTTCCTGATCAGGACATCAGGAATAACGATATCCTGATTTGGCGACTAATTCCAAAAACCACTTCCAGATTTGGCAACTTATTGCATATACCATTTTCAGATTTGGCAACTTATTGCATATACCATTTTCAGATTTGGCAACTTATTGCATATACCATTTTCAGATTAGGCAACTTATTGCATATACCATTTTCAGATTAGGCAACTTATTGCATATACCATTTTCAGATTTGGCAACTTATTGCAAATACCATTTTCAGATTTGGCAACTTATTGCAAATACCATTTTCAGATTTGGCAACTTATTGCAAATACCACTTTCAGATTTGGCAACTTATTGCAAATACCACTTTCAGATTTGGCAACTTATTGCAAATACCACTTTCAGATTTGGCAACTTATTGCATATACCATTTCAAGATTTGGCGACTAATTCTAGATTTAGTGACTAAAAGATTAAGGTGCAACTCCTAAAACGAATACACACCTGTGTTTTAGAAATGAAACAAACAAAAGTGTTCTTTATATGAGCAAGGGTAGGTTGGGGGCGTCAGCTATCTCTTACCATAATATAAACAGTTGCCTAGTTTTTCTGAAAATGGAAATAAAAAAAAAGACTTCATGCATGGGAAAAAAATAATTCATGTTCTGTTAATTTTTTTTTGTTACAAAGCAATACGTTTAGAAGCGATGATACGAATTAATATTATAGCAATATGTTTAAAAGGTGATAATACGATTGACACTTAATATTTTTTTCTCAAACACTTTGATTTTACCTGAATCTCAGGGACGGAATTTCTTAAAAAGAACGATACGGGACTGATCCCCGTAAACGGAGAGAATAGATACCCTTCAGACGCAATTATTAATATGTATTGAAGAGCAAGACCAGCAGCTACTTAATTCCCCTGCCCCGGCTCCAAATACCAAACTCAAGAATAAATTCAACAATGAGTAAATAATAGTGTGAAAAACTAAAAAAACACGCTTTTAATGTAGATCGAACTAAAAAAATGAAAAATAAATTATAGTTTAAAAAAACTAAAAAACACGCTTTTATAGTGAATTGTACTGAAAAGTAAAAAAATAATTCTTAATATAAGAATAAAATGATTAACGAGAAAATTATTGTCATTGGAGTAAAAGCGTGGGGTGCTTTGAACTAAATTTTTACACTAACTCAGCATTTCGGAATAGAACTAGTAAGAAACTATAACAATTAATATAGAGCATCCCACGCTTTTACCCCAATGACATTAATTTTCTCGTTAATAATTTTATTCTTATATTAAGAATTATTTTTTTACTTTTTAGTTCGATTCAGTATAAAAGCGTGTTTTTTTAGTTTTTTTAAACCATAATTAATTTGTCACGAAAATTTCAAATGCTCATCTATTAGTCCTCTATGCAGTTTACTTCTGTGCTCTACTTAAAAATTTCAATACATTATCATCGCATTTGAATTCATATGCACAATACCTTTCACTATCTATGCACATCGATAGTATTTTACACACAATCAATGTGTTTTTATACGAAAATATGATTGCTACTAGAATCGTTCCGTCTATTGTCCATATACAAATATGAATGAATTATATTCACAAACTACTAAACTGAATAGAAATTTCCAAGTTGAGAGGAAATTTCAAATTTTTTATTTCGAGTGGCTCAGACATAGTCAATGGAAGCTTGCGTGGTTTCCATGGTAACCAGTTCAAGAGGCCTTCCACATTTAGCCATTCCGAAGTTCTGTGCATATTTGGAATAATCGAATAATACCCAGAGGCTTATCTCACGTGCTTCCTTCATTTGAATTCGACATGGGTTAATGCCGCCCGGCTTGATTTCCGAGTCTGATGCCCTCTCTCGGAACCAAATATAGCTCAAATAACCCGGCATCTGAAGTAAATGTGGAGATTAATCCTTATTGGATGTTGCGTGAAAGCTTTGTTGCTGTCAATTTTCGGATAATGTAAGCCGGAGGGATCTTTCCAAACGATAGACATGAGGCTTAACGAAGACTAATATAAAGAGATGTTATTCGCAAGTTTATGTATTTTGAGTATAATGGTTATTTTTTTACGAAAAAAATAAACTAATAGGTCCTTTTATTGACCCTGGAAATCTTTTTCGAATGTATAAATCCACCAGCAGATCACTTTTTAAAATAAAGTAGTTAAAATAGAATAGAATTAAAATATCTTCTGTGTGGAATAATTTCATGTTCCCGTATACGCACAGTTTGATGTTTTTATTTATTTAAATATATATTTGTAAGCAACTCGTTTAGTAGTTACAGCTATATAAATATATTAGTTTAAATAAATCGTGTATTAATTTTTTAACTTAAACCATAGGTTCCCAAAGTTTTTTGAACTGGCACCTTCTTTTCCAGGGTATATTTCGATCCCCTCCCACTCCAGATAAATAAGAGCGTACATAATACATGGTGAAAACAAAAATTAAATTTTTATAAAAATATTTTATTACTAATGGAATATATTTTTTAAAATTTTTTTTCAAAAGCCCCTAAAATTTTGTACTTGCGAATCTGAAATAGCTATTGCCACGAATATATTTAAATGTGTAACATTATGTATTTTAGTCGTAGATCGTATATTATTAGAGCAGAAACTCTATTGAATTTCTTCTGCATTTAAAAGAGGAATAAAAGTTTTAGCTTATCCATTATAAGGATAGGCAGTGCTTTTGATGATACGAAGTAATCCATAATACACGTACACTGTAGAAATCATAAACAGCTATATACATCGGAAGAGGGCGATGCTAATTACGCAAGCTGGCTTCAGTTTAGCCTTAGTTTACGTCTCATCGCATTTACAAACAATGGAAATTAAACATATGTACATATTTATAAATGTTCGAATGAAAAAGTATAGTTCTTGTTATAGTAGCTCGCAAATTACATTGCATGTTATTTATCACGTTATTTATCAAAAACTTGTTGTAACTGAATTTCTACGAGCATTTTTTGCCATTTTTTGCTTACCAAACTTTTGTTAACTTTACTGTGTTATGTATATGAGATATTTCACGTGACGTGAAAAGTTTTAATTTAATATCTAAAATTTAAAATTCCTATGTTTAATTTAAGGCAGGTCTGTATATAATGTAATATTAAGTTTTTCATCCACTTCCCGAACTACCGAAATATGGGAATTTTCGCACATGTTTAATGTTAGAAATGATTTAAATACATACAATCAACATAAGGTAACATGTATCAAAGTTCACTTTTTATTAGTACATAATCATCAGTTTGTTTGGTCTTTTTTAGACTTTATTTGGTTAATCTGCTCACACCCCTCCGTGCCAACTCAACGCCTCTGTACTTTCTTTGTTTCTTTTACTGCCCCCTGAAAACTTCAAACGTCTACAAGGGGGTGTTATTGACCACTTTGAGAACCTATGGTTTAAACTATGCATTTAAAGGTGAAAAGTGACTCGCTCATCATGATATCTCGGGAAATATCATGTCCACACAGGTACGAAATTTTGGAAGCATGTTTCTTTAGGTGAGCAGAGGATCCGCGAAGAACTGATAACTCAAAGATCGATCCACAAGAAGAGTTGTGGGGTGCTGAAGTCAAAACTTCTCCTTTTTGACTATTAGACCTTCAGATTTTAAATTTATTATACGTTTATTTTGTACTGTAGAAATCGGGTTTGTGGTGAAAATCGTCTCCCAAGTGGGTGATTAACAGGGGTTATGAAAGCGTTATTGCTAAAAAAAGGAGCTGTTTTAAACCAGTAGATTTAGAAACTTGAAATTTGGCTAACATCTCATTTATGTTATGTAGAAATCTGCAAAGAACGCGCGTTTTTTAAAAAAAATATTCTATGGGAGATTGTGGGGGTGTTATACATAAAAAAAATTTCTGTCCTTGAACGATTACTCACAGACTTGAAATTTGAAAAACAAGTTTCTTCTTTAGATGAGATCCGCTAAGAATTGGTTTTCCTGAAACCGTCTCCCCAGAGAGCTGTCTGATTTGTAGGGACATTGTAGAAAAAAATTCTCGTTTTTGAATTAATAGACCTACTAATTGGAATATGGCAAGCCTGTTACTTTTGTTGATTAGATACTCTAAGCATGGGACTTGCAGTAATTGACTTCGCAGGACGGGAAGGGTGCGTGAGGGCTTACGGAAACGTAAAGGATAAATGTAGTTATCTTTCAGAATATTAAATGCTGTCCTTTTTAAATCAAGATGTGAAATATATTGGAATACTTTTCAATATGTTAAAAGTTTCATGGTAAGACTACTTACATAGATCAAATTAATTGAAAAACAATGTGTACCTCCCTATAATATAATGAAAAATCCAGTGAAGTGGTTGATAATGGCTGGTATGTATAAAATATCTTTGCATCCTTTTTAACACGCTTTTATAAGTTTCACTTGCATGTAACGGAATCTTGGAACTCGATTTTTACCCACTTTAAAAGGTCAGATTTATTCGAAATTTTGCACACTTGTCAAGGACCGATGACAATACAATCATTTCATAATTTTGTTACATTGTCCCTTTCAGGATCGACAGGAATAAGGATAATCAGATTTAGCGAAAATTCCATATACCATTTCCAGATTTGTCGACTTATTGCATATAACATTTTCAAATTTTGCGACTAATTCCATGTACCATTTTTAGATTTGGCGACTAATTTCTTGCATCATTTCCAGATTTGGCGATGAATTTCAGATTTAGCGACTAAAAGAATAAGGTATAACCCTAAGGCGAGTGTTTTGAATTTAAAGCTAATTATATACAAGTATAAAATGCACTTGCGGTTAATAGAAATAAAACAAACAAAAAGTGTTCCTTATGTGAGAAAGTGGAGAGTTGGTGTGTGTTAGCAATTTCTAACCATAATATAAACAATTTTCTGAAAATGAAAATAAAAAAAAAAGCTCGTGCATGCGGAAAAAAATAATTTACGTTCTAACTGCTACATATTTATTTTTATAAAGCAATATGTGTGTTTAGAACTGATGATACGAATTAACATTATAGCAATACGTTCAAAAGGTGTAAAAACAATTGATACTTAATATCACCATGTTTTTATTAACTCGCTTTAATGTCTGTCCGGGTGGATTTTGTAATTGATTTTAAACTATGTGTGACTTTCGGATGAACGAGAGACTTGAAATTTGGACCATAGCTCAGAAGTGGCTGACAATGCATAAAAATGTGGGGGGGGGGAAATGAAAAGGAGGAATTTTATAATTTTTAGTCCGTATAAAAACATGGTACATTAAATTTTTTTTTTAATTCGAACTTTTTCCTCAAAACACATTTTTATTTCTTTGACCTGTTCTATAGAGACGGAAACTAAAATAACGATAAGGGACTCATCCGAGGCCCCGTAAACGGTGAGAATGAATACACTTCAGACCCGTTAATTAATATCCATTGAAGAGCAAGACTAATTATAGTAGCCGCATAATTCCGGCTCCACAAATATCAAACTCAAGGATAAATTCAACAATGAATAAATTATAGTTTAAGAAAAACTAAAAAAACACGCTTTTATACTGAATCGAACTAAAAAGTAAAAAAATAATTCTTAATATAAGAATAAAATGATTAACAAGAAAATTAATGTCATTGGGGTAAAAGCGTGGGGTGTTCTAAACTAGCTCTATTCCGAAATGCTGTGTTTAGTGTGAAAATGTAGTACAAAGCACCCCATGCTTTTACCCCAATGACATTTTCTCGTTAATCATTTTATTTTTATAGTAAGAATTATTTTTACTTTTTAGTTCGATTCAGTATAAAAGCGTGTTTTAGTTTTTCTTAAACTATAATTTATTAAAATGAAAACCCTACATTATTATGTAATTGCTTTATAAAAACGTTGCTTCTTTCATGAATTAAATAAAAATAATTTAACTTAATAACATAAATAAATAATGTATTAAAAAAAGTTTAATGAACATAAAACCCAATTTCAATATAACTGCATCATTTAGATTGTCAAAACTGTGTGTGTTTCATCAAAAAGAAACAAAAAATATACTTAAAATATTTTGCCTTAAGCAAGAAAAAAAAGTGAGAAAATATGTATGTATTTGGATATATAATATTATATATTTGAGTTAAAAATTGAGTTAAGTTAAAAAAAACAAACATATATACCAGTCTAGCGAAACTTTTTTAATCCCACAAATAAAATCCTACATAATTCTCAAAAAAAAAAAAAAACCTTTTTATATACAGATAATAAAAGGAGAAAGGATTTTATATCCAACCAAAAAATAAGAATCAAAGAAATAAAAATAAGTTCATATTTTAATTATTTCAAATACAAAGATAAAGGGAGAGAATTCGTTTCAAAAGTAAAAATAAATATCCCGTTAAAAAAATGTAAAACAGAAACAAATACTTTAAATCTCCTTATGAAGAAAACAGTAACCAGTTTTCGCTAACCTTTTGCACAGTTTATATAGTTTATTCAAATTTAAAGTTCTCAAAGGGGTTTTAAAACTTAGTTCGTCCCTTTGTTCGGAATGAAAAATGACTCTATTTGAATTTACACTTAGTCTGGGAAGAACGTAAAAGATTAACTTTTATCAGACGACATTTTTGGTTCGTTTTTGTAAGTCTCCTGAGAAAATAAGGAACGAGGCTTACGTGGTGTAGTTAAAATGGGATCAAAAAGTTTTTCCTTAAATGTAAAAAAACTTTCTTTTAAAAATAAATATAAATTTTCTTTTCATCAGTTTTATTTTGCTGAATTTCAACATTAGCACATACTTTATTAGTTTGTTAAATGATTTTAAAGAATTATGAATGATTTAAATAATCAAAAGACAAATATTTCTCATCAGAACGTAAGCAAAATCCTTGAAAAGATTATAAATTCGAAAATGTTTATCGTATTCTTATGATAAATTTAAACAGCTTATCAAATTTATACAGATATAATACATTTGTAAATTATATTGATTTCCCCTTTGTAGGTAAGAAATATATATATTAGTACTTACACTTTGAAATAAAGCCTTAAATACGAATATAATAAACTTAATAAATATAATCATAGAAGTATTTAATATACTGTGGAACAATGGCGTAACTAAAATCTTCATTTTGGGATATACCATATTTTTTTTGATCCTAACATTTTTCTTCGATATTTATTACTAATGCATTAAACTTATAACAGAATTTCAAAATGAAAATTTTTCAATATTTTTTGCTTTTTAAAAATTTATAGTAAATTTTTTCAAAAAAAAAAAAAAAAAAAAAAAAAACATTTAGGAGAAAGTAGAATTAAAAATAATAAACTATTTATTTTTTAGATGTTAAACTCTGAAAAAAAAATCCTCTTTTGCAAGCCACTATTTAAAAAATTTGCTAAAATAAAAGTTTTTGATACATTAATTTTGTTTTTTAAATACTCAATTTTTAATATTTTTTTATTTATTTTAGGTGATTTATTGTTAAATAATTAATATCTTAACTCTTTGTTGATATTTAATAGTTCGTTTTGTATCTAAGCCTGAAAAGAACATAAAAATTCTAATAATATTTTCGAGAGATTTTTGAAAAATATATCTAAAACTCTCAAACTTAAATCTATACTGTTTATGATAGGATGTACAGAAGTTTTTTGCAGATAATTTTATGAATCCGTAGGAAATAGGAAGCACGAGATTCGACAAAAATAAAATTCGAGAAAAACACATTAAAAGTTTGTAAAGATATAGGTTTGGAATTGACAACATTCACAAAACTTTAAATATCAGATATAAAATTTGGAGTCGAGCATCTCAACCGGATGCTCCAGATTAAGGGGGCATAGTACCCTGTATACAATTTTCTTATATACATGTATGAAAATATTTACATGTATCCTATTTCAACATTCATAAAGTATACATTTCAGGAGAAAAAAACATTATTTATAAAGAAACAATTATTTAAAATTATAAATTTTTAAAAGTATTTGAATGTTTAAAATTTTTACATCTACGAATTTAGAAAAAAAAATTATTCAAAAATATTTAATTTTCTTAAAAGTATTCACTATTTTGTGTATGAGATTGGTATTACGAGTGGTAGTTTTTTTTGAAATTTTTTTTACAATTTCTTTCGTATCGCGGACATTATAAAAACTGTAAAAAAACTACCGCGTATTTACTCGAATCTCAGCCGTACTTTTTTCCTTTATAAGCCCTAATGAAAATCGAGTGCGGGTTATAATCGAATTGAGAAAAATATTCGTTGGATAGAGCAATTGGAGCTATTACAGGCTCATGTATGGATTTAAAAGTTTAGAATACATTAATACCTCGACTTATGTTACCCCGACTTATGTCTTTAAATCTCTCTTTCTCTCATATATTTCATAATTCTCTATTAGCATGAAATTCATACATACCGTCTAGCATTTCAGTAGTAATCAAGCTGAGTAATCTTAAGTTCAAATTCACAACTTAGTAATTCGAGTGATTTTGACTCGCGAGTTATCAGTTTACACTGTGCGTCACGCGATAGCATATATCGCCTTCACACAACCGGGCGGCGATCTCAAACAAATACCTTGACCCTCATAATTTAGTATAAGCCGATGCCAATAGTTAGTTATAATAACTACCCTTGTGAATACAATTACTATTGAACTCATGAGGATAAAGCAATTTCAGAGGTATATAATATAATACAATACATTAAACTATAAACATAACACAACACACAAAATATATATAGGAGAAAAGCGAGCCATTCAACCATTAGGTAAGATATTTCTGGAACTATTAGACCTACAGTCCTGAAATTTGAGTGGGATATTACTTTGAAACAGTAGAGATCCACTAAGAGCAGATTTTGTAGAAATCAGCTCCCAAAGAGAGTTGTGGGGGCGTCATAAATAAAAATTTCTGTTTTTGAACTATTAGACCTACAGACTTGAAATTTAGCGAATATATTTCTTTTATTGAATCCTCTAAAAATAGGTGTTGCGCAGCAGTCGACCTAAAGGGACATTGGGGGAGGGGCGTGTTAGAGATAAAAATTTCCCGTTTTTGAATTGCCGTATTTATTCGAATCTAAGCCACCATCGATTCTAAGTTGCACCCCAAATTCTCAACATGTTTTATGAAAAAAATTTGGTATCGTTTCTATGCCACATTCTCCAATTCTCTACCAGTCTCTGAGTGAAAATAAGAAAACTATTGTAATAGGTTCATCAGTATCTGATAACTTAGAAGTTTTATTCTAACCATCAGTGTCGTGTTTTGAAAATGATTCGTCACTTCCATTGTCACAGCTGACTTCGGCATTGGTGCCGGCGTCACCCTTTTCCCACACCTGTGTCATCTTCCGTGCCATCCAGCGTATTTGTTATTCAGCATTTTTTAAAAGGATGAATTATAGAATACAAAAGAATCATTGAAGGCTGTTGAACATTTACAAGCAATATAGTATTCAGTTTACGCCATTGACGTATATTTGTTACATGTGTGTTGAATTTTCAGTGGTTACCGCTCTATATTTCTTCTTCTGCGTATAAAATTGCCTCAATTTTCATTCTTGCGTCAGAGTGAGCTCGTTTGATGTTATTACAGATATCTTTGATGTTTAAGTGATTAAAATACAGTGTATATAAAAAATTTCCTAAATACGACCAGACAACGATGCATAGAATAGACCAGTGCTTCTCAAACTTTCAATACTTGCTACCCAATATTCTATTATAATTTTCATCGTGGCATTCTTCCATAGAAATAACAATGCAGACATTCAATAATACTATACTTTGACGCTAAAGCTAAAATACGACTTTAACCTCTTAAGCTCCACCGGCGTGTGTATACGTCTATCGCACCTCATGCGTTACATTCCCCTGCGTATATATACGTCTCACACAAATCATGCGTTTCATTCTCCGGGCGTATATATACGTCTTTCCGAAGTGTGATCTTTTCTGTGCACTGTTATCCACAAAATTATTCCGAAGGCTTTGGTATGCAATAAAAGGACCTTGATGGTGTTAGCGAAATATTTACTTATTTCAGAGAATTTGCTTATTTTTATTCCTTTTCTTCCACCCACCCACCCCAATGCATCCCATACGCGCTCCTACGTGGAAAACGAAGGCATTGGGGAGCGAATCGCGTAACTTTTAATCGGCAGCAAAGGGATTATTTATAAACCGCCCAAAATATTAAGAAAAGGGTTAATTTTTGTATTCAGTTTTATATATGAAAAGCCCAAGGGTTTACTGATAATTATTAAACTTTTTCTCTTAACTTGGTATTCTTAAATTAATTGTAAAATACATTGTACAGTACAAATACATTTATAAGTGTAAATGTAAGTTTTACTTTTTATTATGTCAGAATGCATTTTGTTTGTTTTACTTTCAGTAAATTAATTTTTTTAAATATTTTGTTCTTGACTTTTCAATCTTCTCGAATCCCCCCCCTCACAGAGTCATCACACCCCTCAAGGGAAGCGCGCCCCACAGTTTGAGAAACGCTGGAATAGATTGAATACTGCAGATAAATTACGGAATGGGATAAATCACCGATGCAAGTGGCCAGAATGGATGTATTTTCCTTTTGAAAGGGATAGAATTTCAATCCCCCCAACAAATGTTTTGCCTTCGATTCTAAGCCACACTCTATTTTCAGTAGCACTATCACTGGAAAAATAGTGCGGCTTAGATTCGAGTAAGTACAGTATTTTGCTTACAAACACGTTCCTTCTGTTGAGTAGAAACCAGTAAGAACAGGATTTGCGGAAATGGACTAAGAAAGTTTTCGAGGGGTTACGAGGGAAATATAGATGGAAAAAAAATCCTCGTTTGTTAAAATTAGATTCAGGGACCTGGAATTTGACAAACATGTTTCTTTTAATGAGCAGAGATCAGTTAAAAGTGATGTTTGAGGAAATTGACTACGATGTGAGGTGCTATAGGGGAATGAATGATTAATATACTTTTGAGAAATTCAAGACCTGTTCATTGTAAAACAATAGGCAAGTGGTATAAAATATTTTTCGACACAATCGAAGGCTTAATGTTTGGTCTTATCCCGGCACTTCTCGCGCAGGGCTACTTCTCCCCCGGCTCTTCCCGCACCCACCGCCTAACTTTTTTTCAACGTTCCTTCTAAACCTTTTTTGGAAAATGGGTAGTTTCTCATGTAGTTGACTTTAAGGTCATATCCTTTGAGGAGCCTTGGCTTGTAGGCGAATTCTATATGTATATTTTTGGATATTGCCTCTTCGGGTATGTCATACCCTGCACGTGAATCACCGTTACAGTTCTGAATGCATGCGAGCACGTTTTAAATCTTCTTTATGCTATGGCGTATCATTGTAGTTATGATGGAGAAATGTGATATTTAAGTAATTTAAAAAATAAAGAATTTAATAAATATAGTGCAAAAGTATTTTCGGATGAAGAACTTCTCTTTGTTGTTATGATGAGGAAAAATCAAATGATGAAGAGTACAATAGCAAGTATGATTCCTCCACTGAAATCGATCCAGAATTAGAAAAGAAAGACCCTGTTGAAAATAAATGTTTTATATGTAGAGTACACAAAAACATTTGAGAAGAACGTAATTTTAAAGGAGATAACTGGTACACATCTTATTCACTTTCAGAAGTTTTGAAGAAAAAAAACTATTGCTGGAACAATAAGAGAAAATAGAAAGAGAAGTTCCAAAATTTTTGAAGTTAAAGAATAGAGAAGTTTACTCCTATATGTTTAGTTTTAAAAAGATACAGATTAAAAAAAATTAAGATCCACAGTGAAAAAGTCGCACTCACCCACGTCGAGATGAAAGGAGTGTATAAACAATGCACTGAATGCCCTTATAAGAAGAACAGAAAAACTAAATTTTCGTCTGAAAATGTAACAAACTTATTTATTCCCTACTTCTCTTCCTTTTTAACCTTTGTATACAAATTTTACATTAAAACACAATGCAAACACTCTTGGGTATGACATACCCTGCGCTAGAACCTTGGGTCGTTTTTTTCACGCGAGTGATGCCGGGTTAAGTAACAATAACCTAAAAAGAATGTATATTCTTTCAATGTCACGAAATACCCAGCTAAAGCGGGTGGGTTGATACACCTCAAAGAATAAGCGTATACAGGGATGCGCACCATTTCAAAGTCAGGTGTGACAATGAGAGTGAAGAATCCTCTTAGAAACATCTAGATGATACTGACGGTTTGAGCAATTTTCCGCTTATGTATATATTTGAAAACTTTTAATACTGGTAAAATACATTATTAACTTTTTATTGTTTCTTAATAATTTTGAAGAAAATTTCTTGAGTATAGGTTATTCATTTACCCAATGTTTATTTTTTTTCAAAAATGTGTTGAGAATCGGGGGTGCGACTTAGAATAGAAGACAGCATATTTTCACAAAAATGTTTTGAGAACCTGGGGAACGGCTCATATTCGAGTAAATACGGTTTGTAAAAAAAATAGAGTGCGACATGCTTTTTCACGTAAAAAGGAATTTTGTTTTGAAAAAAGATTTTTTATGCGAGTTTTTCCAAATCTGTACTTTGTTCCCGGATATTACTCGTGGATCAGTCACATTCTTTGTGAAACGATATTGATTCCAAATCTTTATTCCTCAGTGTTGCAGTACTTCTTGTTACTATGCTTAGTGATCCTTATAGAATTTTCATACTGAACTTAAGATTATTTTATTATCAAAGTACGATTTTATCAAGAACAGATATGAGAAAAAAAAACCTGCGTGTTTAAAAAATTAATTGTTCCACGTAATGAATAACCTACTTCTAAATGAGTATTTTGTTTTCCTAATGCACATTCATTGATCGCATTTTTAATGAAACATGTTTATTCAAATTAAAATAATGCACGAAATAATGAAATACATTTTTCCGCATTAATGCTTAACTGGATTCTGCAGGTAATTTTCTTCTAAGAGAATTGGAATTACTTGTCACTGATCTGAATTGCTATGAATTTTATTGAATAGAGTAGTTATTAGAATGTCAAAACATTTCTAAAGCTCCTTACGCATTTAAAAGATGCGTAAGTCACCAAAGAGAAATGAACTACTTTTTAAGGAAATAAAACAAACAACGATGCTACTAATTTATTACTCTAATTATCTTCTTAGTTTCGGGAAGAAACAGTATTCAAAATTTTGAATGAAGTATGTGTTGGAAGAAATAAATCATGTAGTTGAAATTGCAAAGGACGACAGATATTATTTATTAATATGGCTCTGTACTTGAACGTAATAAGGAAAATAAATTATAACCCCTCCTCTCTTTCATAATTTTTAAAAGTGTATAAATCAAAATTCAATTAAAAATACTTTGTATTAGTACACTCATGTCCATAAATTAAGAATAATGAAGTTCAGGCAAAGAAAGAGACAGAAGCAAAACAAATTTGACTTATTTGTAAAGTCTATTTATTAAACAAAATTTAAAGAGCAAAAAAGATGCTATATGTTTGATATAATTAATAAAAATTGCGATTTTTACTCCCTGGAGCAAATTTCAAAAAAGAACCTATTTACAAAAAACAGTATAACATGGTTAGTATGATGGTTAATACGGAGTATGTCTCCCGGACGATGCAATACAGGCCTTACAACGCCTACGCATGCTGAGTATCAAATTATCAATCTGATCTTGGGGAATATTACACCACTCGCCAAGCAATGCTCTCCGAAGTTCCGGTAGACAGGTGGGAAGGGGTTGACGGGCTGCAATTCGTCGTCCAAGCATATCCCACACATGCTCCATTGGATTCAAGTCCGGTAAATATGCTGTCCAATCCAGCATATTTACCGGAGACGAAGGCCTTCAATCCTCCGATTGAAGGCATTCGTCTACAATGTTTGCACGGTGAGGACGGGCGTTGTCATCCATAACCAGAAATTCAGCACCCATGGCACCCCGAAACAAACGTACATGTTGTTCCAGAATGACATCCCGATAGATGTGGCCTGGCATCGTTCACTCTGAACATGCAAGTCAGTTCTGGAACCAAGAATAATTCCTTCCCAAACGAGCCATCCTGCACCACCGTAACGGTGTCGTTCAATGGTGTTCTCTTGGTGGTAACGGGTACCTGGCGCTCTCCATATGAAAGTCCGGTGAGAATCAGACTGCAAACTAAACCTGGGCTCGTCGGAAAACATCACACAAGACCACTGTTGCGGTGTCCACAATGCATGCTCTCTACTCCAGGTTAATCGCAGGCGACAGTGAGTTGCGGTAAGGGGAACACATCTGACAGGCCTAGGAGCATAAAGACCAATGTGCTCTAATCGTCTGTACACGGTCTGCCTTGAAACTGTCGTACTGGTAGCTGAAGAGATAGGTCTGATGCTGTGCTCCGTCTGTTTCTTTTGGCAGTAACTGCCAAATACCGGTCCTCATTCGCCGTGTAGGGGAGCGATGCACGTTAAATCTGTCGAGAGCTCAAACGTCCTCCCGTTGGTGTGGTGTGGTTGTTAGGAGAGGGGGTGCCAGCTCAGGTGTCGTCCGCGTCACTTGACCAGGGTTCAAAATTACACGGACCGTCGCCAAATGCCCTCGTGTTGCTAATCAGTGCGAGGTTAATATTCACTCACTCACTGGTCCTCATTCGGCGTTGTAACTCGGGGGCGACTGTGCTGTAACATCTACTCACATTACCATCATCTTTGTATCGTTGCCAAAGCCTGGAGATGACACTCTGGGCGATTCCAAGTTCCGCGGATACTTCCAGCTGGGTACATCCACATTTCAGTCGTCCGATAATTCTACCACGTAAAAAATCATCCAAATGCTTCCTTTGGGGCATAACTATGCGGTTATTGCACTGAAAGGCTTTTAAAGCGCTTGTGAACAATTTTACTATTTTGCCACCGTTCCTTATATACCCCTCTCTTACACTCTCGTCATTGTGACGTACTATCTGCGCCATCTGGTGGTTTCCTGTAATTTGCATATTCTTCAAGATGTGTGTGATAATTCTAGAGGTGAAAATTTATTTTAGAGTTCAATTTCTGTGGGATTCTGAATTATCCTCTTAATTTATGGACATGAGTGTATTTTAATTATCATAAAATCCGGCATATAACGCGCACCTATACTTTCAAGATGCATTTTTTAATTTTCAGATATATTCGCCGTATAACACGCAACCCCTATTTTATAAAGAAATCTGAAATGTACGTGCGGAATGCTCATATGTTTTGGAGCCATTTTTTAGATATATTTTCCCAAGCTTTAGAAAAAAATATTGTATACTTCTAGAGCTATAACACTTTATAGGTTCATAAGGAATGCCATTCCTTTTAAATAAACAGTATTTCGATATATGTAGAAGCCTAAATTTTTTCTTTGCTCATCCTTTTTTTTACTCTTAAAGCTCTCCTTTTTATACCCGGCGTATAACGCGTATCCACAAATTTCGATCTTATTTTTTGTGTCAAAAGTGCGCGTTATACACCGGATTTTACGGTAGTTCATAAATACAGTCGACTCTCAATAATTCAAACCTTCAATAATACGAACCTCTCGCTCATTCGAAGTAAATGCTCAGTCCCTAGAAAAAGTCTTGATATTTCGAAGTAAAACAATACGTTTTGATAAACTTAATATTTTGAAGTAAAATCTGTGGCTGGCCACACTACAACATGCGATAATTCGAAGTTATCTTATAAACTCTCGACCATTCGAACACTTACTATCATGTAGAGTCCTAAAATAAACAGGTTGGTGCTTACAAGTTTTGCGTTGTGTTGTCTTTGCGTGTCTCCTCTGTAACGTAGCCGCTTTGATGATCTTCTGTCTGCTACTCCTTCTTAGTGTTTTCCGATTCCTCAGTCGAAAAGACTTTTATTGTTTTCATTCCTTTAAGTGGACAATAGACCCACCGCAGCTGTTGTCAGCCGTCCACATCTTTCGTTTAACACGTGGCCTTACTACACATGCGTTCAGAAAGGATGGTCCACTATTGTGAAGAAGAGATGCGTAGCATTGTGTATGAATGTATTCTCTTAATACAGGACTTTTAGCTTCTGAAATGCTTTTATACTGTATAATATGTACTTCTTTAAAATACTTTAAAATAATTTTGTGCATACGTACAATTGTTTTTTATTACAAAGTTTCAAATTTAAATGTCTTTGAAAAAGAATTTCTCTTCGTGTATTTTTGGAATTTTTTCCTACGCTCTTGATAATTCGAACTCTTGATAATACGAAGTTTTTCATTGGTCCCTCCAACTTGGAATTAAAGAGAGTCGACTATATATAATGGGTGTTGCCGAATTCGACCGAGAAATTCACATGGTTGATAGTAGGCAGCATGGGAACGACAAAGCACCATGGGGGCGCAAACCACGTTTAGTCGATGAAAATCGCGATAATAGTAGCCGTCGGGAGGTCGAATGTAGACGAGGGGTGTAGCCAAACGAATGTCAGCATATACATAGACTGCCCGAATACCTCAAGGGCGCAAAATACCTTGTTTTCCTGCAGTACGCCCTCCCGGAATCGCTGCAGTGAGTACTGGTAAGTGCGCATAAGAACGTGAGGTTTATGCACGATGATGACCATCCATGTTACATATCCCGGTAACTCCTGTGTTTGGGTTCCCTGACTGTAATCCCTTGGATTTCGTTTTCTGGAGCCACCTGAAATCGTTTGCGAATAAGACACCGCGGGCTACAGTGGAGGATTTCACGGCATGGGTGATCCTGGCTTCAGCTGACATCGACAGCATATCGAACTCGTTTGAACGCGTCCGTTAACCCGGCATCACTCGCGTGAAAAAAACAACCTAAAATTTTCGCGCAAGGTGTGTCATGCTTAACGTGACCATTTATTCTCTGACTCAAAACGGGACATTGTTTTGCTTAGGTCAATTAACAGGTATACAATGAAAAAAAAACAATTTTTTAATTTATTCAGAAAAATTTAGTTAGCTTAAAAGTTACGAATTAAAAAATGTACCCAAAATGTTTATATTTATATTTATCAGAGGAACAAATCTGCTATAGCTGATGAAGATTTTAAGTTTGAATGAAACTCTTGGAGCGTTTTTTTTATATTCACCTTAATTATCAACATCCCTTTTAGAACTGAAAAAACCCAGTGTCTAATTTCTGATGTCCACTATTTGTTCATCATAGAAAATATTCTTTCTAGTGGAGCATTTGTAGCAGGCAAACATAAAATATATTTAAATAAAATAGAAAAGTTTTCATGCTGTAGATTGTTGGCGTGAAAGTGTTTGAATACTTCCACCCAACGAGTTTCCGTGGAAACATTTAGATCATTTTTATTCGGTTACTTTTTGCGATGTAATGTAGTTAGAAATTAATTAAAATTCATCAAAAACTTCTGTATCTTTATTACAGTTAATATACTCCTTTTCAATTAATACATCCAGAGATTTTTGAACGTTTTACCATGTGGGGACCTTTTTTAAATCTGCCCAATAAAATATCTCCATTACTTTGGTAAGAAATCAAGTTCACTGCTCCAGATATTTACGGCTTAATTTATAAAATTCTGTAGCCGTCCTTTTCACAAACTCTCCATTATCTTTCGATTTCACCATCAATTGACGGACCGTAAATGGAAGAGACTGATTGATCTGTTTCTGAGTCAAATTGTCTTTTAGTTGATTGATTTCTTTTGCAGCTTCAACTGCCGATACAGTCTGACCTTCAAGTTTCAATACAGTTTCAATACAGGAACAGCTTCGAGCGGTTTCCGAAAACGGAACAATTTTGCGTCCCAGAGTTCATTTTGGGGACACTGGGACTCGTTAATTATAAAAAGGGACAGTCTCGTTCAAAACGGGACGTCTGGTCACGTTAGTCATTCCCAAGGGTGTTTACATTGTGTTTTTACCTTAAAGTTTGTATACAAATGTTAAAAAGGAAGAAAAGTAGGAAGTAAAACATGTTTATTACATTTTTCACACGTAAATTTAGTTTTTCTGTTCTTTTTATAAGGGCATTGCTTATGCACTCCTTTAATCGCACCGTGAGTGCGATGTTTTCACTGGATCTTAATTATTTTTTAATCTGTATCTTTTTTAAACTCAACATATAGGATTAAACTTCTCTATTCCTTAAATTTAAAAATTTTGGAACTTTTTTATTTACTCTTGTTTCCAGCAATAGTTTTTTTCTTTTCAAAAGTTCATCTGAAAGTGGATAACATGTGTACCAGTTATCTTCTATAAAATTACGTTCTTCTCTCAAATGTTTTTGTGTCTCTATATATAAAACATTTATTTTCAACAGTGTCTTCCTTTTCAAAATAAGGATCGATTTCGGTGGAGCAATCCTACTTGCTGTTATACTTTTCATTTGCTTTTTTTCTCCTTATAACCGCGAAGAGAATTTCTTCATCCTAAAATACTGTTGTGTTCTATACCTATTAAATACCATATCTATTAAATTCCTTAAAAATGACATTTCTTCATCATTACAATAATACGCCATAGCATAAGGAAGATTTAAAATGTGTGTGCTCATGCATTCGGAACTGTTACGGTGATTCACGCGCAGGGTACGGCATATCCGAAGGGGTGATATTCAAAAAAATATATTTAGAATTCGCCCACAAGATACGGCCTCTCAAAGGATATCACATTAAAGTCAGCTACACGAGAAACTATCCAAAAAAGTTATAGAAGGAGCGTTGAAAAAAGTTAGGCGGTGGGTATGACACATCCTGCGCGAGTACTGCCAGGTTAATCCTTCGTCCGTTGGTGTCGGCTGTGCTATGGTAAATACGGCTACAAATTAGAGTTATTCATTTGATGCTCACTTGTGTCGTGACATTTCTGAGGTCAAACTGTGATACAGTGTTCGTATTGTAAACATGCTTTACGTCAAATAAATGTATTTGTTACCTCATACTGCCCCTTTTCATTGTACTCGGCATCACACCCTTCAGAACTGCTTTTGCGACTTACTCCAACTAAACGTGGTTTGCGACCTCATGTTCTATGCTGATTTGTCGTTCCCATGCTGCCTTATATCACCCCACTTAGTTCGTCGGTCTGATTCGGCAACATCTTGTATATATTGTCTACATTTAAGGTATCGGACTACTTGAGACAACTTTTTTTTTAAATGGATATATGGGGAATTTTTTGTTTTTAGATTTGTTTAGTATATTTTAAGAAAAAATATGCTAAAATTAAGAAGAGAAAAAGAAATTATTATTAAAATGGGGAAAATGGGTAAAAATTTACAAAAATAACAAACGTGGCCCATTTTGTATCAAAAGTTTACAAATGAATTTTCAATTTTTCAACTCTGATGTGTTGCTATATTATTCATTTTTGAAATGACCTTCGGGATAAGAGATATTTTAATTTTTACCAAAACTAGACCACTTTATCTTGGTTATTATATGAAATTGTTTTAAAAAAAACAGTGATTATATTAACATAAGGGACTGTAAATTTTTTAATAAAACAGTGATTGATACATCTGAAAGTTAAAACTATTCTACTATTATACAGAACTTACAGAAAAAATATCACAGTTAATTATGTTCAAGACTTTTTGAACAATCGCTGTCCCCGATTGAGCATTTTCAAAAAACACATTTCGAGTAAAACGCGTTTTAAAGTGACTCATCTTGCTTAAAGCAATGCCATTTGCTTTTACTAAAACACTAAAAGTTTTTGTTCTAGAGAACGGAAAATAATACACTTGGTATTTTTATAAATCTAATTAGATGGGCCTTTCAAATAAAGTCATAAAAAATTGTCAATTTTCGGCAAAATTCACAATTTTAGGGTAGACGGATACCTACATGCTAGGAAAATCTATTATTTTTAATATTTGAATAATTGGATCTATACTGATATTCTTGACCTGTTTTTTAATGAATATTCTAATGTATTAAAACTTTTAAGGTTAGCTAATATTAACGAAGCTTCTCTACATTCTACTTCCCTTATGAATTCTACGAAATCATTAATATCAAATAATCCGTATGATTTGCGTTGTGACGATTATAATTTAAATTTAATTCTTCGAGCAACTTTTAAAAAACTACGGGACACAATAAGTTACTATACGTACTTGTAGCCAAACCCAGCGATTGTAATGATCTAAACTGCGTTTCTATTAAATCATACATTTTTCTCAAAACTGTTACTTTAAAACAGGATTGTACTGGATCAATTAATAAAATTTTATGTATGAGATGAAATAATTATCTGTTCTACCAAACTTTTCTCTTAATAGTTTTATCGATGCATCATAATTTGGATCTCTAAGCGAAAATCCCGAAACTGCATTTAAAGCAATTCCCTCAAGATATGTTTTTAGATATGTAAACTTTTAAATTAGTCAGTGAATCAATTATGAATCGTAACTTCAAAAGAATTCCAAAAGAGAGAGAGAGGAGAGAGAGGGGGAGAGGAAAGAGGAGAGTCTAGATATTTACTATAATCATCTTGAAAAGTGTGTATATTTAACTTAAGTAATTTAAAAGTTTTAGCTTCGTTTCTAAAGGAAATAGTATTCCTATTAACTGCACTTGGACCGCTTGTCCTAATTTCCTGTCTATCGGACAATATTTATATTTGTCTCTGCAGTTTCGTTTGAAGTCAATACCCTTATCTTTATGCTCTTCGCACGATGCGTATAGCTTGAGTGAATATTAACGTCACATTGTTTAGCTACACGAGGTCTTTTGGCTACGGACCGCGTAATTTTGAACCAAGGTCAAGTGACGCGGACGACACCTGAGCTGGCACCCCCTCTCCCAACTACCACACCACACCAACGGGAGGAGTTTTGAGCTCTCGACATATTTAACGTGCATCGCTACCCTGTACGGCCAATCTTCAGTATTACTGGGCTGGAACTCATGGCACGCTAGCCATGATCCGATACATTGACCACTTGTCTGCTGCGGCCACACGATGAGTATAGCTGCCATTGCACTGGTTTTAATTTCTAATTGTATATGCTCATCAGCTTTAATTCATTTATTGTTTTTGTGAGCTGAGACTTTAAGCTCAAAAGCTCATCAAATTTTGCCTTTTAAGTAATATTCGACAGAAATTTCCTTACCTAAAGTAGTTTCTTTTTTGTTAAATATGTTTAGTAAGGGAAATCCCTAAATTTTTTTTTTAACCTTTCAAAAGATCCTTTATCAAATTTAAACAATTGAATAAATAAAAAAAAAATAAATAAATGTGCCTACCTCGATTCTCAACTCCTCACTATGAGTAGTAAGTCATCCCAAAATTGATCCAGGAAAAATGAACAACCAATTAATTTTCAATGTATATTCCACTTAAATTTCCGTAAAGTATGAAGCCCTTGGCACCATAAAATGTGTCGCGTATTTATTGCGTATTCACTTTTCGAATATCAGTCTTTACTTTTAGTTTTTAAATATTTATTATTAAGACACGTTACGGCACACAACACACAAAAAATTAAATATTCGTTAAAAAATTCAGTAAAGTTCGACAGTAAAGTTCGGTGAATAGTCGTGTAACATTAACGTAAATGAAATATTCTCTCCTTCGAAATTGTCATCTCCCATAACTATGCTTTGCTGAGATCTGCTATACATGTTCCGAAAACTTTGCAAGAAGTCTTCATTTGGGACGGAGTTCAAAATCCTCGTAACGTTTCGTTGGATGTCAGGAATATCGTCAAATCTCTTTCCTTTCAAAGTAAATTTGAGTCGTGGGAATAGTAAGAAGTCTAGAGGATTAAGATCTAGAAAGTATGGGGATGTTCAATTTGCACCCACCCTCCTTTTTTTTGCCAGGAGATGTTTGATGATATTGGTTGTGTGAGAGTGATCATTGTCATGAACAAAAAAACCATGAACCTTGTGCCATGAACCATGAACTTTTCGCGCGGATTCACAGTTAATCTGCAGTTCTTCAGCTATCATGCGCACAGTTAATTTACGATCTTTCGTGATTAATTTCCTCACTTGCTCAATATTTTCTTCACTGACTGAGGTCACCGGTCTTCCGCTACGAATGTTGTCAGAAACACTTTCCCGGCTTTCTCGAAGACGGGAGAACCACTCGTACATACACTTCAGGGAAAGTGCTTGATCTTCATAAACACGTACCCGCACCACATAAGCTTCTTTCGTTGTCTTGCCAAGCTCAAAAGAAAACT
Source organism: Trichonephila clavata (assembly GCA_019973975.1). Taxonomy (NCBI): domain Eukaryota; kingdom Metazoa; phylum Arthropoda; class Arachnida; order Araneae; family Nephilidae; genus Trichonephila; species Trichonephila clavata. Next base: position 248,675 of record BMAO01004773.1, read on the forward strand.
TTAAAATGATCTTTTGTTCCTTCATTTTATTGTTCTCAGTTAAGAACCAACGCACTGAACAAGCACTTTGTAAAACAAGTCTTACATGGAACACAAGCAGCTCTCAGCTGAACAACGTGAGGGGCAGATAGTCAACACCTGCTGTTATGCATGTGCAGCGTTTTGTTTCGCCAGTGTTGCCAGATCGTTCGTTCTGACTTCACTTACCGAACTTTATTGTCAGAGGTTGTGTATTTTGTGGAAAGTCCCAACCCTTAATTTCGGGGTTTTGTAATCTGCCAAAGTTATTTAGAGACTGATTGAATTCCCTATCAGTTAAGAAAGATTCACGCATACTTCCCTTTAGGGATTAATGAGAAGCAAGGTGCCACATCCTGTTCCCACGTCATCCGAAATGAGGAACATTATAAAAAATATGCTCAGTTATTTAGACGCACATTCCAATGGTGAAATGATTAACAAAATGGATGACATCGAACAACTTGTTGACAATTTGATGCTAGATATTGGAAAGAAAAATATCAGATTATTATCCAAAAACTCAAATGTTTTGTTCTTGTGAATGTTTTTGTTTCATTGATTTTTATTGAATGCATGCATTTGTACATACCTATGTAAATAAAATAAACTCTGATAAACTTAATTTTGTTAATCTTTTTTGTTTTGGTTCTTTTGCAATATCCTTTAACGCGAAAAACTATTTCAGTCCCTTCAGTTTTGTGTTAAGTGATTTTCACTGCATACAAACTCCAGTGCGCCTCACTGTAACGTTACGCGCCTTCAAATGAAACCATTTGGGTTTGCCAGGCCTGTTATAAATAATCGTCTTTGAAGAGCATGGAATATTTATCGTTCGGTTTACTGAATTGTCGTTTGATCAAAAGATAATGAATGGTCAGTTTTGTTCCTCTCTGGTCTTGTAACTCAATGAATGAGAAGTACAAATAGTTTTCGGTGTCTATGAGGGAATTAATTAACCATGTTAAAAGTTGTGTGCATTATTCTCTGATTTAATAGGGTGCTGATCAATGCTCTTTGGGCAGCGTGTGCTTTTGAGAGTTTTGTAATCGATGGATTTAAGCCACCCCTTTGTAGAGCTTAGTTTATAAAATGGAATTTTATAGATTACCTCACAAGTGTATTTACATCTACGTATTTGAATAAGTATGCTTGGATTCATTTGATTGATGTATTTAAGTTACTGTGTATTCATAGAATTAAAACACAAACCTCGGGTGTTCATTAATAAGTCAAATATTACACTTTAAGCAAACAAGGCTATAAAATAGTCTTTAATGTTATACTTAAAACTGTATAACAAGTAACTTAACCCATTTAAATTTATTTTTTTTGGCCGTGGGTAGCCTAGTGGTTAGAGCATCGGACTCCAGGCCGGAGCTCCTGGGTTCGATGCCCGATGCCACTAAATACCACCGAGTATACACGGAGCGCGTGCTCGTTAAATCAGTGAGTCCGAAAGTCTTGTGGGTGGTTCCAGAAAAAAACCACGAGTGCAGGGGGCTGGAGAATATTTCCCTCCCCTTCAGTTCCATGAGTAAATTGTGGAGGTCGAGATAGGTGGTGTCGCCATCTATCGTTAAGAAGTCCAACCTGTGTCTCACAGGCTCTGGTAACATTCATTCCTTCCATTCGGGAAGGACACGACAACAACAAATTTGTTTTTTAATTGTAAATTTTTGTTTAACAAAATTTGTAATAACGAATGGGCTCAATTCACGTGACATCATAGTCATGTGATAATGATAACCACGCGTTTTCAGCCAATCAGCTCAAAATCTCTTGTGACGTCATATTCACACGATAAAAGCAATCACGTGTTTCCAGCTAATCACTTTGTTGTTGGCAATTTTTGATCTTTTAAGAAATTTTCTCTTAAAAAATACAAATTCGTAAACAACAATAATGCTTATGGGTAGACAAAATTCATTTTTTTAAAAAAAGTACATGCATCAAATAAGATCTTTTAAAATTTTAAAATCTTTTGAAGAAATTTATTTTTTATAACATTTGAACCTTTTTACCCAATTATAAAATTTGAAATTTTACCCAAGTTTTACAAATAAAACAAGTACAATTAGTTTGTCTGTTTTTAATTTAATGGAGATCACGTGTTTGTATTTATCACGTGACCGTCATAAGTTGAGCCCATTGGTGCTAATTGGGGTTACGCCAATTAGAACTCACTTTTCACTAACATAGGTTTCTCACATGTGGAATAATAAGTTTTTAAAATTGTTTGATTTGTTCATTGTTCTAGATAATTATTAGTAACTATTTTTATATATGATACATAAAAGCTATTTTTATAAACAATATAAATCTCTAATTCGAAACGGATAAAATTAAATTTAAACATTGGAACGAATATGCAAAGAAACGCTAATATTAAATTAAAAAAATACTTCTTTTCTTTCAATGTTTTCTAGAATGGAATTGGAATCGTTATGTTCTAGAAGAATTTCCTCTAAACCTTAAAACCGAAACGCAGTTGTTCAAAATTCTAACCAAAGTTAGAAGTCTTTCACGTATGAAAAATGAAATTTACGATATTTCGCGTCAAAGTTTCTGAGAAAACGGTTCTGCCGCGAGAAACTTTGTTTCCCTTCGCAGCACAACACCGGCGATAAGGGCTGTTGGGCGTCAGTAAATAATTCAGTGGCCTTTCAAAGAGTTACTCCTCCTGTGAGAAAGTTTCACAATAGTTTAATTTTGTCAACTAATTAAATGGATAAAACTTTTAATTTAATACTATTCTTCAGGGTGACAAAATTAACTTAACTTTTTTTTTTATCTAAAGGTATTATAAGATTCATTTTTTTTTTATTTAAAAGTATTATACAATTTAATTTTTTTCTTTAAATACAGGGAAGGCAATTTTTAATATACTAATATTGGGGGTCAATACTTTTTTCCTTCATATATTATGAATTTAATGCATGGGTGGGCGGACTTTTCCAGGGTACGGGCTACTTCAAAAGAGTTGCGGTCCACCCAGTGACCTAGGTGTGGTCTTTTTGTATTAAAGTTGTATGTTCTTCCACTCCTTCCAGTTGTATATTTCCTTCTTCCCCTCCTTTCCTCCAAAGTTGTCAAGGTATCGGATCATGGTAGGCATGTCATGAATTCGAGCCCAGTACCACTGAAGACCCGCCGTGTAGGGGTGCGATGCACCTTAAATCTGTCGAGATCTCACACGTCCGCCTGTTGGCGTGTTGTAGTAGTTAGGAGAGAGGGTGCCAGCTCAGGTGTCTTCCGCGTCACTTGACCATGGTTCAAAATTACGTGGACCGTCCCCAAAAGCCCTCGTGTAGCTGAAGAGTGCGACGTTAATATGCACTCACTCGACATTGTACCCTCTTTTAATGCAAAAGATTACCTTTTTTTTATCACAAATCAAAAGTAAGACAAAGTTGTCGAGTTGAACAACTACGAGTGACTACTGGACTGTGGACGTATTCAATGCAGAGAACATAAGTGATCCGATGAATTTGAAATTGACGCATGCACTTAATTGTCCCTTGCCAAGTCCCGCACCATCGCGGGACATGACATCAACACGAGAACTCAATTCCTTGCAAGCTCGGAATGTGGAATGATGTCTTATAGCCATTCCCGGGTTATCGCGGGAAGTGCTAGACATTCAACATTTGTTCTCCGCTTCGGTCGGAGTGTGGGAAAAAAATCATTCCTACGGCTGACATCACATTGATCGCTTCCACCCCCCCCCCCTACAGTGACAGGCAGCGTGTTAAGGGTCATCGTTTGCTTCCAATGAAGGTACATGTGTCGTCTACCCATTTATCGAATATTTTGTTTAAGTAAACACAGTAGCATGGATTGTGGCGTCGGTGTTGTATAAATGTTTCTTTTAGTATGCGCGTCTTAGGTCTTTATGAAGGGAGTCACCCTAAAATGTCTCGGCTGTCCCTCGGCTGATCGCGAATGACTTAATGCTGATTTAATTCCCTAATTTAAAGGTTTGTTATATTCAATGCATTAATACGTCATAACGATATTGGCAAAAGTTGCGCTCAGTGACGTTTGATTCAATAATGGTAGCGTGTTTGAACTATAATAATTTAGTTTAATTAAGTTACAGCTATTATTTACATTAATATACAATTTTGCACTATGAGATGATTTTAGAGTCCAAAATAATTTTGCGAGGGAGGGATCTTTTGGTGTCTGTCCCATGCGAAGTTTTCGCTTTCGACTCCCTCGGCCCTCCTCTGGTCTCCCTGTGGTTGTCCGACCTCGGCACATCCTCTTTCACACCCCACATCCGGTGGTGGCGAAATGCTTCCCCTCGGGTGAAAGGTTGCAGGGGCTAATTAAGACACGTCCGTCCCAGTATATTAGGGACTGCAGGTGTTTTTGCACGTGTGGTCATCATTCTTCTAAAAACTGACCCGACCGTGGGAAGCAAGTTCCAGATGTCTCAAAGGGGGACGCACATACGTCACAGCTTTTCCTCCCCTCTTTCAGATTTTTCGTAAAGAAAAGTTCCGGGTCGATGATGGTAACCGAGGTGACTGACCTTTGGAGTTGCCGAACACACAGGGAAAATATTCCCTTGAATAAGTACTTCCATATTTCTGAGTTGTAATTAAATCTAATAAACTTGCAATTAAATTCGAAATGCTTACCGCGAGTGAGTGTTCTTGCAAGGGAACTTACACAAATGCTAATCACGAAAGAATAATCATTACCAATATAAGAAGTATTCATATTATTAAAATTTTAAACACTCATACACAGTACTTAATAAAATCATAATAAAAAGCATGTTGCTATAATATGCTTAAGGTACCATCTTACACATAAAACATTCTTCACAATATTCTCATTAACGGGTAATACTAATGAATAAGACAGAGCGATAATAAACCCAAGGTAGAACACATATTAAGCAATTTATTATTATTACATTCCATGTGTAGATCCTTTTAACATACATATCCAACATATCCATTCAAAATTAATTTCAGTATTAGTAAGAAACATTATTTACCGACAGTTACTAATCATTAGCAAACACACATGATTGACACCATTTATGAACTATTTACAATTAACAATATTCCACAACTAATAATCACGACAAACATGACTATCAATTCCTAATTATCGATCGCTGATCTGCTGAGACTATCTGCATTTTTATGACTTTTACCCGATCGATGTACAATTCTAAAATTATATGGTTGCAATGCCAAAGCCCATCGCATTAATCTAGGGTTAGAACTAACGTTTTTATTTAACCATACTAAAGGGTTGTGGTGGGTCATAACTAAAAATGAATTTCCATCTAAATAATAATGTAACCTTTTAATTGCGAACACAATACTACCACATTCATTCTCGGTCGTACAATAACGTTTCTCAACATCTGAAATTTTTTTACTCAGATAAAGGATTGGGTGCTCCTCTCCTTGGTCATTTAATTGAGTTAACACCACCCCCATGCCATAATCAGAGGCGTCTGTTTGAATGATAAACTCCCGTTCAAAATTTGACGAGTACAAGTTCAGAGACGAGTATCAGTTAGCTTCTTTTTTAAATCTCGGAATGCATTTCACAGTCGGTTGTCCAATTAACCTCCCCGCTTCTTGCCTTTTCCTTTAGTGCATCCGCAGAGGTGCAGCTATTACGGAGAACTGATTTATTACTGTAGTACCCCGCTAAAACAAAGAATGCTCGTATGTGTTTTGTACGAGGGGTAGGGAGGGAACTCAAGAACAGACTGAACTTTGACCTCGGAAGGAGTGCGGAACTCTTGACCCACCACATGACCTAAGAATTTGACATTCTGTTGTGCAAACTTAAATTTCGAGGGTTTTACTGTTAAATTGGGATCTCCTGATTCTTTGTAGGACTATTTCCACATGTTTAAGGCGTGACTCACACGTATCCGAAAAGATAGCGATATCGTCTAGATAAGGGACAACGAAATGCTCTAGACCGTTTAGTAATTCTGCCGTGAGTTTGCTAAAGAAATATGGAGCACTCTTTAATCCGAAACTCATTCTTAGGGGTCTGTAAGTACCAAAACTAGTACAAAAAGCTGCGTATCGTTGTGCAGTTTTACTCAGAGGAATTTGCCAATATCCTTTAGATAAATCTAAAATGGTAATAAATTTAGCGGAGGAGACCTGTTCTACGCATTCTTCGATGTTGGGTAGAGGAAAGTACTCCGTTCTAATAATTCCGTTTAATTTCCGATAATCGACACAAGGTCGAGGATCCTTGCCAGGTACCTTGAACTAAAATCATAGGGGACATATAATCCGATTCTCCTACCTCAATGATTCCTAATTTTAGCATTCGATTAATTTCGTTTTTTAAAATTTCATTTTGTTGGCACGACATTCGGTACGGCTTCGTTCTAATTGGCTTATCATTAACCAACTGGATCTCGTGTACAACCAGATTAGTTAAACCGGGATCGTTTGAGAAACATTTAGAATGTTTATTTAGTAATTCGCGCAGCTGATTGATTTGTGTGTCTTGGAGACATTTGTTTAACTCGCTAGCCTGGATGACATCCTCGAAAACATAAATGATGGAATTATTTTCTAAGTATGGGATTTCTAAATCCTGGTCTGCGAGAGATTGATGCGCTTCATCGGTAATTATTAAGTTAACATGTTCCGGCCTTTTATAATACGGTTTTAGCATATTTATATGATAGATTTGAGAGGTTTCTCGTCTGCCGGTAATTTCTACCAAATAGTTCGTTTCGGAAATTTTATTTAAAACCGTTCCAGGACCTATCTACTGTACTGCTAATTTATTCGCTCGAGATGTAGCCAAAACAAGTACTAAATCTCCATCCTTAAATTCGTGTTTTACTGCATTTTTATCATACCAAGTTTTCCTCTTAATTTGCATCTGACTGACTACCTGTTCGTATAAAGGTTTAACATCCTCACTATTTCTTTGAGCTTCGATTAATTCTTCTCGAGTAACTTTTAGCCTCTCTAGCTCCGGGACATATTCCTGCAGTGCAGGGATTAAAATTTGATCCCCTGCCTCCGAAGAAACAATTATAACCTCATCTTCCCCTTTCCTATCGCTACAGCTATTAAACTCTATTTCTTTTCTAGCCGCTATGGTTTGAGACCTTGTCTGAACAGCATTGACTATCTCAACTAAAAGAAAATCATAGCCTAAATTTTCTCTTATTAGCTCGGCCGTTTTGTTTCCAAGCAAATACCGACCATGTTGATTTAAATGATTACCACAAACTGCTGCTTTAGTTTGCACCGTTCCGAAGTTTCCGGAAATTTCCACGACCGCCAAAGGTAAGCAAACCAATTCTGAGCTTAACGGTTGTTTTACCCAGACCTTTTCACCGGAGAAGGAAGAATAAATGTATTTAGCACACACTAAATCTATTGTAGCTCCCGTATCCCTAAGTATATCGATTTCTTGACCATTCACAGAGCCCTTTGTTATATATGAATTAAGAAAATCTGAGTTCCTATTTCCTTCAATATTATTGAGACACCGTTGCTTTATTACTATTTAATTTCGGGCATGCCGCCTTTATATCTCCGGGCATGTGGCAATGAAAACATTTTCGTATCGCGCGTCTTTCGAAAACTCTCCTCCTATCGCTTTCAGGAAGAGAAACAAACCACTGGTTTAGGGGGAATTTCCCGAAACCTAGTTTTCTTCTCTTTAAACCCAGAGGTGGTCAAATTTCTCTCGTTCCTGCTGAATTTATCCGCTGTTTTTGAATTTATTTTCTTCACATCCTCGTAGTTGTCAAAGAGTGCTGCTATTTGAGTAGATGATTTGAGGTTCGCCCAATCATCTAAGAAATGTTCTCTCATACTAGCATACGCGCGTTTCTTTTTGTTGGTCGACAACCATTAAATCTTTAAGGTCCTCAAACGACTCGATCTCTTGGCCGATTAGCCACTCCTCTAAATAGTTAGCAATTTCAAAGGTGAAGTCTTTCCAGGTACTATCCGATTTCTTTTGGTGTTGAACAAATCTCTGGCGAAAGACTTCCGGACTTAACTTAAATCGCTTAAGTAATAGTTTTTTAATATAGTCATAATTTTCTGCTTGTTCCTCCGGTTTGCGAGCAATGAACTGCACGATATCCAAAGGTAACAAACCTAATAAATGCCCTACCCAGTCTGTTTTTTCAATTAAAGCCCTTTCAGCCTGACGTTCAAAAATAACCAAATACAAACTAATATCTGACTGATTTGGATTAAAATCTGGGATTAATTTTCTTAAATTTACATTCGAGGTTACAGAACGGGGATTTATACAGCCGGTTGATTCATCGTTTACACTATGTCCGGATTCTATTTTAAATCTTTCTAGATCAAATTTTAATTGTAATTCTTTCCCTTTCAACGCGTGCTCCGCTAATCTCAAGGTCTCTGCTCTTTCTGATTCTTCAAATCTAATTTTTTCTGCCCTTTCCCATTCCTCTTCAATTTTCCTATTTGCAATAATAGTCTCAAACAGATTTTTTACGAATTCCTCTTCGTAACCCTCACTGTTAGTGATTGCGGTTTTGAGGTTAGAGACAGTCATGTTTGGCGCGACATCTACCCCTAATTCCTAGGCGAGTAGCAACATATCTTGCTTTTTCCCTTTTCCGAGAAAAGCCATTTTTGAACAATATCAGCACAATATATTTGTTAAAATTCACACAATATTTACTACTCTCTAGTATCACAATAATACTGGTCCCATGCAAACACAAAAACAAAAACAAAAAAAATTTAACACTTTAAAATAATCAAAACTATCAAGAAACTTAAAAACACAATAACTCTTAAGCTTAATGTTGCACACAATACTCGTATTTACAATTCTCTAAAACCACAATAACCTTGTTCCCATGCAAGAAAAAACACTAAGTATCTCAAATTGGTAGTAGAAATTTTAGCATTGCAACTAATACAACTCAAGAAATATAACAGTACTCACCCCTTTTGAAGTACTATCTGCTGGAACTTGGGAATACCGAAGATCCGGTTGACATATCTTGATTTAAAGATGATTTCAATTTTCACTACACACAAAACGATATTTTCTTCATTGATGGGGTAGCTTATCCACTATCGAATCTCGGCCTTCTGAGAGTTGCTTTTTCTTTTCATTAAAGGATAGCTTATCCTTATTTCCAAGCTCAGTCGTCCAAGTTGTTTTTTCTTTTTTTCTGAAGGATAGTTTTATCCTTATTTCCAAGCTCGGGTATCCAAGTTTTTCTCCGTGCGGTTTGCAGAGCGCCCGTAATAAACCAGAATCACCAAATCACCTCCTCTCCCGGGTCCGGTAATCCCTATTTTTTTATTAATCCCACCGCTGCCACCACTTTCGTTGATGCTGTGACGTTTGATTCAATAATGGTAGCGTGTTTGAACTATAATAATTTAGTTTAATTAAGTTACAGCTATTATTTACATTAATATACAATTTTGCTCTATGTGATGATTTTAGAGTCCAAAATAATTTTGTGAGGGAGGGATCTTGTTGGTGTCTGTCCCATGCGAAGTTTTCGCTCTCTACTCCCTCGGCCCTCCTCTGGTCTCCCTGTGGTTGACCGACCTCGGCACGTCCCCTTTCACACCCCACATCCGGTGGTGGTGAAATGCTTCCCCTCGGGTGAAAGGTTGCAGGGGCTAATTAAGACACGTCCGTCCCAGTATATTAGGGACTGCAGGTGTTTTTGCACGTGTGGTCATCATTCTTCTAAAAACTGACCCGGCCATGGGAAGCAAGTTCCAGATGTCTCAAAGGGGGACGCACTTACGTCACAGCGCTATAGATGCCAATCTAATAACCTGACATCGCCAACAAGACTATAATTGTTTGCTGCATTAAATAGTAACCCCTGATTTAGATGATCATTTGGAAGACATGGCCATTTGCGTTTTATAAAGAATTAAATTTCCTGATTAATAGATAAATTAAAGTAATTAAATTGAAGTGATTTTCTTGGCCATTTTTTGTTCAGTGATTTTTGTTCCTTTTCAAAGAAATCTTCAATTTTTAATGCTTAAAAATAATTTAACTAAAAAAACACACTTAAGTGTGGTAATGTTGTATTTTATTTCCTTTGTATAAAGTATCAATGGAATTTGTTATTTTCTTTGTGGTTTTGCTATATAAATTCTTTACATACAAGGAAATTGAAAAAAGAAAATAAACCTTAAATTATTAAACCATTTATTTCTATTATTTTACTTCTTTACTAAAATTCTATTGTAATTTTTTTTTAAATAAGCCATATTTAATTACCAAAAAAATTCAGTATTACTTTTCTACAAAATTTGATCTCGGACAGTAATACTGAATATAATTTTTTATATAACTGGTGATTGGTCCTATTCGCCTCCTTTCACTAATCCTAAAGGGAAATACTCCTTTAACTGTTGTTTGAATTTAAAACGGTTTACCGTAGAGAGAGAGAACTTGATTTTATGCTAATTTGACTACTATTTTAACCCTGGTAATGTGAGTGTTAGGGTGAGTCATTACGCTGTTATTCAAGTGAGATTAGCGAAGTGATTTTTGGAAACCTTGATGTAAGAAAGAAGAGGTTTTTGACTAGATGATACGAGATATCTAATGAGTGCTCTTCAATCAGATCACACTCCTTTAAGTGTTTAATTATTTTTCTTATGAACTTAAGATCTTATTTGATTGCTACATCTGTTTATTGGTAGTAAACTAGTTGAGCTCAAATAAAAGGGATTATTTTGATAGTACTGTCGGTTGATTCGGTGTCCCAACTCCACCCGCAGTCTCAGGGCCACGACAAACTGAATTTTCAACATTGAGTTAGAATGTACAAAAAAGTCTTTCTTCATTTATTAGAACTTTATTCATTCAAAAATTTCTTTTTCCGATATTAAAAAGTTGACTGGGGTCATGGTCACGAACTCATGGCCGGCGTTTCATGAGTGAGAGCTCAAGTACAACTAAAGATTCACCGTGTAGAGGAGTTGATGCTCGTTTATTTTGTTGACGTTGAAAGACCTCCCGTTGTTGTAAGGTAGTAGCTTTGGGAGGGTAAGTCAGTTCATGTGTTGTTCTAGTCTCGTTGTATTGTTCTCGTTACAAATTACGAGGTCTGTCGTTAATAGCTCTCGTGTTACTTCATTCCACAATGTTAATGATAAACACTCACTCATTCACGCACGTTAAATCCGACATCCTTCTGTTGGTGTGGTAGTTTTAAGAGGAGGTGTCAGCTCAGGTGTCGTCCTCGTCGCCTGAGATAAAAAAGGAACAGTTTACTTTATTTTTCTGATGTGTGTGGCCATAAGAACATAATATTCCACGAATTTAGGATCAATATTCTAAAACGATTTCGTCAAAACACATTTTTAATCCATTTATATTCCTTTCAAATTTCGACATATCCTCGTGTACGATATATTTAATTGATAGTTAAAGTATTTACTTAAAGTCCCAGCGGATTTTTTTGAAAATAGGATTTCATGAATGTAAAAAGAACGCTTAAAATTAATGATATTCGATGCTTCTGAATACTTTTATAACCTTACATTGATTTTAACACTACTTTTATCAAGGAAATACTTTATTTTAAAGCGTTGAGAGGATAAAAAAAAGTTATTCGTGCTGGACAAAAGCATTCTATTCTTTCGCTTTTCATCATCATGCAAATTGGAAGAATTAAAAGGATTAAGGAGTTGAAAAATGCAGGACACAAAAACGATAATTAGTTTTGCATCACGTACTTTTATAAATAAAAATGGCCCGACACGTTGTAAATGTGTAATAGAGAATTTAAAAATTCTCTCATGAACGTTAATGACGTTCCACGCTCGACTTCTCGAACGCTGAAATTGCCCTTTATTCAGAATTTTGACCGTAAAATTTCTGGTTTAATCATGCAAGAAGTCGCCTTTGTTGTTATTTTTATCGTGCTGCTCAGGTATTGAACATTCTTGTAATGAAGTTATTCAGTTTAAATTATGTTAAGCCCCTCTTTTTTTATATTTTTAGCACTTTTTGTAGCATGACAGAAAGACTTAATGGAGTATTGACAAAATATGTCGCCGGGTATAAAGGATAAAATATCTTTAAAACAATTTTATTGAGCTGAAATATAGATGGATAGTTACTTATTCCAATAATTAAATATGTACACTCAGGTAAGAAGAATTGTAGAGGATTATTGCACAAATACGTAACAATGTCGCTTATGCGCTACGCTTGGCATTTCTCGACGTTAAATATACTGTTTTTAAAATATTAGTGTTGAAATCATAGTATTAAAGATCTCGTCTCTTGATTTATAAAAGCCAGAGTTTGAAATTCTATAAAGGAACTATAATCATCTTTCACTCCCGTATACCCTCTTTTTATAATCAATTTCCGCAAAAATTCATTTTTAGTGGATCGTTATTCAACAAAAGAAACACGTTTACCGAATTTCAAAACTGTAGGTCTGATAGTTCAAAGACATATTTTTTAACCTGAAAAAACGCACCGGTAAACCTGCAACCTCCTTTTGCAAGTCTGGTTTCCCCAAACCCATTCCTAGAGGATGTGTACTCAGTAAAGGAAACACTGATGTGTGTGTGTGTGTGCCGAATTTCAGTTCTTTAGTTCTAATAGCTTAAAAATTGGATTTTTTAAAATTTTTAGTTCCCCTACAACCTCCTTGAAAATTGATATCTACAAAACTCGTTCTTATTGGATCTCTACTAAGCAATTAAACATGCTTGCCGAGTTTCAAGTCTGTAGGTATTATAACTCAAAACCGGAAAATTTCATCTGTAACTGCCCTTTAACCCTTCGCAAACCTCTCTTGGGAGTTGCTTTCTGCAAAATCTGTTCTTAAAAAATCTGTACTCGTCAGAGGAAACATGCTAACCAAATTTCAAGTCTCTATGTGTCTTATAGTTTCGGAGATATCGTGATGAGTGAGTGAGTCGCTCTTCTACACAAAATACATAGACTTACTCATGGCTACTGATAAATAATTCATAAAGACACCTACGGTGAGTTTATTTTAAATAGTACACGTCCCTACCTGATGGGGCCACGGTAGCCTAGTGGCTATGATCCTGAACTCGTAGCCGGCGTGTCATGAGTTCGAGCTCTAGTGCGAATGAGGACCCGTCATGTAGAGGGGTTGATGTATATAAATCTGTCGCGTAATTGAGAGTCCTCAGCTTGGCTGGATATGGAATTTAGGAGAGGGTTTGCCAGTTCTTTGTCATCCTCGTCAATTCACTGCGGCTCAAAATTATGAGGTCTATCGTAAAAATTTGAGTGACGTAACTCACACACTCAATCCGTACTGTAATTGTTTAGTGCACAAGAATGACAACAATGATTCAAGCATCCAGTTATGCTACAGTCCGGTGGCCGCGGTAGCCAAGTGATCAAGGTATCGGCTCATGGGCTAGCGTGTCATGAGTTCGATCCCAGGACCACTAAAGACCCACCGTGTAGGGGAGCGATGCACGTTAAATCTGTCCACAGCTCAAACGTCCTCCCGTTGGTGTGGTGTGGTAGTTAGGAGAGGGGGTGCCAGCTCAGGTGTCATGCGCGTCACTTGACCATGGTTAAAAATTACGCGGGCCGTTCCCAAAAGCCCTCTTGTAGCTAAACAGTGGGACGTTAATATTCACTCACTTACTCTCATAATTCGCGCATCTCGTTATTATGCCACATATGGCTTGAATTGAGAACATCTCTTCTCGTTTAATATATTTGAATTGTCTTCATAAATTGTGTGTTCAATAAATAGCTTTATTCCCCAGTCATCCTTCCTCCCACAACTCTAGGCGGGACTGAAGGAACATCTCAGTCCTTAGAGGCTAAAGTGATCACTTCAGTCCGGAGGCAGTTACTGGCTTATATAGATACCACCACCCCGTGTAATTTCGTCCGGCAGACTTTCTGCTTTGATATTCTGCATAAAAATTGCAGATAAGTTAAGAATTCATTATGAATCTCACCACACACAATTTTAGAACAGGAGGAAAATGTTTCCTTTTGTCATGATAAGATTAAAATATCAATTATCTTAACGTGTATCGATTCAGGAATTCAAAAAATATTTATCAAAATATTGTTAAAATTAGGCTGAATTTCCCAACAATTGTGAGACAACTATCATTGTTTTGAGTGCTTTAAACTTATTTTTCTTAATTTTAGATTCTTCTTTCGCCTGTTTTGTGGCCAACTACTTTGATGTTTTGAAATGAATTTTTAATGAATTCTTTATTTTGTAATAGATTCTTTGTGTGTGGATCCCTTTATTTTTTCCCTTTCAAACAAAACCCCCTTTTCATGTGTTCAATTTTTGCTTACCGTCTCATTTCCAGATAATTAATCACTTATTTTCAAAAGCGATGGCCGATAGCAATTTCTGAAATATTTTCCTTTTTCCTGCTCTGGGTATAAATAAGTGCCGATATTTTATAAAATCAAGATTCGACAAAACCAGGTACTCAGTGTTCGATGCCGTAAATATAAATTTAAAATTTTACCGCTGTGTGGGGCTGTGGTACTTCAAATAAAAGAATTCTGTTAAAATGCGTGAGGAAGTTTCTGTATTATGAATACAAATGCTTTAAGCAAAAGATTACGCAAAATATATCAATATTTTGTTTTGAGAAAAATGTCGAGATTTCCCTTTTTATAATATCGAGTGCACATTGAGAGGAGAATCTTTTTCCGGTTCCGTAAAATTCCATGACCAGTTACACTCCAGTAAGATCAAATTTCCACCGGAAATAATGAAAAGCTCTTCCAGTTAAATGGAATTTTAGAAGTCTTCGTTTGGCAGGAAAGTTATAGGGAATAAGATGATCTCGGATGTAATCTTCATTATCTAGCTGAGGTTCAGAATTGACTAAACAATATCAATAAATTTCATGTATTTATAAACCAACATTAATATCAACCAGCCAGAGCCATAAAAGAAACCTGTAGGTATTTATACATTTTTTGAAAAAAACTATTTTTAGAAAAATGATTGCATATTATATCTGAGCTGAATTTTGATACACAATTTCAACTCAAATTTCAACTTTGTCAACACAATTTATTCTTAAAATAAAATTCCCCAATTTTCAAATTGGCGTTTTCTTACGAATTTATTCCTTTGAATTATCGTCTGCTGATTTCCAGAGGGATAAAAATTCTTGAATAGAATTCGGAATAAATTTACAATTTTTACAAAAATCTTTTGAATAAAAAAAATAATCAAAATTCTCCACCTTTCGTATTTTTGTTCCACGTAACAATTTTGATGGATGAAGTGGCTGCCTTTCTCAAATTATGACAGCCAATGGAGATAAATTATGAAATTTTAAAGTAAAAAGTCGAAAATAATAGAGATATATATTTCTTTTTTTCAGCTTTCTCCCTTTACAGTTACAGTTAAAATTAGGAAGTAGCAAACACTATTATTCCTCTCAACAATCTTGGGTGGAATCAATAAATGATTCAAAACATCACCTATTACCTTCACGACAATAACTAAAATTCCAAAGTCTTTTTCAGTCTTAATGGAAAGTACATTTCTCATAGAAAATCTCAAAGTTGTTCTTGCCAAAAACTATTTAATTCTAACAAAAACAGATTTCAAAATCAAAAGAATATTTTAAGATAACTCTTTCGTATTGTTAGAAAGAAAATTGTTCAGATATTATATTCTAAAGGTCTTTACAATATTCTATTTTAAATAATATATTTCAAAATATAATGAAATTTATTTCTTAAATTTATTAATTGAAAATGACCAAAACGATTCTTGAAATCGAATTTGGAAAAGAATGAATTTGGATTTCAAAACTTGTGTAAGATTCATTTTTATGACATTTACTAGAATGAAACCCGGATTTAGAAACGTTCAAATACATTACAAGAAAAATAGTTGCATTAAATTAGTTTGTTTTAGATTTTGATTCAACTTATTATTCCCGATAAAAAATAGATGGTTGAAAATTGCATTTTGGCTTTTTTTTCTGTATAACCCACAGTATAAAAGGATAAATAATTTTTTCCCGCCAGACTTAATTAATGTTTTAGAAAGAGAGTATTTTGTACTTTCTTCTCCATAAGAACCAAAGTATTTTTTCTGACGTCATTAACTTGGCAAAGATACTTCTTTCACATAACTTGGATATCTACTAAATTTCAGTTCTGGAATCTTCCATTTATTATTTATGAAATTTAGTTTTTCTTTCTATTTTGTGTAATGTTACGAACTTGCAACGACGATACCCAATTTACTTGGTTAAAAAACGAAGTAATAAATATACTTTTTTTAAAAAAATTAAAGACACAAATAACTAATTTTTCTTCTTGAATAATATGCTTAGACTCTTCCGTGACTGTTTAAGAGTTATGATGGAAATACTGTTGGGTTTTTTCATTCTTCGGCATTTAGTTTTTCTTGTAATTTTTTTTCATGTGATTTATTATCTGTAAGTAGTCACTTTTTATTTAACATTTTTATTTCTGAAAAATAATGTACTTCCTTGTATCTTAATTCACGCGTTTTTTTTTGTCAGCTCATTTTTTCCATAATCATTTCGTGCGGCTAAATTTTAATTTCTTCGAATATACTATATAATGAACGAAAAACGAGTCATAAAAAAATTTGTTGATATCATAAAATGTGTTATAAGCAAGTAAAATTCTCTCCGAATGTTTACTAATATACACTCTCAAACTCAGTGGCGCAACAGCCCATGAGGGCCAAGGCCTACTGTGCCCATCTCGGTATACGTGACCATTGGGCGCTGGGGTGCATGAGCAGATGTTCCGATCAGGTGGTCAGCCTGAAGCGAAACCCCCAGTGTTTGGTCCCCAAGTAAGCTTGGTTCTCATTTTATCGACCCACTGATGGGATGAAAGGCTGAGTCAACCTTGCCCAGCCCAGGGTTTGAACCTCGGACCTGTGGTGTGGAAGCGCGATGCACTAACCATTCAGCCACTGGGCTTCCTAATATACACTGCTCAAATCAATTAAGGGATATTGAGATTGTGGGTGAATTTTGCGGCTAGGGAATTATTTAAATCAGCGATACTCGCGGGCTGCATGTGGCCCACCACTATTTTCTTGTGTGTGAGTGGTCCTTTGAAAATTAAATTATCTTTTCAGATAACATATTTTTCTTTTTTCTTTTTAAAATGATGACTTTAAGCTTTTCTATATTTTGCTGTTATAAGATTCATATTTATTGCTTTTATCAACCATTAAAATCTAAAAGGATTTTTCATTCTGAAAATAATTATTTGTTTTTTAAAATCAAAGAAATTATTTGAATAAATTTGAAACAAAAATGCACAAGAAAATCTGAACTAATAATACTGATTTCAGTCTGGAATTCAGTGAAAACTCTTTGGGGCTACCATCCCGCATTTGATGAACTTCTGTTTGAAATAAAAATAAACAAGGCTTTGTCAAAAGAAAAAAAATCAAATTAGGAAAGCACTTGGTAGCTTTGTTTGTATGACAGTAGAGGTAAGCAAAAGACTTGGGGTCAGAGACGAAAGAAAATCGAAGCTACCCTGTAACTCAATAAGAAATGTATAAAAACGATTTTTTAATGTTTAATAGGGAGTTTAAGTATAAAAATAAAATTAAAAAATAAGAAACAGCTTTAATATTCTGATCAATTTTCCATATTTTTAAATGTTTTTTGTGTTATAGCGCCCTCCCCCCTTCCAATTAATCTTCATGTTGCGGCCCGCGTGAAAAAGTTATGTTTGTGGTCCGGTGGAAAAAAAGGTTGAGTACCTCTGATTTAGATTATTTGTATGAGAAAAAAACGTCACAGATGTGTGGTGAAAAATGCATTACTTGAACATTTGTTAAAAAGGGGGGGGGGAGAAAATTTGTGCCTATGAGAAAAAAGGTTTTCCCTCGAAAGAAAATCATTTTAGTAGGGAGTATGGTTTTTCCCCAGATGGCCAGCAACGCGTTGAATACCTTTAAGACATTAAGTCAATAAACCTATAATTGAGAAGCTGGGGGTATTCCGTCCCTCTCCTCCAGATGAGCCATTTCGAGTTCTTGGAGAATATTTTTTGGATGACAGGAGGCCAGCAACTCGTTTGCCTACAGTGTTCCAAACATGCTCTATTAGGTTCATGTTTGGAAAATATGCTGGTCATTCTGTTCATATGATACCTTAACTGAAAAGAATCATCCACCAAGTTAGCACGATGTGGCCTGTATATATATATGTCGTCCATTAATATGAAGTCATCTATAGTAGATGCCGCGTAAGGAACTACAATAGGTCTGAAGATCATCCTTATATCGGCGATTAATTAGAGCTTCCTTTTGAATAATGTGGAGACCATTGAGCCCTTCAATGAATATTCCACCACCCAATCTTACATTTCCATTTACGGACGCAAGATTCTCGGGAAGATTAATAAACCAAGTATACTCCAGAGGATTCCTGCCCACGTGGACATTGGGGGTAATGAACGCGGTCACTAATGGCAAATTTCTCTATGTATAGCCAGCGTCTCTCAAAACTAACTATCCTAGAGTTCAATTGCCCTAGAAATTTGTCGTCTACAATAGCAAGCCTTTCCAGCACTTCGCACCCTCTACAAGGGCATAAGCAGTCATTTTTCTCTTCAAATTGCTGAGTTATTTCAGCAATTCTACTTTCATTTTCTCGAATCTTGTATGTTTTATATTGACAAAGGATAGATTTGAAACCATTACTATTGAGCTAGAAGAAAAGTATTATCTTAGAAGAATATTCTTTTGAGGGGTCAACCTTCACTATTTTGAGGGGTGACTAAGGGAAGTAACGACTCAAGCTCTGCCCATTTTTGTCTCATAGTTTTTCAAAATATATAATTTTTTTCTTTGGAATCAATTGTTGTATGCAAGTCAGATTAAAAATGCCATAGATATGGAAAACGGACCCGAGGCTTAGATATGTAAAAGGATTCAGTTCTAGTAGCTTTTTCTCGCCTGCCCTTCTAAGCGAAATGGAATAATAAATGCATTATTCTAAAAAAAACATTTCATGAATTCTAAGGAAGAAAATATGCAATTCGAATCTCACTTCGACTTTGGTGGAGGCTTTAGTTTCCCCTGCAAAATATGCAATTCAATCGGTTATAACCTCCAGGAAATAAATTTCACTGTCGTATGCAAAAGCCCAGAAAGGGGTAAGCTCATTTAATAAAAGAGCAACCAATGAGCACGTTTTTTTTTGACAGCCCTAGGATGTGAGCAAAGTTTGTATGTTTCGTATATTTTAGTGTAAAGGCACGCTTTTTTTTTTAAAAAAAAAATGTTTAAAATTGTATTTCAGGAAATATGTATTAATTTATTTACCATTTACTTTAAGATGTGTACACTATTTTTATTGATATTAATCTAATCAATAATAGTTAAGAATTTCTCTCCTGCATTATTTCAAAATTCTTTTGTGGTTGCGGTAGCAAAGGGGTAATGGTTGCGAACTCATTGTTGGAATTGTTTCTGTCGGGAAGCTTGTTCGAGTCTTGGTGCCATCAAAAATCCGAGGCCGCTGTAGATTTGTGATCAAAGTAACGAACTCATGGCTGACGCGTCATGAGTTCGAGCCCAGTATCATTGAAGACCCACCATGTAGGGGAACGATGAACATTAAATCTGTCGAGAGCTCAAACATCCTCCCGTTGGTGCGGTGTCGTAGTTAGATGAGGGGGGTGCCAGCTCAGGTGTCGTCCTCGTCACTTGACTATGGTTCAAAATGACAAGGTCCGTCACCAAAAGCTTTCGTGTAGCTGAACAGTCCGACGTTTATTTTCACTCACTCACGCCATTAAAGCCCCACAGTATAGAAGGGCTAATTCACACTAAATCGGTTGAGGCTCAAAATCCACACGTTGGTCTGGTAGAAAAGGGCCAGTTTGGGGGGGGGTGAGGGAGTGCCAGCTGCAGCATCGTCTGTTTAAAAATCCGAGGTCCGTCGCCTATAATTCTTGTGTAGCTTTTAAGTGCATTTCAGCAAACAACTAATTTTAACTTTTATGTACAGACGTCTCTTGTATAATTCGCACAGTTGCTACATCGAAATCGTGTTAAACAAAACTGTTTTGTTTATCTATTTTAATTGTTTATTTATTTATTAAGTTTATTATATTTACACAGTGGCGCACACAAGGGGGGTGTCCTGAGGGTCCGGACATCCCCCAAAGCCCTTGAGTTTTTTTCGATTGATGATGATCCTATATATATAACGTAAAATTTAACAGTTTATTTTATTAATTAATGCGACTTATTGATTCAGTAATTTATTTTTTATTGTTTTTTGTTAAAAAAATCGAGAAAATCTGAAGAATTAATTGGTGTGGTCTGGAGGTATGATAAGAGTTGGGGGACTTTTGACCATGGACTCTCCCCTTGAAAATTTTTTGTGTGCACTACTGTAATGTACATAATATAAATCAAGGCAATTCATACCGTGTTATATCGAAATCGAGTGTTAAGGCGTAAAATTTTGATAGCCGAAATGTCGTTTCAATAAAACATAGATAAAAATGTAAACTAACTTCAAGTTTTTAATCAAAAACAAAAAAATTATGAAATATGAAAATTAAAAATATGTTCAAAATATTATTACTTTCATAAAATAAATAGAAACGGTTTATTAGGATCACAAAATAAATTTTCATCATCACTTTCATCAGAAATTGTTGCTAATCTTTTTTCCCCCGCAAAGTTGTTTTCTCACTAGCTGTTTCTCCAACATTGCAAAAATTAATTGCCTATCTGCTTCGATCTTGTACTTCTTTCAAAATTTCTCTTTAAGTATCTAAAGTACTTTGCAATTCGCTTTTAAATTTTCTGCTACGTTCTACTAAACAACCTTTTTCGCGAAAAAAAGTTTTCACATTTAACTCAATTAAAAATTAAAGTTTTGTGCCGTGTAATACGGAAAACGTTGTGGCGCACACAGGAGGGGGGGGGGGGTGTTCACGGGTCAGGACCCTCCCCCATAGCCCTTGATTTTTTTCGATTGATAATCTTATGTATGTAATACGTAAAATTTAATTAAGTATTTGTTATTACCAATTTATTTTTATTAATTAATGCTAATTAATAATTCAGTAGTATACTTTTTACTGTTTTTTGTTTCCAAAATCGACAAAATCAAAAGAATGTGTTTGGCGGCATATTGAAGGATGAAACCAGAATAGTGGATATTTGACCCTAGATCTTCCCTTCCTTTGAAATATTTTTGCGTGCTCCACTGCGAATGTGTGTTAAACAAAAAACGTGTTATACGAAGGAAACCTGTAAAGATTAGTGTCTTTCTGAAAATTGCAGACTTTCTCCTATATTCCACACCACTCCAAAGTGAAGTCCTGAGGCAAAGTTAAAGGGAAACTATTGCTACCGTTCTACATGACAGTCTGTTGAAAAACCAGGGTTCAAGACCGTTTCTCGAAGAATTACCTCTCCAAGAAACGCGCGAGAGAATTCCATTTGAGCATAATTGGCAGACGAGTTCGAATTTACTAATTAGAACTTCAAATCGTTTGTTTTTAAACAAGGAAGCTACACTTCAGAGACAAGAGATAACGTTCCACCAAAAGAAGCGAAGTTCATTAAAAATATTTTACTGAATACGACCGATTTCAGTAAGCAAACATTGAAGCGCAAGCAAATTAGGCGATAATTAACGAAGAATTCCGTTCTTTCCACCGTAGCAAAACAAAACAGACCCTTCACCCAGCATTTATTACTCTAGGGAGCCCATTATTTAGTAGAATTGAGACGGTCGATGACGCTAATGAATGCTCGGAGGAAATATTTTAACTTCAAAAATAATTCTTTGCGGCCGGAAAATTGTCTCGAAGGACATAGATATTACATTTTCTGTAGTCCTCAGTCGTCGAAGAAAATATTTGAGCGTATAACCTCGATTATAGAAGTTTTAATATTAAGGGGTGGCCGAGAATACTTTCGAAGCCATGATTTTGAAAAGTGCATAAAACAGCGTTTCTCAAACTGTGGGGCGTGATAACTCTACGAGGGGGGGGGGGGGTGCGAGCATATTGAAATGTCAAAAACAAAAGATTATTCAAAGAAATTATTAATTTACTGAATGTAACAAACAAAACACAATCTGAGATAGTAAAGAATAAAGTACACACATATTTACACTTATATAATACAAAAACGTATCCGTACTGCACAATGTATTTTATAAATAATTTAACAATACTGTGTGTTAAGAACAACAATAATTATCAATGACCTCATGGGCTTGGTATATATAAAATTATATACAAAAATTAATACTTATCTTTATAATTTGTACGGTTTATAATTAATACCTTCATTGCCGATTAAAAGTTATGCGATTCGCTCGCCAATGCCACCGTTTTCCATGTAAGGATGGGTATGAGAATATGGAGGGGGGGGATAAGGAAAGGAATTAATAAGCAAATCCTCTGTAATAAGTAAATCCTCCGCAAACACTGTCGAGGTTCTCCAATTGCATTTCAAAGCCTGCGGAATAATTCTGTGGATAGCAGTGCAGAGAAAAGATCGTTCTTTGGAAAGACGTATGTATACGTCCAAGGCAATTAATGCTTTGCCAGAGAGACGTTTATATACGCCGGTGGCACTTAGGAGGTCAAAGTCGTAATGTAGTTTTAACGTTAAAGTATAATTTTCTTTCAATCAATACATTGTTATTGTATGGAAGGGGGGCGCGATAAATATTGATTGAATTTTGGGTCGCAAATATTGAAAGTTTGAGAAGCACTGGTAAAAAAGGATAATTTTTTTGATACTTAGTGTCACTTGAATTAGAATATACATATGAAATTGATTTGAAAATTATATTACTAGAAAAAATGATTTAAATGGAATTCTTTTGGCAAAAAATGAAGAAAGAAATGACGTATTTTCAAAGCATTTTCCTACATTAAAAATGTTTCTATGATAACGATAGTTTGCCTATTCAGTAAAAATCGTTTAACACTAAACTGTGGGGACTAAAATATTTTTTCGTGTAAAAAAGTATTGGGGGGAAAAATCCATTGAACAAAATTAAATTTATTTTTCATTTTATTTACATAGATATGTTTAATAAAAATCAGTGAAACAAAAATAGTCAACATAACTTAATGGTATTTAATACAAAATTTTCAAGTTTTTTGAAAAGAGAAAATATTGAGTTTTTGGAAAATAATGTGATACTTTTCTTAACATTGCCCTTTTTAGCATCAAATTATCAACAAATCGCTAGATGTCTCTACTTTGTTATTCATTCGACCGTTGGAATGTGCGTCTAAATAACTGTGCATACTTTTCATGATATTCATCATTTAGGATGACACAGGAACAGAGGAGCTGTGTTTTTCATTTCATTTTCGTCGTCGGAATTTGTATCAACGGTAATTTTTGAGTTTTGAGCAAACTCCGAAATGACTTTGTCTATCGTAACTGGGACTGTACACACATTATCATCATCTACTACAAAGAATGATACAGTAGCCGATAATACATAAGCTCTTTCAAACATTTCATGATGTGGCGACTCAGTTTCACTATCTACTGTCTCCCAGAAAGGAAATCTTTTGATATTAAGTAATTTTCGTTTCGATGCCAAACAAAAAAGATATATACAAGTAATACAAGAAAAAAAAATTCAAAGTCTGTTCCTACTTAGGTCAACAAAGAATTTTATTTTAGTTACTACAGTGTCGTCAAGTTTTCTTGTTCTAATACTCTTTTTGTTGTTGTGTTCTTCCTGAAGGGAAGGAAGGAAAGTTGCCAGAGCCTGAGACAGATTGAACTTCCACACGATAGATGGTAACACCACCTATCTCCACCTCCACAATTTAGGCATAGATTGGAAGAGAGGGAAATATTCTCCAGCACTCTGCACCCGTGGTTTCTTCTGTGACCGCCTACAAGATTTTCGGACCCATTGATTTAACGAGCACGTGTTCCGTGTGTACTCAGAGGGTATTTGGTGGCATCGGGTATCGACCCCAGGCCTTCCGGACTGGAGTCAGATGCTCTAACCACTAGACTTCCCATGACCCGAAACCTCTTTTTAAGGTTCCTATATACATGATAAAGATCTTTTATATTTATAATAAATCCCATATAATTATATGGGAAAAATAATTTTATATAATATTTGAGCGAAATACGTAATATTTGATTGTAGCGAAGACACTGCAAACAAAATAGTAGTACCTATTTTTTTACACATAAAAACCCATTTGTTAACCCGCAAAATAAAAATAGGAAAGTATTCTTCTGGGTTGATATATTCTTTGTCCTCCGAATTACTACCAAACACTTCGCTCTTTGTGCATTAATTTTTAATCATCTGACTTCCCATTGCTGTTTAGATTGACAAGGTAAACATATTTTTATCTAAACATCTCAACAAAAAAGGTAAAAAAAAAAAAAACCTTCCTAACTGACAGATTTTCGATAGTCTCCTTTCAAGTTCAAGAATTACAAAATAGCGCCACCTGGTGAGAGCACAGCCACACAAATGACATTTATTTTTCCACCGTTATCAACTTCATTGCATACTTGATAGGACTGAGTGAGTGATGATTGGAAAGCAAACAGTTAGAAAAACGTTGCGAGCAAGTTCTTTTCTTATGTTGGGTTAAAACTTATTTCTCCTCCAGAAATCAATTCGAGGAATTACTTAAAAAATTAATGGGCTGATGTCTTTCAAAAACCGCATAAAAATATGCCGTTATCTTGCATGGCTTCAAACTGGTATTCTTGCAATGTATTCACAGAACAACACAGTATTTTATTCTCTCTATCATTAGTTTTTACTTTTATTTTTAAGTGTTTGTAGTTGCAGTAAGAAAATTTCATTTTATTTCTTGTTAATTAAAGTATCTCATTAAAAATAGAGAATATGATGGTGTTAATGGAGGTTAGAAAACTTGGTTCTCTCTATTTATAAAAAGAAATTTCGCTAAGAAAGTGATAGCAAAGGGGTAGTACTTAAAGTAGAAAAGTAAATGAAAATTTCCTACATAATTTAGTAGAATAGAAAATAAGTTCAAGAAGTGAATTGTATTTTACTAACTTAATGTCAATTTAATGCTCCTCCCCCATCGAAATGAACTGTTATAAATTCAACATATATATTTAATTTATATTGTGGTTTAGTTCACTCTGAGACCAAAATACTTTGGCAGTGTGATAAAAATTATTGGGGAAAAGATGAATCTTCCCAATTTTGGGCAAACAATCTTTACATTAGGAAGAAAATTTCACAACTAACGAAACAAACAGTTGTCTAATAGTACAAAATCACGATTATATACAATGGTCTTTTACTTGTCAATTAAGGGTTAGAGTTTCCCAACAAATTGTCCAAGAAATACCTCTAAGAGGAAGATCCTTGTAGTGAATGAATATTAACGTCAACCCTGTTCAGCTACACGCGGGCTTTTGGTGACGGACCGCGTAACTTTGAACCATGGTCAAGTGACGTGGACGACACCCGAGCTGGCACCCCCTCTCCTAACTACTACACCATACCAACGGGAGGACGCTTGTGCTCTCGACAGATTTAACGTGCATCGCTCCCCTACACAACAGGTCTTCAGAGGTACTGGGCTCGAACTCATGACACCCTAGCCATGATCTGATACCTTGACCACTTGGTTACTGCGGCAGAAGATCCTTGTAGAGGAGCTGGATGCAATTCTCACGGATTTTTAACCTTTCCAGTTATGATCATTGGATTTCCTCAGTACCCAAACTGCATAATGTGCGATTTACTCAGTAAGCCTCTGTATAGAGCTTCCATAAATTCCTTATATTCCTGCTTCGGCATTACTTGTTAATAATGGATAGAAGCAGGGACGTCTTAAGGCAGGGGCCATTTGGGCCCCACCTCAGGGCCTCTGACACTATGTGGGCCTCGTCTTGTTCTCGACTCAGTCTTAATAAGATCATCAATTGAATAATTTCAACTGTCAGATGTTATTTCTGTTTGTACTCCTCGAAAAACTGGGAATTTCGGACGATATGTCAACTGGTTACATGTGATGACCGTCGTCCATGTTTAGGCCTACCACAATTCGCCCTCATTATTTATTCAGTCAAAAAGCGGCTATCGGTCGAGCCTGTTTGTGCGATTGTAAGTCATGCACATTTATTTGTTTCTGGTTATTGTTTGTACGAGTATTTGAAAACGTATGCTATTTACTGTGTACTTTTAAGGGTCATAGGTGGAGTCTACATTTGTATAGGGGCCCTGGGCCTCTAGAAGTCTTAAGACGTTCTTGGATAGAAGTTTAAAGGGGGAAGTGTATGGGGTAAATTAATAATCCACCACGTACTGTGTTTAATCTGCCACAGCACCACTTTCAAGACAAAAAAAGGGTTATAATATACAAGGGACGTTTCGAAAGTAAGTTTGGTCGTTTTTTTTCCTCACGACAGCTATATTGTCAAGAAAATGAACACAATGGCATTATGAACTATATACCTTAGATTATTTTTTGACATAATCATCACCAATATTGAGGTATTTGTCGAAGCGAGCAATAAGTTTGCAGAAACCATTCTAGTAAAACTCAGTGTTCTTCAATGGCGTAATGTACATCTTCGCAACCCCGCATCGCGGGGGAGGGCATGGTTCTAAGGGGCACCAACCCTAATTGCTTTTGTAAAATCCAACTTGGCCCAAAACCTGACTTTGCAAGGAAGCCCAAATGATCTCCGTAGCGACAATGGTGCTCTTTATTGTTGTTTTCATTCGCGGGTGTAGAGAGTAACCTACTTCGACCTTATCCTCATTCTGCTTTCCTTCATTGAACATGTAACAACCATTTGACGAGACATGGCCTCTTTGACGTGCACAGTCTGTAGGGACACACTAGTCCCACATGCCAATTTGTACCTGATAACAAATTCATTTCCATTGGCTACCACGTTCTCAGCATAAGTTAGTTTGATATCGTACTATGTATCTGAATAACCTCGGGGTCGCCGGTCTGCTGTTACTCTCTGAGCGTGCGTCATTACTCTTAAGTTCAATCTTATTTCGTAATGGAATCAGTAACGAATAGTTTGATGGTGTTGTCCTCTCATCTTTAAGAAAATGACGAGATTTACTTTCGGAACATCCCTCGAACTATGTGCATCCATAAAATAAGTTTCTCTAGTATGCTAAGAAGAAATAAAACATAGTTGCGAGAAAACATTTATTGGAGCAGATACAAAAAACACTTAGCTTCTTTTCAATATGGAAATAATCGAAATTGTAACACTTATCATACCATGGAATCGAATTTTATATTCCATTGTCGAAGAAATTCACCGCTTAGGATTGGATCCAGGGTGAGATAACCGTCTATACCACTCTTTCACTGGAAAAGTGCTAAAAGGCAGTGCTGTTTTATCCATTGATGTTTTGGGGCAGGTACCCAGTGACCCGGATTAGCTGGACTTAACTTGATTTTATGGATATAAATTTAGATCCTCCAGTGCCAAGTGGGTCTGTAGATCTGCGCCCAGGGCCCGAAATGAGTTTAAATCGGCACTACTGACAGGAGAGGAATTTCCTAAGGCGCGGGAAAAGATTGAAGCTATGGGAGCGAGATCAGGAAAGACTGGATAATTAAGCATCTCCCCGCGGTTTTCCTGCAAATGTTTTATGCTTGGCACTATAAGTGAGCGAACCATGCCTTGAATAAATATAACACTGGAGCTGTGTGTGAACAACCAAACCTCTTATTTTGAATCATTCGTCATAATTTCTTCAGTATTGAATAGCCAACTAGTTCACTCTAGCACCCTGGGAATGAAGTGAATAGGGAAAGGTTCCTTAAGCCGTGCACCTCAATTTCCAATCGTTCAGAGTGATTAGAAACAAATATTCTGATTGAAAAAGATTTAACCCTTTTTGTTTTTAACTCAGACTACAGTTATATCTACAGTTATTTTTTTTTTAAAAAATTATAAAACATTTCCAAGTTTAACAAAGCTTTTATTCTTCTTTTAAAAATGCAATGCTTTTTTACTGAAAAAATAATCTTTATGATTTAATTTACGAAATAGCTGCAAAAAATTGCATTTTTAAAATATTAATTTAATTTTCTCGATAAAAGTAAGTAGTATTAG
Source organism: Trichonephila clavata (assembly GCA_019973975.1). Taxonomy (NCBI): domain Eukaryota; kingdom Metazoa; phylum Arthropoda; class Arachnida; order Araneae; family Nephilidae; genus Trichonephila; species Trichonephila clavata. Next base: position 276,822 of record BMAO01004773.1, read on the forward strand.
AGGTATAAGAATGCACAGTTTGTTTTATTAAGAAAATAAGGCAGGGGAGGGAGGAGATATAATTCCCCAGTTTTATATAATAAAACAGTTTTTCTGTTTATTTAAATTCCATTTCTTTCTTTGGTAAACATTCCTTAGCATGATTAATAATTAAGGAATATATCTAACACACACACGAAAGATGTGATGCGGTTATAATAAATAAGCCATTTATCAAACAGCGTCCTCAAAATTTAGATATATTTGAAAAAAGTTTGTTTTGCCATAAAAATATAAAAGTTAAAGATTAACATCTTTCATGTTTAGGAATAAAAAATATTCGACTTTTTACAAAAGCAAAAATTGTTTGAATCAGATAGAAGAAATTATATTACGTTAAAATATGTTCCTCAATTTTCTTTTTTTAATAATGTTCCAGTACTTGAGTTACGGGAACTCTGGATGAAATGCCTTTAATTTTACCTTATTAAAAACTGAACAATTATTGTACAGGAGTGTAAGCAGATGTTTCGATAACCCTTACGCAACATGCATATTTTTCGTTAATTTTTAAGTTTGAAATTTAAATGTGTAAATATTCTGCTTGGCCATCTATGCTTCGTAAGAGTTTGTTTTTGTGAGTAACACACAGCGTTTTGTAAAGAGAATTATTTATAGCATTTTTGTAGAATGAAAACACAAAGGGATTCAGATACATTTTAATTGTTCTTTATTCCTTCAAAAACTAAAATATCGAAATATTTAAGAAATAAAACACGTTGAAATGAATTGAAATCCTCATATTGGCGATCACTCTGAGTCTTAAAAATTTAATTCGTCCAATAAAATTAAGCAAATTTCTACATAAGATTTGTATTAAAGCACAGAACACAATATTATTAATTCTTTTTACTATTATAATAAGCAACAATACTCGCTCAACACAAAGGTGTAGTTAATTTACATAATTTAGAATCTAGAAATGAGTGTGCATGCTTTTCAGCCTTAATCTACAAGCCCATTCGAGGCAATATAAATCGCTCCACTCAGCCATCGTTTCGGGTTCCGTCGTAAAAAAAAGGAACACAGTGGGGTTGTTGCAGATTTCTGGAAGAAAAGATCCGGGAACAATTGATTTATGAACGAAGTGGGAAAATAAATATCTTCCGGGATGACTTTATGAACTCTGTGTGGAAAAATAAAATCCGAGATATTGTCGAGTCGTTTGTCGAAGTTTTATGATTCCCGTTGCGGAGCTTCGACATAAAATGTGTCCCAACGTTACCTGAATGTCGTAAAACTTCGCATCACCAACGGAATCGATAAGACGAGATATTTCCCTACTGCAGCTCACGATACGAAAGGAGTGAAAGCTTATAAGAATAAATGTATCTTTCTGGCCATATTTGGGTGCATGAATAGAATCATCAAATACACTGTTTTCGAATCCTTAAAAGGTTTTACTTCTTTGTAATGACTTATGCAGTAGTCTCAATAAAACACACTATATAATACATTTATACAGGGTGTCCCAAAACAACCGCATAAACTCTGCACAGCTAGATTCCTCGTTGGGAGTACATAAAAACTGCCCAAAGAAGCGTTCCTGTACGATCCATAGTTTACGAGAAAAATACGAAAAACAAAATATGACGCAACTTCCAGTACAAGAAAAAACACATTGAACATATCAACAGCCGTATATGCACAATTTAAGGCAGATGTTCAAAGTGTCCACCGGGCATGTCGAGACAGGCTTTAGCACGCCGTGGAATGGCTGTCATCACACATCGCAGCACCGTGAGGTCCACCGAAGTATAAGTAGCCGGCAGACGAGCAACTATGTCCATTTGTGTTGTCACTACGTCTCGATACACCAGTTCCTTGAGATGGTCCTATAGGAAAAAATCCAACGTCCGGAAAGTTATGCAAATACTCTTGTTGGTATGTCCAATAAAGTGTTGTTTTTACTGGGCTTCAAATATATATATATTTGAAGCCCAGTGGTTCATTGGTAGCGTATTGTGCTTCCACACCACAGGGGCCGCGGTGGCCGAGTGGTCTAGGCATCGGTTCATGGCTAGTTTGTCATGGGTTCGATCCTAGTACCACTAAATATCCGCCGTGTAGGGGAGCGATGCACGTTAAATCTGTCGAGAGCTCAAACGTCCTCCCGTTGGTGTGGTGTGGTAGTTAGGAGAGGGGGGTGCCAGCTCAGGTGTCGTCCGCGTCACTTGACCATGGTTCAAAATTACGCGGACCGTCCCCAAAAGCCCTCGTGTAGCTGAACAGTGGGACGTTAATATTCACTCACTCACTCACTCCACACCACAGGACTGGGGCTCAAATACCGGGCTGGGCAAGGTCGACTCAGCCTTTCTTTTCAGTGGGTCAATAAATAGGTACCAAGATTGTTTGGGAACTGGACATCGGGGTTCGCGTTAGATTGACCACCTGACCGGAGCATCTGCTCATGCACCCCAGTGCCCAAGGTCACGTATACTGAGGTGGGCAAGGTAAGGCTTGGCCTTATATATACATATGTTCATTATACTCTCCAAGAAACCTACGAAGGTCGACTCAGCCTTTCTTTTCAGTGGGTCAATAAATAAGTACCAAGATTGCTTGGGAACTAAACATCGGGGCTCGGACCACCTGACCGGAACATCTGCTGATGCACCCCAGTACGCAAGGTCACGTATACTGAGGTGAACAAGTAAGGCTTGGCCTTATATTTACATATGTTCGTTATACTCTCCAAGAAGCCTACGATGGTGTATAAAACATAAAATATTTTAATGCAGTTCTTCTCGAACTTTTAATGTTTGCGACCCACTTTTCAATCATAACTTTCATCGCACCCCTTTAACCTAAAAACAATGCAATAATAATGCACTTTAATGTTGCTACAATGCACGATTTAATCATAAACCGTACAATCAAGATAAGTATTAAATTTTGTAAATGAAAAGCCTATATGAAACGTTAGTAATTATTAATGTTGTTCTTAGCTTAGTATTGTGCGATTAATTATCATATACATTGTGCAGTACTGTTTCCTTTACAAGTAAATTAAATCAGCGTAAATCTGCATTTTATTTCTTATTATGCTTGAATGTATATTTTGTTTTGCTTCCTTTCAGTAAATTTGTAATTTTTTAAATCCTTTATTTCTGACTTTTCGATATGTTCCCTTCCCCTTTGTAGGGTTATTACGCTCCCTAGGGGCACCCCACAGTTTTAGAAAGGCTGTTCTAATGTTAAGGTGTAACTTACAAGCTTTACCCCGTCGACATTATTAATGCCTCACTGGAAGATCTACGAATCAGTTTGAGCAGTTCTCATCTTTTGTGAGTGCAATTTGACTAAAAGGAACAGGGCGGTCAAATCATGCGACCACTCGACATTTGGGTTGGAAGCAGAGTACCATAAATTGATGTTGTTAGGAATGAGTGAGCTAAGCCGATACTGAACTTCAAATAGGTAAGGGTCGACAAAGCGATCAGTGCTCATAAACCTTTATGTACCCTTATCGAATATTCAACGTTTATCAGGACACCAGTGACTTCAATGACCTTCAGTAGGCGAATCAGCGAACGGGAGGCTATTGTTCTAACTTCATCTCATCGTTGCATACCACAAAGAACGTTTGCAATTCAGTGGCATGGAATAGAAGTCCCACTTAAAACTGAATCCCAATAACCAGCGAATGTGTACTCGACCAGGTCCTCACTTGACTTTCAGCCGTCCTGTATACTTTCAATCAGGAGTGGTAGATTCAGGTTTCATTTGATTTAATAGTCAGATCCTTGTAGCTAGGGACGCCGAATTAACGAAATTCTACGCCTCCCAGTGATGCTCTTTTTTTTGACATGCTCTTATTAGCTTCACCTGTATATAACGGAATCTTTGAACTCGATTTTTACCCACTTTAAAAGGCCAGATAAATTCCAAATTTCGCACACTTGTCAAGTACCGATGTCAAAACAATAATTTAATAGTTTTGTTCTATTGACCTGAGCAGAATCAACGATTTATCCATTTCCAGATTTGGCGACTAAAATATTAAGTTACAACCCAAAAGTGAAAACGCTCATGGTTAGTACAATTACAACAAACATAAAAAAAGTGTTCTTTATGTGAAAAAAGGGAAAGATGCGTTGGTTGATTCTACATTTGACAAACTAGGCCGTATCGGCGCACTGATAGGATGCTAATGATCACAAATTCTAAAACAATGACGCATTTAAGAATGATAAATAAATGATAGTTTAAAAAACTAAAAAACACACTTTTATGGTTCATCGAACTAAAAATTAAAAAATAATTCTTAATATAAGAATAAAATGATGAACGAGGAAATTAATACCATTGTGGTCAAAGCGTGGGGTGCTTTGTACAACATTTTTACTTTAATTCTGCATTTCAGAATAGAACTAGTAAGAAATTATAACATTTGATATCGAGCCCCCCCCCCTTTTATTAATTTTCTCGTTAATCCTCTTATTCTTATATTAAGGTACCCGACTGTTTGCGACAACTTTTTTTTTTAAAAAAAGGAGAGATGGGGATTTTTTTGTTATTTTTAGATTTATTTAATGTATTTTAAGAAAAATGTGCTAAAATTAAAAAGAAAAGAAAGAAATTAATATTACTAAAATGGGAAAAAATAGTTAAAAATTGACAAAAAATAGCATAAACGCGGCCCATTCTGCACCAAAGGTTTATGAACAAATTTTCAATTTTTTCAATCTAATCTATATTATTCAATTTTGTAATGACTTTTAGGATAAGAGATATTTTCTTTTTTGCAAAAACTAGAGCACTTTATCTCAGTTACTATATGAAAATGCTTAAAAAGACAGTGATTATATTCACATAAGGGACTGTAAATTTTGTAATAAAACAGTGATTGATACATCTGAAGGTTAAAACAATTCTACTATTAAACAGAACTTACAGAAAACAATTTCAGTTCATTATGCTTAAAACTTTTTTTAGCAATCACTGACCTCGTTTGATTATTTTCAAAAAATCACATTTCGAGTACAACGCGTTTTAAAGTATGACATTTCGCTTAAAGTAATGGTATCTGCTTTTACTAAAACACTTGTAGTGTTTGTTCTAGTAAACGGAAAATAATAAACTTGGTATTTTTATAAAGCTAATTAGATGGCCCGTGAAATAAATTCATATAAAAAATTTGTCAATTTTTGGCAAAATTCAAAGTTTTAGGGTAGTCAGATAACTTGAATTATTTCAAGGATCTTTGGGCTTGCATTTGAAATGAATAATGCCCAGCCACTTACAACACACCTTTCTATTGCTCATCTTTGCTTCTCCAACGCATTCATGGCCGACGAGATTGCCGAATATCTCCCCAATAGAACAAGTTGATCTCAGATGATCAGATGTCTTTAATTATCCGTGGATGGCTCTGATCTAATTTAACAATCGGAATGTTATGGATTTCTGTAAGAGGATATCTATCAAATCCATGAGTTTACACCCAACCAGATAATAGTTTTTATCAGGTCCAATGCATATTATTGATTTTAGCTACCTTTTGCTCCTTTAGTTGCATTCCTAGGAAAAAACCTTCAATTCCTGTGATATTGATAGCGTTTCGTTTCCAATGCATATATATTACATCGATGTTCATCCAATTTGGATAAATCCTTCTTGGTACATCTTTTTTTATGTTGTAGAGTGCATGAAACTGAATAAGATGGTCTTGTGAGATAGAGAGGCTTCTTAAGTATTAAAAGGTGTGATTTTCTGTCATTAAATATTTAAAAATATTTTTTTTTTCGTAACAGCTTCATTCTATTCTTTTTTAAAAAAATTCTTGCAGCATTAACCGAAACAATATTGAATTAAGAATTGGAATCAAATATTAATCCATTGTGCTAATGAAACCGAACGAAAGTCACGAAATTGAAAACGTTTTTTTGTTTTGTTTTATTGAAAGTTTTTTTTTGTTCCATTAAAGGTTTTTTTTTACTTGTAAAGTTCATACATCCTTTTCACTTCATCTTTCGTTCGGTTTTAATTTCTTTCATATTAAATAAATTAATTTTCTATTTTCTCTAATGCATTTTCTAAATTAATATTGATATATTAGAATGACATTCAATTTTTTTTAAAGTTTAGTTTTGATAAAAAGAATATTTTTATTATAATAGGCCATATGTTCCATTTGTGAATGTGGAGCATTGTGCATCATATTTCAAAATAACCAAAAAAACGAGAGTATGTCCGCATTTTAAATAATATACCCATGACAATAGTAATGATAAAAATAATTGTTTTCAATTTCCGAAAGCTTTTAGTTTTCTGTTTTAATCTCTTAACTGTTTCTGGCGTATATATCCGTCTCTCTCAACCGATGCGTTGAGTGCACGGACGTATATATATGTCCTACCAAAGTACGGTTCTTTTCTTTGCACCGCTAACAATAAAACTATTCTTAGGAATGCAATATAATGACTTTTATGGTGTGTTTGGGAAGGATTTACTTATATCAGAGAAAAATTTGCTTATAAATGCCTGACCTTTTCTCCCGATACTCTGCATACGCGCGTCGTTTTGTAAAACAGTGACACTGGGAAGCGAATCATGTAACTTTTAATCAGCAGTTAGAGGGTTCATTTCCATTTTATAATGTGTGAAAGATCCATTATGCTTTCAAGCAACCATTGGAATAAGCTTACGTGACGTCATAGTCATAGAACCACCATCAAATGTTTCCAGCCAATCAGTTCACAAAATCATATGACGTCGTTGTCCCATGGTAAATGCAATCACACGTTTCAGCCAATCAGTTCATTCGTTTCGCTGTTGCCAACTTTTGCTTTTTACAGAAACTTTCTTTTTAAAAAGTTCATATTTGTCTACTATAATATAACGCCTATATATAATCAAAAAGTACTTAAAATAAAAATAGACGCATAATATATGAATTATTTTTAATTTATAAAAAATATTTTGAAGATTTAATACTCGAAAATCTGTAAGAAATTATCAAATTTGAAATTTTATCTAAATTTTAGAAATAGAACAAATACAAGTTTAATGTTCATTTTGAATTCAATGGAGATCACGTGATTGAATTAATCATGTGACCGTCATGAATTTAGCCAATTATAAACCAATCTGTATGTAAAACCCTACTTAAAAACGCAAAAGCTACAATATGTTATTGCATTTTAGATACAACTGTTTTTGCACTGATGTAAGAAATTAAGAGAATTTGCATATTTTATTGAATTGCATGAAAAAAACTGAGCTGAATGAAAAACCACTGCTTCTAGATAAAAATGAAAATCTTGTACGGCAAATACTTAACCGTACACGCGTGTAGGCGGAGCCAGCAGAAAACGGGCTTTATAAGCGTGTGTAAGTTGAGAAGTATTTCGTTCGCCAGCACACCTCGAGGAATTTCTTGGTGTTATTTTAAAGCAATCGGTTCAATTCAAATTGTAACAGTAAAAATGAGTAACCAAAAACGGTTAGATGATGGAATGACAAGGCGAATTGTTGGGGGGCTAGAAGCAGGCCAATGTCAAGCCCAGATTTATAGAGTTCAATTTATAACGCCCAGCGTCGTGTGTAACTTATGGAAACAGTTCCAGAATATTGAATCCATCGAAAGAAAGCCTGGGAAAGGTCATAAAAGAGCCACGACGACCAGAAAAGATCGTCATTTGTTGATTATAGCGAAACGTAACACAGGAGGACTACAGCTTCTCAGCTCTCGTTACCTGTATGCAGCCACAGGAACCCGTGTATCAAGGGTGACTGTTTCAAAAAGAGTTCATGAGAGAGGGTTGTTTGCAAGAAGACCTACTGTTTGCGTCCCACTCACGTTAATGAACAAGAGAGTTCGTTTAGCATGGTACACACAGTATGGAGATTGGAGTATGGATCAATGGGTGACCGTTCTGTTCACTGATGAGTCCCTTTTCAACCTAAACACCGATTCTCGCCTTACGTTTATATGGAGAGAAACAGGGACCCGCTACCGACCCTCCAATGTCGGAGAAATCGACAATTAGGGTGGAGGAAGTTTAGTGGTGCGGAGAGGAATCATGTTAGATGGCCGTACTCCATGTCTTTGCAAGAGGCTATGTGACTGGTGGGAGTTATAGGGATGAGGTCTTGGAGCCCTATGTTCTCCTTTTCAGCCGAAGGACCGAGTTCATTTTAATGGACAATAACGTGAGGTCACATAAAGCTCTTCTGGTCGACGAATTTCTAGAGAGTGAGGATATTCGGCGTATGGATTGGCCAACCATGTCTCCAGACCTCAACCCTATAGAGTATTTCTGGGATGCTCCGGGAAGGACCCCAATTGCAACTCACAACCTTCCTCCTAGGACCTTCCAGGAAATGAAAACAGCGTAGCTGAACGAATGGAGCCAATTGACACAAGAACTGATAAACTGCCTTATTTCAAGTATGACATCACGCTGAGAAGCCTGTATACCTCTCAGTGGGAGGGGTCCATAGTCTCTATTAACCAATTTCTTTTGCTTATTCTGCAACCGCTGTTTTATACCTTCCAACTCCAACGAGTATTACGCACAATCACGCGTGTGTATTGCAATTGTTGAGTGATTATTTGTTTTGTATTTTATCAATGTATGTACATATCAAATTTCATTAAAATCGATGCATTGGTTCTAGAGATAATCGATCAAGTCTGAAAATTCTCTTAATTTCTTACACTAGTGTATTATGATTGGTTAGAACGGAAATACTAGGTGATAAAAATTAAACTTCCCTTAGAAACGGCCTCCTACAGTGCAATTGGGTAATTGGAAAACAACAAAATTTTATATTTTTTATATATTTTTTTATATATTTATTATATATTTTTCATACACAAGTTACACTCACGGAATTTCGAAAAAGAAATTTGTTCCAAAATCTTCACCAGAGAGCACAGTTTATTTTAATACTTTATATATTAACCCTCTGTCATTTTCACACACACACACAAATATTTTATGTTTTTTTACTAAATTATGGAGTAATTTCTATTTCTTTCCATCCATGACCAAACTTATTTACAATCTGTTTTATCAAAAGAGAAAAAAATCATAGATTTTATCTTTTCATTGATAGAATGTCCCACTAAATTTTGAGTACATTGTTCTTAATTAATTGAACTTTATAATGCACTAGGACTTAAAAAAGACCACTTAAAAAAGACCACCGGGCCACATGTGACCCGCGGGCTGCAGGTTGATTATTACATGCATATGGGTAATTCCTATGGGAAAAAATAATCTATTGGTCTATAGCAGAGGTGGGGAACTCATGGGCTCCATGAGTTGCTTCTGCGGCCTTCATTAAAAAACTAGTACTTTTATTAATTAAAATTTAATCATATAGATAATTACAGTTTGCAAACCAATGGAATTAAATAAAGAACGGTATGAACGTATACATGTTTCAATGACCGCTCAGGGGAATAGCCAATTGTACATTTCATATGTTAGAACGTCACCTAGTGCAACATGACCATACTTACCACACATGCTCTTGTAGAGGAACTATTAAGACTTCACATAACGAAGTTTGATCGAATTATATTTGTGTGTATATATATACAGAAGCGCACACAAAAAAATTTCAAGGGGAAAGTCCATGGTCGAAAGTCCCCCAACTCTTATCATACCTCAAGACAACACTAATTGATTCTTCTGATTTTGTCAATTTTGTTAACAAAAAACAGTAAAAGAAATTATTAAATTAATAATTAGCATTAATTAATAAAATAAATTATTTATTACAAGTACTTAATTACATTTTACGTTATATATAGGATTATCATCAATCGAAAAACCTCACGGGCTTTGGGGGTTGTCCGGACCTCCAGGACACCCCTCACCTCCCCTTGTGTGCGCCACTGCATATATATGTTTACATAAATAAAAATAATAGCAACACATTAAAGTATAGAAAGTTACAAAAGTATTTATGAATTTAATTAATTTATAGAAAAATAATAATCAGTGATGAACTCTGTAACAATTTTTTATCCTTATGTGAATACAAAAATATTTTATATTGTAACTTTTCATGTCAAGTAATAAATAAGAATTAAATTTTTTAAAAAGATATTTGCATATAAGGCACACAATTGTTAAATCTATACAAAAACTCTATTAATTTCATAAAGGTCGCATTTATAGTTACGTTAACCTTTGCGGTCTTCTTTATTACTACTTAACTTACATGCGGCCTCCAATGATAAAAAGGGTTTCCCACCTCTGGTCTATGAAGATATGTGAACCTTTTAAACTCATTAGTTTCACTTTCAATGGGTATCTTTCAAAATCTTTACAATTGCAGTGAGGAATTAAAGCACAGGGTGTTGAAAAGCGTTGTATAGAGGGCGCTGTTCAGTAACGCGAAACTTGTTTTTGTTATGTGCTCATTGGCAGGTGAGCTACCGATTGGTACAGTTGTAATCAGTAATTGAAGGGTCGGTTGCCCTAATAATACAACCTAAGTTTTAATCGTATATGTTTAGTGTTCGTGTCGTCCCGCAATAAAACCTTATAAAAAACTAAAAGATGGTCTTCATTCTACCACTGAATTCACCGGATGTAATACAGGGAGACAATAACGCAAATGTTTTCCCAGTTATTTAGGGTTCAAAGTAACGAGACCTCCACACCAACATTTCTTAAGTAACTTTAACTTAAATCAAATAAAATAAGCAATATATCAGTTATTTGCTCACATGTGTTCAAAGAATAGTACTAACTCTTTCGAAATGACTCCATTAAAACAGGTGGTGCTGTGGTGGCCTCCTTAAGTAGAACTGAAAAAAAAAACTTTTTAAATTAGATTTATATCAGCCTGCAAGACGGATTGAAGTATATTTTATATTAAAAAAAGAAATTATATGCTAAAATATAAGTGTTATGGTACCAAAAAGAAAATATTTTGATACTTTTATTTTAGCAAAAATATTTCATATTAAAATCCGCCTCTTTTTTTCTTTCTTGTTTCCAAGTAGAATTAATTATTATCAAAAATTTCAAGAAAAAATGCAGAAGAGATGTAAATAAAATTAAAATCATTTAAAATAATTAACATTGAATTTAACCAAGATTAAAAACAAACACCAATTAGGCTAGATAGGGCCTAAAATATTGCACACCCGAAGAAAATCTAGAACCAAAATTGACATCATGACCTAAAAATCGAATTTTGTTTTCGAATACATTTAATAATGTAGGTTTGTCGAGAGTCGCTGCTTTACAGTGTGAAGACTAGCAAAAAAAAAAGAGAAAAATGCTGTCTAAGAATCAAACTAAAGAAAAAAGTATCCTTTCCAACATTTAAGCAGTGTCACGGCTTTTCATTAAATATTTTACAACGCAGTAAGTATAATTAACATCTTCCCTTTTTCGCTACTGCATTGATAGGAGAAAAAAAGAGACTTCTCTATCTCCGAATGGAAAAGAAGATGAGGTTGAAACTTCGTAAGATAGCGTTTCTTTCTCCGGCTGAAAGATATTTCCACGTGAATTTTTAAACATTCCTCTGAATCGACTCCTGGAAGAGAAGTAAACAAGTTGGGATGGACCGTATCTCTCAACGGGGTGGCTCAAAATATTTTATTAACTCCTCGCCATCTAATAACTCTTTAACCCCCAGTCAATTATGCAGCGAAGCCGATAATAACAGGAAGTCGGGTGTCAATTTAAATGTCGCCTTCGTCACTAGGAGGCGCTATTTTGTACTTCTCGATTGAGTTACTTGCTTCAAGGGGGTGTATCGAAGATCTGCAAGTTACTGAAAGAGGGGAGAGAGTAACGGTAATTGAGGCACGATTTGTCGTATTTTGGAAGGGTTGATGTCACAGTTTCAAGTTTGGGGTGCATAATATCGTATGGTTAAATATTTATGAGGGCAAATGAAATGTCGCATCAGTTTTAAATTTTAAACAAACCAAGTTGGAATTTTTAGTGAAAGTCTTCATGTAAAGAAAAAGGGGTAATGCATATTAAATTCCCCATGTCACTCAAGTTGTGTAGTGTAAGAAAGAGAAAAGAATCCAATTATAAATGTCAGAAATTTATTTTCTTTAGATAAATGCTGTTTTTTTAGGGCCGTGGGTAGCCTAGTGGTTAGAGCATCGGAGTCCAGATCGGAGGGTCTGGGTTCGATGCCCGATGCTACCAAATACCACCGACTACACACGGAGTACGTGCTCGCTAAATCAGTGGGTCCGAAAGTATTGTGCAGTAGAAACCACGAGTGCAGGGGGCTGGAGAATATTTCCCTCCATTTCCATGCCTAAATTGTGGAGGTGAAGATAAGTGGTGTCACCTTCTATGATTAACAAGTCCAACATGACTCACAGGCTCTGGCAATTTTCATTCATTCACTTCGGGAAGGACACGGCAACAAAAACAGCAAATGCAGTATTTACGTTTTAGAGCGAATTTTTTTCCTACGTGTATTTTGTCGGCTCTGGTGTCTTAGAGGTAGCGTGCCCGCTTCGGTATCGTCATGGGTTCGATTCCGGCTGGACTCGGAAGATTTCTTAGATGCAAAATTCGTAGGCATGCACATCGTATGATGTAGTAAGCAAATATCTTATCATTCTGGCTATGGTAATCTCGTCAATATTAACTCAAGACAGTATTTAGCATCCGACGAGAACGCAAGCCTCCAAATTCGGTAGCGAAGCCGTTACTAGATGGTGCCACCATGAAATGACTCTCACAATTGGGGGTGATCGCGGTAGCCAAGTGGTCAAGGTATCGGATCATGGCTAGCGTGTCATTAGTTTGAGCTCAGTACCACTGAAGACCCGCGGTGTAAGGGGGGAGGGGAATTTACGGCTCAAACGTCCTCCCATAGGTGTGGTGTAGAAGTTAGGAGAGGGGATGCTAGCTTGGGTGTCGTCCTCGTTACTTGACCATGGTTCAAAATGACGAGGTCCGTCGCCCAAAGCCCTCGTGTAGCTGAACAGTGCAACGTTACTATTCACTCACTCGCAATTGGGGACTTGTCGTGTATGCAAACGCTTATTTGCTAAAATGAGGTGCATTAGGGAAAAAAACACTTCCTTTTCCTGGTCTTTTATAACATGAGCCACTTATTCCCAGAATACCTTAGTGATCATCTATTTCTGACGCTGCTCCTTTCATTGAATGTTTTCCTTCCCATTTTTGCATTTACGTAGGTTAATCTATATCAAACTTTGTAGACTCACGAAACCCTTGAAACTTCAGAGAACTATATAGAAAAGCCCCTTAGAAAGATGTCTTAAAATAATATTTAAAGTTGATCAACAAGTTATGGGTACTTTAAACAAAAGCAATGAAAAAATACTATATTTATATTAAAACTTTTAAACATAATTTAAATGTAATTTACTCTTTAATTCGTGCTCCAGGTGTCATCTAAAGGCCGCGTTGGCCTAATGGTTAAGGTAACGAACTCTTGGCCGGTGTATTATGAGTTCGAGTCTAGCACCGCTGAAGATTCGCCGTGCTGATCGGCTGATGAAACTATTAACTGGCGACGGTAGCCTAGTGGTTAAAGTCATTGACTCATTGCCGACATGTCATGAGTTCGAGCCTAATGTCGCTAAAGACTCACCGTGTAGAGGAGCAGATGCACGTTGAATCTATCGTGGCTCAAAATGATGAGGTCCATCGCCAGAAGCCCTCAAGTAGCTGAATAGTACGACGTTAATATTCACTCACTCAGGTGTCGTGTACCCTTGAATTATATCTAGTAACCGGGATATGTGTGCATTTTTTTACACTAAATGTCGAAATCTTGGTCTATTGAAGCTATCTGCACTCGTATTTAATATTCTGCGTTCATTTGCTTCTATGCATTATTTTAGTGGCTACATACGTTGAGAAATATTTTGAACTAAAACGCATGATTTAGAATGGCAATAAAATGTTTATAAACCAAGGCAGAAACTTCCCTGAAATTTGCAACGCAAATCCATGACCCTTACGAAATTTAAGATTTTATTTTAACTATATAATACTTATTTATATTTACAAGCAAACTGCCTTTATAAAAATTAAAATTTAAATCTTGAAATTTTGTTGCTTTCAGAAAATAGTGATCACTTGCAGAGCTCCTGTGAAAGTTCTAGAAAACCCTAGGTTCCGCAGAATCCATGTTGAAAGCCATTAATCTAGATCAAATACACCCCTTCATCTGTTTATTGATACGTATTTGGTGCCTTTGGGCGAAATAGGACCCTTGCAGGAATAAAATCAACTCTTCTTGGAGATTCAATCAAAATCACGTGATCTATTCTAAATATCTCTATACTGACCTTAATGAAATCTAAAACAAATACTCTAGATATGTTACTTTTGTTAATTAATAATTTTAGAGAATTAAAGGAAAATTTTGTAAATAAAAATAGGATTTTTTAATATTTTTTAAAAGGAATTAATATTTAGTAAATAAATAATATCAATAATGAATAAAATAAAATAAGTAGAAAAAGAAAAAATTTTTCTGTTTAAGATTATGCTTCAATCAATTTTCAATAAATAATGCATCGAAGCCTATTACATAGTCATTCTAAGCCGCAGTGCCACAAAACTTTTGTGAGCCGCCAAATTATTTTAAAAAAGAAAAAAAATAACCGAAGGATTCAGTTTAGAATTAATTTAATTAATTATTCAATAAACACACACACACTTGGTTGTGTATGTCGTCTATATTATTTTATTTAACACTGAAAATGATTATCGTAAACTATTTGACAGAGTGCATTACAGAAAAGTAAAATTTTCTATTGTTAGTGGGCCGTCAAACTATAAGACATCGCGTCCATCACACCAGGGGGCGCTTTTTTGTACTTTTTAAAGGATCCATTTCCTAAGAAAAGAAAATGAATCGATAGTTCATCAACTACAAGAAGTTTTGACGCGTAGATTCTTGGTTTATTTCTGTTTTCCCGAGAAGAAAAAAGTTTATGTTGACAGTTTGAGCTTCAAAATAAGGTAAAAATTAAAACACTTCGATCAGATTGCGTGTGTGAAAGTTTTTGGATTGGACGAAAATGTGTTTTTTGTGGTTGTATAAGTAAGAAAATAAAGTGTTTATTCCATTGTGTTACAAACTTCAAGCTGTGTGTGGAAAGAAATTAATAATTTTTCTAAAGTGACACGTAAAAGTAACATTTAAAAAACCATTCTGCGTTAAGATCTTTTTCACGCGAATATATTTAAGTAATAGGAAATGGCAACATTATTTTAATATTTTATCGAATCCATTATCAAAGATTGTTCCATTTATTTCAAGACGAAAAATTATTTAACAGCATTCATAATTTATATTTTATAAAACTGAATGCGTGATTATTTTAAGTTTATAAAAATACATCTAATATATAAAATTCTCCTGTCACAGTGTTTGTAACCAAACTCCTCCGAAACGACTTGGCCGATTCTGATGAAATTTTGTGCGTATATTCAGGAAGTCTGAGAATAAGACGTAAACTATTTTTCATTCCGATATTGCAATTAGTTGAAAATATATTATTTAAAAACCTTAAAACGCCTAATTGTTTACTCCTGAGGGTTGTTTACTTGGCATAACTTCCATTCCATTTCGGCCGAGCGGTGATCCGACGTTTTCACCATCTTAAAATTGCCATCCAATTTTTACTGTTGAAATCAGGCAAAAATAATTTCAGAATCGGAAAGATCATTTATTTCGCCACAATACGTTATAATGCTTTTTGCAAAATAATGATATTTTCTATTTTTTAAGAATGATTAAAAAAGGGTTAAAACTGATGCGTTCACTCAATAAGAGACCCTTCAGATCTGGACAGATTTAACGCGTAAAAGTTCCTCTGCACAACGGGATTTTTTTGTTTCTACACCTAAAATGTGTTGTATTATACTCGGAATTATTCGGAATGTTTACTTTAAAGACTTTTTTTTATAATTTCTCTATATACAGAAGAAAAACGACTCACTTAGGACGAGATCTCCGGAAATATTATACTTATAGATTTGAAATTTGGCAAGCATGTTTCTGTTGTTTAGTAGAGATCCGCTAAGAATAAGTTTTTCGAAAATATTCTCCAAAAAAATGTTTCAAGGATAAAAAAGTGAGACCTTTTCGTTTTTGAGCTATTAGACTAACCGATTTGAAATTTGGCTTGCTCATTTCTTTCGTTGATTGAGGATACGCTAAGATTGACAAGTATGTTCCTTTTCATAATACAGTAGAACGTCGCTTATCCGAATCAATTTAGTACGTTCGGATACGCGATTGTTCGGATAACCGAAAATCGAATGCGATCCATGCAATATATGATACTGGACACTGTACAAGTATTGAAAATCACCCTATGCGGGAAACGTGCTTGAAGAAAAAGCAAAATAGGTGCAAAATGTCACAATTTTACCTTGATTGGGGAAAATAATCGCTTATTTTTCGCTGTACCATTGTACACCTTCGGTTTTCCAATGCAAGGTCTCTGATTCTCTTCAGAAGCAGTAGTTGAAGTAGGAGAGCACTCTGATTGTTGTTCGTACCACTCCATAGCTGTCTCTAACGCAAAAAACGCGTCAGAATTTGCTACTTCCGTTGTTGATGTCCTTGTCTTCACCCGTTTCATCGTCGACAGGGTCGGATTCTTCTTACACGGAAGTCACAATCTCATCATCATTTAGCATTTGAAATCTACAGTCTTCTGCATCTCATGCCATCCAGGTTTCTACATCAACGAAACTCAAAAAAAAAAAAAAATGCACCTATCACTCTTTTACTTGGAAACGAACTGACCTAATATTCCGCGCAGATGTTTATTTGCACTGTTCGAAAATGTATCCGAACTTTGGGTCGGATATTTGACGCTTCGGATAATAAACGCGTTCGGATAAATGACGTTCTACTGTACGGGTTTTGCAGAAATCGACTCCCAAGGAAGAGCTACGGGGATGTAAAAGATAAATATACTTCCTTTTCAGAGATTCAAGTCCTGTCGTTTTTAAATCTAGAGGTGAAGGCTATATGAATTTTTTCCAATGCAATCGACTACTAAATGCTATGATTTAGATATCAATAATTTAAAATCAATGTATAGTCATATATGTGATACCAACAAAGTGGGTGGGTAATAGCTGGTTATTTTATATACAGAACAAAGAAAAGTCTAATTATAATGATAAGAACAAAAGCAATTACTGACATCCTAGATCTTTGCTCGCTAAAACAAAGCGTAGATCGACCACGATGAGATACTTTTGTCCCCCCCACCCACCTTCTCCAAATAACGTGACTTCCGTTGATTCTATCCAGTATTCGATGAGGCTTGCATAACGTACTTGTTTAATACATTGTTGTAATGCATTGTTAAATATATTGCTCTTCCTTTTTAGAATCATAAGAAAAAAACTCTTTCATATATCAGGTAGATAAATTAAAACAATATCCAATATAATTAATTGTTTTTCGATCGGCAACCACGTTGGAATTTTCTCCTTTTCTACCCTTGAAAAAATGAACCAGGTATGAAAGAGGTCGAATCAAGATTCATCTAATCGTAATGATGTATAGTAGTATTTTTTTTCTTGGTTTGGAGCAGATATAAAGTCTGCATGTTTCTCAACTTCTTTATTCTGTTTGTAGGGCTATGTTAGCAGTAATTAGTAAAGGCAGCAAAAACTATCCAAATAGAAAAGAAAAAAAAATCAGAACTACACTTTTGCCTCCAGTAACCAGGATAAATTATTAAGAAATCCAAGAAAAAGATCCAGTGATGTCACAAATGTTCCTTAATAGTTTCTCGAAAATTCACATTTTATCAATCAGCATATTATTTGGACTAGCCATGAACCTTTTGTACCTGTCGCAAAAAATCAAACTTTTTGCTAAATCAAAATTTGTATAAATTCTGAAAATAAGGGAAAAAGAGCGAAAGTAAATTTTACTGATGTTTCTTCCCTCCTTATTTATAGAACGTCGTTCGAGAATTGGATCCAAGCGGTGTTTTGCAAAATTCGTTCAAAAATTACAATTTCAAAAATGAGCATCCTATATTTTCATTTTAATGCTTCAATTGGACGTGGTACAGCAACTGCACGAATATACAGAACATAAAATTAACAAAAAACTGGAATAGATTTGACTAAGCCTAAAATTACTTCTGTGAATTTGAAGACATCTTTTTTAGAACTATAATATAAAAGAACGGCTCCACGCGCATCCGTGAATTGAGAGTTCAGTAACTGCTGGTAAGATAGTGTTGTGTGTGTGTGCCAGACACAAAAGTATATTTTGTTTAAATCAATTCGAAATTAAAGGCAATCCCTGCCATTTTATATTGCAGTTAAATATCCTGCATGTTATGCATTTTATAGTCCCTATACAATATATTGTAATATCTTAAACCATTTTATATTTTCTTCTGTAAATAATTTAGTATTTATATATTTACAATATTAGATTTATCTGAATGCCTAAGCCGTTTGCAATTACTGTCTATTTTGCCTAGATGATTTTAATGTAATCCTACGAGTTGAATACTTCTGTAAGAGCATTTGTTTTATAAAGGGTGTGTTTTTTTTAAATTAAGTTAATTCTGAGATTCTCAGTCGTGTTAGAAATTTCCTGAAGTATTGATAAAATTTTATGTGTCAGAAACGGGGGAAGCCTTCTTGTTAATGAAATTGAGCTATGGATTACATCATTACAAAACTTAGCTTTGATAATTATAGACAGTAGAGTAAAAATATAACGCAATGGAAACTTTATACACAGATTCATTAAAATTTTCAAATCGAACTGATGGGATCCAGTGGTTATAACAAGTAATACTTAATATTACGGTTATTTTGAGAAAGTGTATAAAAGAATAAGTATTACTAAGTAATAAGATAAGTAATTATATATATTTAGTTCCAACTAAATTAGAATATACATATAAAACTGTTTAAAAATATTATTACTATAAAAAATTGTTTAAATGCAATTTTTCGGCAAAAAAAAAAGGAAAAAAGGACAAATTTTCAAAATTAGTATT
The DNA here is from genome assembly GCA_019973975.1 of Trichonephila clavata. Classification (NCBI taxonomy): domain Eukaryota; kingdom Metazoa; phylum Arthropoda; class Arachnida; order Araneae; family Nephilidae; genus Trichonephila; species Trichonephila clavata. The sequence continues at coordinate 295,855 of BMAO01004773.1, forward strand.
TTGCCTATTTATACCCAAGACCTCTGTACAGTACATGAACCAAGAGTTTTGAAAAAATATAATTTAGAAGTGGATTTATTCATATTTTGATAAATTAGAGCACAGGAATTTTAACAAAAAAACACCGGTTATGATTATTTCAGTTGATAATAACGGAAGGGGCAATAATAATTTTTAAGAAATCCTAGTTGAGGCTTTGCAGAAAAATCTTAGCTATATCTAGGCAAAATATTATTACAAACACATTTTCCGCAAAAGAATTTGTTTTGCGAATATTTTTTCTTCATTTTCAGTCAAAAATTACATTTAAATAACTTACTGTAATAATATTTTTAAAACGATTTTATATCTATATTCTAATTTTAATGACACTAAATATATACAAAAAAAATCATTTATATGTTCTTTTAAATTCACGCATCCCAACGTTATCGCTTAACTTTAAAGAAGAGAATGAACTGTGTTTGGCGAGATTTATAAAAGAATTTGCTTTAAAAAATGCCATATTTGGACATAACTTTGTGACGGATTTATACGCGCGGCTCTACTAACCCCTTCAGGACTTTTTAAGGAAAATATTAATTCAACTAATTTTCACGGAGTGAAGAAAGCGTAATTATGAAAATTAAGTATATTATATAAATTCTGCATTCGCGAGTTTTAGGAGTTAGTTGGCAAGTTAGTTGGTTAGTTGGAGAGTGAAGGATCGTGAAATGATTAAGTGCAATCGGAGTTTATCAATTAAAGACTGCTAAGACAGGGTCAATCGACGGTGATTAAATCCGGATAAGGATCGCCTTCAAGGACTCAAGTGTAGGACTCGACTTCATAAAAGTATAGGTATCGTGATCATTTAAATAGAAGTTTAGCTTATTAGTGCCTGGCGTATTTTATATTGAGCTTGTTTAAGTTATCCTGGAATCAGAGTTGAGGGTCCGTATTATTATCCCCAGGCTAACGAGTCTCACCTTCGCGCTCTGCTGTCTGATCTGTTATCTTAATTAGATTATTATTGTGTCTTCTTGATATTTTGGTGACAAAATAATTTGAGTGAATCATGCCTACTGATTATTCAGTTTCTCCCACACACGTAGACGGGTCCGAGGGTAGACAAGGGGGTTCAGAGGGCAGAAGGAACCTACAGGTATTACAACTTGGTTTGTAGACATCAAAAGTAATATTTAAAGCTAAAGAAATCTAATCTCTTCAAAGAGATATTTCCGTCACTTGACTGTGGTTCTAAATAACCAGATATATCATCTGAACTCGTATAATTTCTAGTGTTAATTCAATTCAAAATATAAAATTTAAAGAATGAAAAAATTGTATCTTACTACTGTGTTTATAAGCAAATAACACGAAGGAGAAAATAATGCAATGATTAAATATACAGAATACATGCTTAGATAAGGTTTCTTGAAATGTCTTTTTTAGATATTATTTTTTAAAGATTTTTTAATTGCTCCTTTTGTAGTATTGTTTGACTAAAAATGTATTCTTCTGTCGAATTCTCTACTCCATTTTCCCATCATCTCGTAAAATAACCTATTTAGTGCATGCGTACACCCTGCAAAAGTACTAAAAATTACGAAGCAACTATATCAAAACGATTTTCATTAAGAAAAAAAACACCGAATTCTGTTTTGAGGTAAACATTTCCAAAAGTAACTATATATTCATTGTTTACTGCATCCTACTGAAAATTGCTTTAGTAACCCTAGACGTTTTCCAATGAAACAAACGAACGAGAAAAAGAAATTCTCGGATATACGATTCAGAACGCGGGGGAATTCTTTCTATTTTTTACTCTCTCTTCCGAAGGAATTCCCCCCCCCCTTTTCAATTTGTTACTCCCCCGCAGTTGCAAACGATAATAGCGTCGTTTTTCTAAGACAATCGGGAAACCAGAATACTTCCTGACAATATAAGCCCTCCAATGAGGAGAGAATAAATAGCTCTTGTCTAAAGTTTCCATTGCGTTTCCGATTGTGAATAAATAAAGTTTCATTGGTTGGCATTTAATCTTGGAGGTAAGGGGTTTCTCTTAAATATTCTTGCAATCAGTGAGAGTTAAACTGTGGGCCACCTACAGGTTTTCTCCAGCCCTTCGCAGAAGGGCCGCGGTAGTCTAGTGGTCAAGGTAACGGACTAATGACCATCGTGCCATGAGTTACAGCCTAGTACTACTGAAGACTCGTCGTGTAAGGGAGAGATGCACGTTAAATCTGTCGAGACAAACATTGTCCCGTTACTGTGGTGTGGTAGTTAGGAGAGGGGGTGCCAGCTCAGGTGTCGTCCTCATCACTTGACCATGGTTAAAATTATGAGGTCCGTTACCACAAAAGTCCTGGAGTAGCTGAACAGTGCGACGTTAACATTCACTCACCCAAGCTCAGATGCCACTGAAGACTCTATATAGAGGGAATTGTCGGGGACAGAACCCGCGATTTATGGATCCGAAGCCAAGCATCATGGCCACTAGACAATAGTGATCCCCTCTGTCTGGAGCCTGTTACTGGCTTATATAAGAACCTCTGCACTGCTCTCCCACCAGTGAGTCGGTGGATATGCGTGTAAACGAGATATTTGTTATAGCGAGCGTGTGAGTTGTTGCGTCGAGTAGGTCTAACGACTTTGGTTGATGCGTGAAGTGGGTCTGACGACTTTTGATAGCTCTTGTTGCGGGTAGATGGCGCCATGACACATTAGAAGGTTTTTGCGTTTTTCTTTTCAGTCAAGGTCACCAATGTCTGGGGACAGAACCCGTGATCTATGGATTCAAAGCCAAGCAACATGACCACTAGACAAAAGTGATCACTTTTGTCTAGTGGTATGTTACGTGCTTACTAACCCATGGTCGCAGGTTCTAATCTTCCACAGGATTATACAAGTTGAATCTGTCACAGGTCACATTGGTGTGGGGCGAAAGTTAGGAGAGAGGGTGCTTGCTCAGGTTGTATCCGCGTAACTGGACTGCGGTTGAGAATTTCGAGGTCCATATCCAATAACACTCGTATTGATTAGAGAATGACTTTAATGAGCACTTACCCACTCACAGCCTGTTGATAAGTAATTGTTTTTAAAAAAATCTGCGGAATATTTTGACATGAAAAGAATATTATATATAGTTATTTAAAAGTGAAATTTTTACAGTAAAATTTTTCGAAAGATGAAAAATATTGAATGAAACTAAATATTTCGTGTATCAAAAGACCAATTTTTTTCTTTCTGTTTACACATGGACATGCACTGCGACTGTGATTCCGCTATGAGGTCACTAAACTGGCAGTCTCAGCTAATAGTTTTCACCAAATCCGTTGTCTTATCCAAAAATTTTAAATTAAAAAAATCGTTTAACTAAAAAACATGTCAAGAAGAAAAACAAATGCAAAAGAAATAGTTATCGATATGACAACTTCACTATTGTAAAATTCTTAATTCTTTTACGTATAAATTGATAGATTTCATCAATACATTGATAGAAATTGGCTTTTATGTATGCATGTATTTTAATCTAATACGAATTATAAGACAGACTTATCACTGTTATATTTTTGAAAATTGAGTTCATTATTGGAGAAAGCAGACGTTTGAAAAGAGATCGGGTACAGTTGAACAGCTGAAACGATAGCCCTTTGGTGATTAATAATAAAATTCAATATATGAGAAGCTGTCAATTCAATCTGTTGAGAAGCACTACATCAGTGCTTCTCAAACTTTCAATATTTACGACACGATATTTAACCCTAATTTTCATCGCACCCCCCTCCGTAAAAATAACAATATATTGAATTCAATAACTTTGGCTCTAAATCTACAATACTGCACAATGATTTTTTCTTGTGTCCCCGACGTATAGAAACGTCTCGCTCAGCCAGAGCATAAATTGCCCAGACGTATATATATACGTCTTTCCGAAGTACGATCTTTTCTGTACACTGCAGTCCATAAAATTATCCCGAAAGCTTTGAAATGCAATAAAAGGACTTATATAAAAAATTTGTGAAGATCAGAGGGTCTCCTTATTTATTCCTTTTCTCCCCCCCCCCAATACATCACATACGCTCGCGTACGTGACATTGGGGAGTGAATCACGTAACTTTTTAACAGCAGTTAATTATAAACCGTAGAAATTATTAAGATAAGTATTAATTTTTGAATGTAATTTTATGTATGAGAAGCCCATGGGGTCACTGGCTATTGTTAAACTTGTTCTTAACTTAATATTCTTAAATTAATTATAAAATACACTTTGCACTACTGATACATTTATAAGTGTATTACATCAGTATAAATGTTATTTTATATTTTATTATATTAGAATATATTTTGTTTTGATACTTTCAGTAAATTAATAATTTTTTAAAAAATAATCTTTTGTTTTCGATTTTTTGAAATGCTTGCGCCCCTTTCGTAGAATTACCAAGCCCCTGTGGGGGCGGAGCGCCCCACATTTTGAGGAACTCTGTACTACATATATAAAGATAAGAGAATAAATGTAAAATATTACAAATAAATTATATTAAAAAATTTAAATAAAAAAATGTATAAAAGTGAAAGCACTTCTAAAAGCACACCGAAGTGTGTGTCAATTGATAACTAAATGGTCTGTTGGTCACTTAGTAAAGCCACCATAGCCCCAACATGTATTTGTGACAGTCTACTATCTCATTTATATAATATGCATTGAGATGCAACACTGTTTCACATAAATTGCTCGTCGCGGCGATGTTTGATTCGATCTAGTAAATACTATTTATGAATGGAGTCATAGAACCATTAATTGTTGATACATACCTTGTAATTGTCAGCCGTTGCTAGACAACAAGGATTGCCTCGCGAGGGATTTGATGTAATGCGCTTTAACGTGCATCGTTCTCTTATACCTCAATACGTCCTAGGTTAAAATCAGGACTCGGAGGTTGATATATTCCTATTGCTACTAATAGTTATCAGCTTCATCTAAGGTTGCAGTATTAAGGATACATGGACATGCTTGAAAGAGTAAAATGCCAAAAATAAAACACTTTGTTTATGGGACATGTATTTTTAAATACTTCCAATAGAGCTTAAATTTTATGTGATCTCAATGAAGATATTTTAATTCGTTCTGTAGAAAGAGAAAAATAATTTTGTTTGTTAAATGTTTTTTTCTGTTTGATTTAAGTGAGATAATTTTTGAGATTTCATAATACATGCTTATGTTTAGGTACCATTTCCTAAAAAAGTATCTTTTAAATATGTAAAATATTTGCGCAGATATATAAAACAATATACAAAATACACAAACAATACCTATTTTTCTTAGTTAAATATTAATATAGTTTCATTTAAAAATTATAAAACTTTGTAATATTGAAATTTTTTATTTTACTCCCCTTTTTATACATAAAACTATTTTTTTTAAAAAACTATGTACTACTTAGACTATATAAAACAAAATAAGTTCATTATATGTATAGAAGTGTAAAAAATTTGGAACCATATAGTGCAAAACTTTTTTTTAAAGAGTACCTAAAAGCAAAAAAATTATAATTTGGAGAAAAAGTGAAAAAAGTAAGCATATATTTGTAAACGTTTGCTAATATTTTTTGTCAATTACTTGTTCATATTTTAAGATTATTTTATTAACGAACACATAAGTGTTGTAAATTTTTAGATTCAGAAAAATATGTATTTACTTTTTGTACTAAAATTGAAAAATCATTTTTTTGAATGTGTCTGATGTCCTGATTGCCTTAAAGTACACTGCTGGCCACCGTAAGTGCAACACCCATAAAGACAAGAGATAGCATAACGAAATTTATTTTGTAGAAAACATGTTGACCAAGTATCAAATGATTAAATTTATAGCCTTCTGGTAAGTCTATAAAGAAGTCTGTGAAAAGTGTGGTTCATGCCAGAATAAGTAGCCAGAGTAGCCGTCATTGTTGGAGATCACCGCTGCCACACGCCTCGGCATTGATTCAAAGAGACTTTGTATGTGTTCTTGGGGTACAGCAGACCAAGAAGCTTCCACACGTTGCCAAAGTTGATCTGGCGTGGCAGCTGGGGGTGTATTCTGGGTCAATCGTTGAGCAACCATGGGCCACATGTTTTCTATCGGCGAAAGATCCAGAGAGCGAGCCGGCCAGGGAAGCAATTCAATCTGGTGATTGACGAAGAACCTTTGGACAATGCGTGCCACGTGTGGTCACGCATTATCCTGTTGAAATATGGCTGTGGCCAAGCCCTGAAGGTAAGGAAGGACAACTGGCTCCAACACCTTGGAGAAGTAGCGCTGGCTGTTTAAAGTACCGGCAATGCGTACTAGAGGAGTGCGAGAGTGATATCCAAAATTCCGCCCCATACCATAATACCCGGTGCAGGACCAGTGTGGCGGTACATTACGCAGCTGTTTAGCATACTCTCTCCACGGTGTCTCCAGACTCGAATTCGACCATCGTGGTGTTACAGACAGATGCGTGACTCGTCAGTAAAGACAACTTCATTCCTTTGTGCCACCCACATCCTTCTTTCATCGCACCATTGGCGGCGGAGGCGTCCGTGGTTCTGCGTCAAGGGTAGACTAAGCAATGGATGTCTTGCAGACAGACCACTCTGCTGTAAACGGAGTCGAATGGTACGCGCAGACACTGAATGATGCGTTACAGACTCAATGTGCTGTGCGACTGGCTCGTGATGCGACTGAGCGATCCGTCACTGCCATGCGCACAATTTGCCTGTCCTCACGTGAAGTGGTGCACTGATTGAGATACGATCGACTCTCCTGCATTCAACGGTCACATATCCGCATTACTGTTGTTTGTTTTCGTTCAACATGACTACCGATTTCCCTGAAAGATAATCCATAATCTCGGTAGGCCACTATCCTTCCTCTGTCGAACTCGGATACTTGATCAAAAGCTGATCGCTGTTTTCTACGAAAGATAACTGATGGTTTTTTGAAAAAACGACAATTGCCGAATTTGAAATCTTCGAAATATCCATGCCTTAAATAGCGCTTTGAGGTGTCGCCACAGGCGTGCGTGATGTGTGTCTGCGCTGAAATTCTAATAATTTGCATATCTCGACTCCGCTAATGCATGTTGTAAATTTCATGTTATTTGCGTGCTTCCTTAATGGTGTTGCATTTACGGTGGCCAGCAGTGTATATTAAAACTATCCACTAAATTTACTTTCTGGTAAATTATGTGTTGAAATGATAATAGGTTAAGTATTTTTTTTATTCACGCTTTCATTACCAGGGGCGCTATTGATTGAGAAGCGACTCAAGATAAAGAATACTAATACACGATATGAAAAAATACACATTTTAAAATTTTTCTTTATAATAGAGGGAAATGTTCTGTTCCGTGTTGCAATCAACTAATGAGATAACCATTTATAAACCTATCTTACCTGCGCAGAGAGTGTTAGATATTCTGTCAACTTCCTAAAACTAACTATTAGTGTGATGCTTAATTAGCAGTGCATTTAGAAAATTTAATTTTCTACATAAAGTGTATAATTTTAATAACAGAAAAACTGTGCAAAATATTTATAATAAAAGTAAAGATGAGGTAATAAGGACACTACTGTTTCTGGAACTTTAAAAAATTCAGTATAATTGCATGAAAATGTTTTTTTCTGGCAGACTTAAGTCAATACAAAATTATGCCTTTCTATTTTTCTGTCTTTATCACAAGCACATACACGATGAAAGCAATTGAAGTTTATGAATGATATATTGTATTTTGTGCACGTGTTTAAAATAAATTAGCCTCACGAAGCCTTCTTATGATATTCAGTTTTGTATGAAGCTGATTTATGGTATTTCAATAAACTTTAAACCGTTATTTAGCTATAATGTGTATAGTATTAGTATTAATAATAATAAATTCAGACATTAAATTATAGTCGCAACTCTGAGAAACTTATTCAATCAAACGAAAGTATTTTTGGAAATAAAAAAATTCCCAATAATTTCTTTGTTTCAATAAATATAACAAATTCTCATTGATATTCGTAGAATTATACTTATCGTTCTGTGTAGTGTCCTTTGCGCAATAAAAAAGTGTTAAGCATACAGTTTAGATAAGAAGTCTTTTTTATCGTATAATAAATAATTTTAAAATTCTATACACAGTACTTTATATTGTAATTAAAGCACTAAAAAGACTTTTGCAGTGTTTTTAAAGCGTACAGAGTGTTTCAACTCAATAAGCCTCATTTTGTTCTAAGTGACATTTTAGTACATGTATTATACATATTTTTAACACATTGTGTGGAATGCATAAACGACAAATTTAGACATTATGTAATTTTAAAAAAATATGAACGCTTCATTTTTTTTATTCGGAATAAATATTTGAATTAGTTTCGTTTATTCTTGAATTGTACAAAACTAAATTTTTTTTCTGTGTAATAATTTAGAATTTCCAGTAAATGTAATGTGTTCAACACCTCTCGAGACAATTTTCCCCCACGCGATGCTTTGGGAAGACTCAATTGATATTTCCTTTTCTGTCTTTATTAACGCCGTCCACCATTCTCATTTCCGATAAATAATATATTTCCGCACATGTACGAGTACACTGAAATGGAACAGAGTTATTCATGATGCCTTATGTTCAAAATTTGTTTTCTGAAACGTGCTATAGTTTTTGAAAAAAAAAAGCCCTAAGAGAACAGTTGCATGAAACTGGCTCTGGAAGCTTAACTCTGAAAAATATCTAGTGGGAATTCTATTGTAGAAAAAAAATTTATTTGAAAATTTAAAAGGTAAACTGAAAAGTAGGTAAGATTATTTTAATTTTTATTGAGAATTAACTTGTGTCTTCTATCATGAACTGCAGTAGTAACCTTTGTGGGGGATCTGACATTAATTAGATTAACTAATTTAAATAGTTCCAAAATTCATATCGACTTGAATAAAACAAGCTAAAAATTCTTTTTATTTCAATCCATATATACAAGAAGAAAGCTACTCACTCACATCTCACGAGATCTCCATAACTATTAGACATGCAGACTTAAAATTTAGCAAGAATATTTCTTTAAATTTGTAAATATCCGCTAAGAATGTTTTTATGGAAATCAACTCCCAAGGGATTAGCCAGGGTAGATGAAAAGGGACCTTTTTTAACTGTTAGATCCACAAACTTGAAATTCAGTAAGCATGTTTCTTTTGCTGAGTATTGTTCGCTAAGAAGGGTATTTCGAAAGTCTGCCACACCAAGGGTTAAGGGAGCTTCATACATAAAAATTTCCAGTTTGGAACTAGAAAGCTACATACTTGAAATTTGGCTAGCATATTTATTTGTTTAATAGAGATCTGCAGAGAAACGGTTTTCTTGGAATCCACTCTCATATGAAGTTTCAGGAGCATGAGGATAAAAAGTTCCCATTTTTGAGTTATTAAACACATATACTTGAAATTTGATACTCATGTTTTTTTTTGTTAGTAAAGGCCCGATTTTTTCAATAGAGTCGACTCCCAAGGGGTGTTACAGAAGCGTAAACAATAAGTAGATTTTAGTTTTAAAAGATAAAGCTCTTTTTATATTAAAAGGTGGGGGCTATGAGAATGCAAGAATGCGTTTCATGACGTATGAAGACTTAATCGCAAGACTTGTATATCATTCACTTAAAAACAGTATATATATATACAGATATGACATCGTGAAATACCCAGCGAAGTGGGTGGGTGACGGTTAGAAATTTATAAAATCCTAACTTGAAGGGGTGTAAGAAAGCAAGCTACGATTTGAGGTACAAAAATAAATTTAACAAATGGAAAACAAAAATGCACACCACAACCAACAATTCCCATTCCACGTCAGTCGCTATAAGAAGCGCAATTACTCTTTTGTCTGCAACGCAAATCCTCTCTTCTCGATTGCATCTTAGAACATCATTATATATAAAACTAATGGTAGTAGTTCACACTTCAGTTCATAGGATGTTTGCTTAAATAAATGTTGAAAAACGAAAATAGGCTTATTGAAAAAGTAGGATGGTATAAAATCAGACATAGAAAGAAGAGATTGAATAGTATTATACCACATCTTAAGTAAAGTAAGAATTTTCGAGGGAATCTCGGAAGAAATCTCAAATTACTTACGTGAATGATTGTGTGGAATTTTTTTACTCCGTAGATTTCGCATCCGGGCATCCTTTATATCGCAGTCAGCTTCCGAAAACATTAACAATGACTAGAAATAAAAGATTTGGATTTATTTTCCTTCGATAAAGTATTCGTTGAAGATGTTTATATCCCCATTCAATCCTTATGTATCAACACGTCTTTCTATTTAAAGTAGAAAGTTCCAAGAACAAAAAAACAAAGAAACTCCAAATCACTGTAGTTTTATTGTAAATAGACAGCTAATCGTATATGAATTAATTTGTTGGCGTACCAGAACTAACTGTTCTATACAGTAGTATCCCGAACTTACGCAATAGGTGGGACGGCGTAAGTCGAATTCGAGCTAGTCGGGGTATAATTACGCAAAAAAATGTAGCATAAAATATTTTCAGTTGGAGTCGTAGACGAAGAAAATAATAATTCATAGAAAAAGTTAAATAAAATCGGAAGCGGAGTTATTTTGATGTAGAAGGTTTCATAAAATCTAACAGAAAAATCTACCGGCGAAGACATTTTTTTTTCTCCCGAAAATTTCCTCGTGTCATGCTAATAGTTTTTTTTATTCCTTGTTTTGTTAAAAAAAAAAATACGCTCATCGTCGGAATCTGAATTTTCTAAAATTTTTAACTTGTTTTCAATTAAACTTGTGACGGATCTATTCGCAGCTCTACTAATCCCTTCATGACACTTTTAGAAAAATATTTCATTTCAACCAGCTTTCGCCGAGTAAGAAAGTGTGATTATGCAAATGAAGTATATTATATAAATTCTGTTTTCGCGAGAGTTTGAAGAGTTAGCAAAGAGTTGGCAAGTGAGTTGGCGAGTTAATTTGTTAGTTGAAGATTGAAGGATCGTAGAGAGAATTATTAAGAGATTTTGGAGTTTGTCCATTAAAAGGATTACTGAGAGTGGATCCAACAACAGTGATTAAATCCAGATAAAGATCTCCTGCAAGATTCAAGTGTATGATACGCTTCATAGAAGTACAGGTATCGTGAGCCTTGTTTAATTAGAGGTTAGCTTATTAGTGTGTGACGTATTTTATATTGAGCGTGTTTAAGCTATCGTGGAATCAGTTGAGGGTCCGTAGTATTATCCCCGTGTTATTGAATCTCGCCTCCGTGTTCTACTATTTGATCATCTGTCTTAATTACATTGTTATTGTGCCTGATTGATATTTTGGTAGCAATAAAATAGTTAGTGTGAAATTATGTCTGTTGATTATTCAGTTTCTCCCACACACCTACCCAGGTTTGCGGGTAGACAAGAGGAGGGTTTGCGGGTTTTCAGAGGGAAGCAGGAACCGTTCGGCATTACAAACTGACGTCTTCTCTCAAATTTCCAACGTTCATTTGATCCATTGATTCAACTAAAGATCTTGAATGTTTTGTACTTGCTCATGTATTTCCATAATCACTTCAACTGTCCGCTCCTGATTGTGGGAATACAGTAGTTCTTGACCATCATCCCTATCCCCTTCTATATATATTTGCCGGGTTAGATTGACAACTTTTTCTTTAACCCATTACCAATTTCACCAGTTTTACTAATTATCCCTCTCCCTCTCCTCCTCAGATAAAAGACTAATTGACGAGATTTGAAAATCGCTTAATTCCGAATTCGCTTAGTCGAGGTATTAGAGTATAGGGAATAGGAGTTCTTTATTTTTAATCCATATTATTCGATCGACCTTCTTAAATTGTCAGTTCGTTTAATAGTTATGCCAATTTCAAAGAAGATCAAACTGTCTATTTTGCAATTTGCCAATGCCAAGGAAAGTAATAAGACGAGGATTGAATAAGAAATTATCTATTGGAGCACCTATTCCAAATTTACCCATGGTGACCGCGGTAGCCAAGTAGTCAAGGTATCGGATCATGGCTGGCATGTCATGAGTTCGAGCCAAGTACCACTGAAGACCCGCCGTGTAGGGGAGCGATGCCCGTTGAATTTGCCGAGAGCTCAAACGTCCTCCCGTTGGTGAGGTGCGGTAATTATGAGAGAGAGGTGCCAGCTCGGGTATCGTCCTCGTCCCTTGAGCAGGGTTTAAAATGACGAGGTTCGTCGCCAAAAGCCCTCATGTAGCTGAACAGTGCGACGTTAATATTCACTCACTCACTCACCAAATTCACCCATTTTTAGTTTGCGGCGGTCACCACAAAAGAACCCATTTCCTGTTAGGGAGCTAGTGACGTCTGAACGGTCACGTAATTTCGCGTGGGGGAGTATCCAACATCGCATACTATGACGTTTAAGTTCTATGGCAAGTCATTTTTGGCCTACTTTTATTCAGCCGACAAAGAGGTGACCAGCGCAGTTTTCACGCCTGTCTTCGGCGTTAAAGTTCCCCGCGTGAGGGATGACCAGGACCCATGGCAGGTTAGTAATCTCGGCAGCGTTCAAACAAAAATGATTCTGCCTTACCTCTCACTTTTATGGACGTGACGTATTCCACCTTTAAATAGTCATCAAAAGGCGAAAAATGAGTTACACAGACTAGAGACACGTTTACAGGCTTCAATACTTTACGACGCTTCTACACTCTTCAACACTCTACGACGCCAACACAACGCTTGGTCTCTCTCAGACCCTCAATGACCTATCAAGGCTCACACCTACAAACATCTCAATGTCATCCTAACATAGTCTTTCACAGGAGTGTGATCTGGTCTCAACAGCGAGGTGCACCTTAGTATCACCTCAGCAAGTTCCTGGTAAATGAACGACCGGGGATTTTAAGCTTTAATTAAAATCCCTTTCCAATAGAGGTTTATTTTAAAACTAATTAAACCTTTTTTGACTTTTTTCCATCAGATGAAGATAATTTATTGTTGTTTCAAATCCACTTGGAGCAGGAAAGCCTACACCAAGTCCATTTGACCTTTCCGCATAAGAATGTCACAAACCAGGTCTTGATCTTCAAACAACTGTTCCAGGGAAATGCCCCAACAGTCCAGAAGAAGCAGGAAGAGAGCCGGGATAGTTAAATAAAGACTTTACCCCCTGCACGAAGGTCATACCACGCAGGTGACTGCTTCTAAAGCGCGCCAAGGCTGTCTGTAGAGCCCTAGAGCTCCTGTACTGTGGAGAGACCAGGACTCTTAGCTGCGTACCAGTGGTGGGCGGGAGGGTTTTGCCAAGTCAGATTCATTTTAGATTTGTGGAGGGATTTAATTTCAGAATGGCTCAAGGAAGAGGAACCAGGGTTAGGAAGATCACAACCCCTACCAGCCAGCTCATCAGCTGTCTCGTTCCCAGGCACACCCACATGCGATTGTATCCACTGAAGACACTTGTTTTTTCTGACCAAGCGTAGCCAATTTGTATATAATATCTACCCCGGTAGTATCCATAATCTTGGGTCAATTCTTCAAATATAGGATGGAGTTTCTGCTGTCTTTCAGGATCCAGATACTGTCCTTATTAGAGTTGAGAACTTGATCGAGAGGATTACTGATAGCGATGAGTTCCGATCCAAAGGCGGAACAGTGGTCAGAATTCCTGAAGCTGATTTTAAAATCACTCCCGGGAGTGTTACTAAATATACCACACCCTGCTCTACCCATATCCGGACGACTACCGTCTGTGTAAATAATAAAGACTTGAGCAGGTATGTCATTTATGACTTGAAGTGACAGCTGTCTGAGTAATTCCGGATGACTGCTGTGCTTATAAAATAATGATTAATAAAATATTTAATTGGCTTGCTTTGCAATTTTGTGTTTAGAAAAGGATATAAGATATATAAGCTTTGTGAACCAAATACTAAAAAAGAACTACACTTAACTCTTTTTTTAGCGTAGTTGATAAGTTCCTTAGAAAACCGTGCAAAAAATAGCGTAAAAAAAATATGTGACATTTATCAAATTTGGGGATAAGAAAGATGAAAAATCTCTAAGTATTTTCTCATAAAACCGTGCAAAAAAATAATACTAAAATCCTGTTTACGCATTTTGAAACAAAAAGTAATTCATTTTTATTACAAAAATAATTAAAATTAGTGTAAAGTGAAAATTCAGTCTATAAGTACGTACAACATATAAAAATTCTAACTGAAATTAGGAATGAAATACTGCACTTGCATAACAAACTTGCACGTTTATTACGAACTGGATCAAAAATGAGTAGATGTCAGATATGTCTGTTACAATTGTCCGTTTTGATTCAAATGAAGAATTTCATTCGTTATTAACGGCCTCAGTTGTATTTTTTTTTTTTTTTTTGCTGTTGTTAGACTGTATTTTTGGGGTGGGGTGGATTCTTTTTGTAGTTTTTGATATCCTGCTACACAAAACTTATGATTACGTAGACATTATTATTCACGCTCTATGTTAGGATCATGCGTAAAAAAATGATCCATACCTGTAAAAAATTTCAAGCCCTCGTTGATTAAATCAGCTGTTAATAGCTAAACTTTATCTACGACGTCGTCATTATCGACTTATTTAATGCCATAAACTCTCTCTCTGTCATAAATTAAATAAAATCAATCTCATTCAATGGCAATGAATCCCAAATTGCTTAGAGATTCGTGCTAAAACAAAAAAAAATCGTGTAAGAAAAATCGTTAAATTCGTGTACAGTGTGATTTCAAAATCGAGTAAACAAGCCCATATAAAAAGAGTTTGTTGTATTTCATTTTAATTTACACAATTTAAAACATAGGTTCTCGACTTTTTTTGAACTGGCGCCCCCTTTTCTAGAGAACATTCCTATACCACCCCTTCCCCCTCTAGAGTAGTAAGCGTATACATAATACATGGTGTAAACAGGAGTTAAGTAAAAAAAATTATTTTTAAATTAAAAAATATATTTTCTATTTGTAAATTTTTTTCTAAAGCCCCAATTTTTTTACTTGTGAATCTGAAATAGCTATTGCCACAAATATATTTAAATGTGTAATATTATATATTTCAGTCATAGATAAGATACAGTGTTGGAATTGAAACGCTATTGAATTTCTTCTTCATTTAAAAGAGTGGAATAAAAGTTTTAGCTTACCTGTTATAAAGATTGGCACGGGTTTTAATGATACGAAGTAATTCATAATAAACTATTGCTTTCAAAATAAATATAAATTGACAGTTTTAGTATTTAAAGAATTACACGTTAATTCCTGGTCAAAATATTTAATTATGTTTTTGAAAAATAGATGTATTGAAATGCAGTAGACGAAACATTTTTCCTATTGCTCACAGACAAAGGCAACATTTACTCTACAGAAATTAAAATTCACTTTAATGTAGGTCTGAATGTAATGTAATCTTTAAGTTTTTCATCCACTACCCGAACTATCGAAATATGTGAATTTTCGCACATGTGATATAGAAATGATTTAAATACATAGAATCAACATAAGGTACAAAGTATTAAAATTTACTTTTATTAATACATAATCAGCATGGTTTTTTTTTAGTCTTTTTTAGACTATTTTTGATTAATCTGCTCAAGCCCCTCCGTGACATCACAATGCCCCCTAAGTCTCTCTGGGTCATTTACTGCCCCACTGAAAGCCTCAAATGCCTACGTGGGGCGTTATCGATCACGTTGAGAACCTTTGATTTAAGCACATCATTCTCCACACACCGGTCGAATTTTCCTTTTAATATTTCAACACACAATTTGCAAAATTAACTTATCTCTTACTTTTACCTTGCTACTGCACTCGCACAGATATATGAAAACGGAAAGAAACGAAAACTCCCACATTTTCAAATCGTTAACACATTAAATAAAGGGGGAGCTGCAACATTCTATTTCAACTGGAAACATGAATTCTTAAATAACTTATAAAATCGAGTGTTCTGGGTAAATATAAACAAGCCAAAGCAACCAATTTCCTAGGATTTGCTCAGAATACTTTTCTAGCCCCCTAACCACTAATCTTCCTCTATAACTCAAATTAATTTATGAACGAGAAATATGTACAAAGTTGGATATCATATAATTTTTTGACATCAACATTCCAAGCTTCTAGAGTGGATGATTTCGCTTAAGGTTGTTTACCAAAGTTTGTCAGATTGCAAGATTTAAGGGAAAGATTTTATTTTTTTGGGGGGGGGGGGAGGTGGATTGTTTTAGAGTTTAAAAGAGTTCTAATTTAAATCATAAATTTCATTCCATATTCCAAAATAAACGCAACGGAAACGAACAAAATGTCGAGCTCTGTTAGGACAGAAGTCTTATGGATAGATTATACATATATTTCTTAAAAATAGCAAAAGAATTGCAATTATATATTTATACGTACTGAATTAGTATCAAGGCAGAAGAAAATGTATGTGTGTGTGTAATAATTGTGTTTACATGTGAATAGATGTATAAGTGTGACAAACAGATTTCTATTTAACCCTGAAGAAGATGCACACTTGATACTAACGTTAGTGTCACGTGGGGTGATGGAGTCACCCTAATCCTTTTTTATAACTATCTTTAGGGTACACCAGTGCTTCTAAAACTTTCAATGCTTGAGGCTAAATTTTTAATCAATTTTCATTGCGCCCCCTCCATACAATAGCCAAACCACAGTAGCCAAGTGGTCAAGGCATCGGATTATGGCTAGCGTGTCATGAGTTCAAACCAATTTCCACTGAAAACCCGCCATGTAGGGGAGCGATGCATGTTAAATCTGTCGAGAGCTCAAACGTCCTCCCTTTGGTGTGGTGTGGTGTGGTAGTTAGGAAGAGGAGGAGGTGCCAGCTCAGGTGTCGTTCTTGTCACTTGACCATGGTTCAGAATGACGCGGTCCGTCGCCCAAAGCCCTTGCGTAGTTGAACAGTGCGACGTTAATATTCACTCACTAATATTGACGTCAATGTATTGAATTCAATATTAATGTATTTGACGTAAAGCGATTACGATTAATTGACGTAATATGATTTTAATTAGAAACCATTCAAATTATCAAAATAAGTATCAAATTTTGTAGATAATTTTGTGTATGACAAGCCCATAGAAGTCACTAGTAATTATTGTTCTTAACTTAGTATTGATAAATTATTTATCAAATACATTGTGCATTTATAAGTGTAATATCAGTGTAAATGTGCATTTTACTTTTTTATGTCAGAATGTATTTTGTTTTGCTTCCTTTCAGTAAATTTATAAGGTAAGGTCATCACGCCCCCTAGGGGGGCGCGCCCCCCAGCTTGAGAAACGCTGGTGTACACGATAAAAATCGTAATTCCAGGGAATTATTTAATTAAGAGAAAGTATAATTATACCTGCTTTTAAGAACTTTTCAATTTTTCTTTGATAATTTGAAAAAAAAAATCCACTCCAACTGAACTAGTATGTTTAAGACGTGCTTTACTTTAATAAAGGTCACAAATCACAGACACTTTTCACTATCACCAAAGAAATTTATTTCAGCACGCAAAACTGTCATATTTTGTTCAAGTTATTGTACTTTTATTGTCCTTTGATGATCGACAAATATCATGGTGAAGTTCTTCTTGCTTGTTTCATTTTGACAGGGTGCAGTGTATCTTGTGGGTTCACTTATGGTTCCATATCTTTCTTGATGGAGTTTCATTTGAAATATTTCCTTTGCACTCAAACGTTGCATCGCTTTTGTGAAATTTAGTTTTTGCTATTATGATTAATATGCATTATTTCATCAAGTTCTTCCCTTACTTGATTTGCTTCATCCAATAAAGGTAGCAGATGCCCATTTCTTTTTTTATATTCTGTTAATTTTTATATTTATAAGCCATAATGAGTCATACAACACAGCTATCGAAATCAATATGTCGTTCACATGGAAAAAATGTAGCCTGTTTATGGAAAATATTTCGGAACAAAAGTTGTTTCGTGATGAGCTCAGTCACCTGAAGTACCTTAAGATTGTAAAAAAACTTTTGGTATTCCCCCCCCCCCAAAGAAAGATATATGACAAATACAATTTAGTTCTCGTGAAGACTCTCTCATATAGGAGGATACTGACAAAGTCATTGGTAACAAATAGACAGTTTTCTAAGAATTAAATATTTTGTGAGTCTGGGGTGACTCTATGCCCCGCACGACCACTTCCGGATCAAGAAGTTAGTGTTGTAGAAAATAAGACGAGCTCATTTATATTTCAAGGGTTAGTATCACAGACAAATGACCTTGATAATTACTTACGCACATACATGTATAACTCTTCACTTCAAAGCGCATTAAATTCATTGAAATTAAGCTTGGATTTATTGATTTAAAACAATCTTGATTTCAATAATGAATTTATTTAAGATTCTTTGCAATGTATTACACAAATAACTGTACATAAAAGCAAAAACAAAGCACACGCTGGAAGGTTGCAATGGACAAAAACATTCCTTTCTTTCATTCCAAATATCTCGGCTTATATACTTTTCTCCTAATAGAGATATTTGGAACATTTCTTGATCACAGGATTTCCAAGTTTTATCTCGCTGATTGGTCATTTTCTGTGCCTAATATAATATTGTATAATCGCACCCCGATATGTGATCATCTGGTAATTTTTGTAGGATATAAAGTTGCTGTAGCGTATTCGAAAAATTGAGATGTAGCGTGAGACTTAAGGAATTCAATTAAACTTTTTATTATGTGTCTACAGCTATTAATTATAATATTTACATATGCAGGGGATCCCGCAATTATGGTAGAAATTTTAAGGGTAGGTACAGGACATTGAAACAACCATTTATTGCATAGGATTATTTGGTCAAAAGTGACGCGGTGCGACACAAAAAATAAGAGACGAAAGGAAAGACAAAGAGTTTATTGAAAGCGTTTTTAACAATTGTAATGTTTACAATAACTGTTCAAAATTGAGTTCACTAGTAGCGATACATGCTTGACAGTATAGGTGGAACGATTTGCGTACACGTTCAAGGATGCCAGGTATTTCACGCACGCGTGTAACAGCTTCGGATATTTGAGCAACGAGATCCTAATCTGAGTTAAGTGGAGTCGCATAAGCAAGATTCGTCAGATGCTCCAATAAAAAGTAATCGAAGTTCGATAAATCGGGAGATCAGGGTGGTCAAGGGACTGGCTAAGCCAAATTCCTCTCGCCCTAAATGTGGCATACAGGTAAGTTCCCACATCAATGAAAAATTCTATGATCCGGCATTTGTCGATCAGGAAACTGTGAGCGATACATTCGTATCGCAGCTCTACCGTAACCATTTGTTCGTCTGTGCATCTAATTCAAGCCTGCTTTTTCGGCATACGTAAAGTCTTCCATAGTAGACGTCAGCACAATTACGAAGGGAGCTTTCTCCTATACCTAATTAACGGCGGCTAGACATCTACTGCCCCCTACCGGCAACTTGACCAACCAATAACTCTATTTCTCATATCTTTTATTTCCTCTCTTTGAATCTCACCACGTCACTTGCGCCCATACATTCTTTGCAATAAAGCATTGCTATAGGGCCCTGTATCTACCCTTAAAGTTTGTACATTGAATTCAGGACCACCCTGCAGATAAAAGTTATTCAACAATTACCGAAAATTTTGATGACTGGAAGAGAGAGAGAGAGCAAATGCATCTTTCCTTTCCGGTGGTTCAAACAGGTCATTCCTTAGCTCTCTCCTGAGTTGGGGGTGGTCCCCTTTTTACTTCCCGAATTCCACTTGAACTTCGACTTTCAGGTGCAGTGCAGATGTTTTTTGGTTCATATCCCCTTCGGGACCGTCGCCGTCGTGCGCCGGCACGAAACACCGCCAGGAGACGAGTGTCACGTCCTTGCGCCAGCGTGTTTCTTCCTCACTGGCCTAGCGACTCACAGGTGCGCTAGAGTTCTGGAACGTTTTTTAAGCTAAGTTTTTTGGCAACAGATGGCATTCCATGTCCATAAAATTTGATATACATGAAGATCTGATCTTCTACTCGAAATGAGAAAAATATTACTCACTCACACGTGGTTTTTGTTTTATAAACATAAGGGGAAAGGAATGTTTCCGAATTGGAGTGCTTTACGACTGCTCTTGAAATGAACATGTGATTTTTGTTTCTTGTGAAGATATGAGATTTATTTTCGCTAAAGCATTTGATTTGGGTTTTCAGTCTAGTTTTTTATGGATAATTAGATCTGGTAGACAAAATTTGTCTTTTTTCTTACTCTTTTTACAAGGTCGACTTTTACAAATGCTTAGAATAAAATGTTTAAACAAAAAGTGACTGAAGTAAACAAAGTATATTAATACGAAATATATGACGTATATGTGCCGTTCGTATAATATACTGAACAATATTGAACACCGCGTCTATATTTCGGCATTTTTTGTGGATTTATGCTTAACTACACAAAATCCTCCGGCCTGTGAGTGACACTCGCGATAGAAACTTCCGGCCCTGGCGGTGCGCTCGCGTCTTTCGTCTCGAAAGGGATATGGGCTGTCGGCGTGACGTCAGATGAAAGGATTTCGTAACGTCTTAGGATGGCATGCAGTGATGTGAATGGAGTAATTCTAACTGCAGCCGATTCTAAGCCGATCTTTTCAGCTGCTAAGAGAGAAAATATTACATTGCGGTTAAAATTGTTATCACAGAAATTTCCCGCCATGCTAATTTAGTACCATTAATTTTAAAAACACAAAACCATCAAATTTGTTTCCAAATATGGCAATATTTCATATTTCCATAGGATCAACAAAGTATATTAAAGGGAAGGAAATCTTGCATTGCTAAAAAAATTCTAAATTAACATTTTTTTTTACCAAAGTTTCATTTTTATATATCTGAATTTTGGTAAGATTGAGGAAGCATATAGAAAGAGTTAGCGATATCATTACTTTTTTCAAACACGGAACTTCAGCTGTGTGAAAAACCATTACACAAAAACTGTGTAACTATTGCTTGCTGCTACTTAATACACACATAGAAAATTACCACACGCTCATTCCAAATTCTTCACAAACAAACGAGAAAGATAGTTCCCCCCCCCCTCCCTACAACACAAGGGAAATGACTTTCTCTTTTTCTTTCCCGAGGAAATCCTATCTTTTTCAAATTCTATCCTTACAGTCGCCAACGATAATAGTGACGTTTTCTTAAGTAATCCGAAATCAAAATACGCCTCGACACTTAACTCCACCCTCCCAACCCCTGTTGAGGGGGGGGGGAGGAAACAAACAACGATTCTTTAAAGTTTCTATTGCGTTTCCGACTAAGAATAAATAAAGATGGATCGTCTGACGTTTATCTTTGGAATGGAGGGGGTTCTTAAACATTCTTTCGGCGAATCGATTTCGGTTTAGATGTTTGGTAGTGCTGACTTGGAGAAAGGGGAATAGTTTCGAGAATATAAGGGTTCGAAAGAAGCTAAGAATATTCTGAGGGTTGTATTTTTGTGTTTTATTATTCCCTACTTGATTGTAAATATTTTTATTCTTTAATTTAAAGTAATTTTCAGATTCTTTGTTTGGGAAGGGGGAAGGGCAAAGATTGTTCAAAGTAGATGGATATACATAGCATTATATTTTTAAAAGTTTTATAAATTGAATTTTTACAAAAAGAAAAAAATATATGCACAGACGACAAAAAGAAACTTGACGGGGTAAGTTAAGTTGTCATGGTCAGGAACTTGTGGGCTGTGTTGTTGAGTCATGAATTCGAATCCTTGCTCCACTGAAGACCTGCTATCTAGAGAAGCCGATGCACGTTAAATCTGTCGCGGCTCTAAGATGTGAGGTATGGAGGTTTAAAGAGCCGCTTTGAGGCTCTTTAAATGGCTCTTGAGGCTCTCTTAATGAGCCGCAGGAGATCAATTGAGCTACTTTGTTGTGGTCACTTAAGGTTCTAGGTTCAGAATTGCAAGGTCTGTCGCCAATAGTCCACATATCTTCCCAGTGTGACGTAAATTAATATAGATCCATTAGTCCAGCGTTTCTCAAACTGTGGGGCGCGCCCCTTGAGGGGGCGCGAGCATAGTGAAGAGCCGAAAACAAAAAATGATTTAAAAAATAATTATTTTACTAAAAATAAGCAAAAAAAAAAATTTATATATTCTAACACAATAAAAATTAAGTACACATTTACAATGATGTAATACACTTATAAATGTGCCAGTACTACACAATGTTTTTTATAATTAATATAACAATACTAAGTTAAGAACAAGTTTAATAAAATTACCAGTGACCCCCCCTGGGATTGTTATATATAAAATTATATACAAAAACTAACACTTATCTTGATAATTAGTACGGTTTACAATTAATCCCTTAACTGAAGACTAAAAATTACGCGATTCGCTTCCCAATGCCAACCGTTTACCATGAAGGCGTGCGTATGTGATCCATTGGAAGGGAGGGGAGGGGGATAAATAAGCAAATAATCTGAAATAAATAAATCCTTCTGAATCATATATATATTTCAAGGTCATTCTATTGCATTCCAAAGCCTTCGGAATAATTTTACGGATAGAAGTGCATAAATAAGATCGTACTTTTAAAAAAACATATATATACGCCCGGGGCAATTAACACTTTAGCTGAGCGAGACGTTCATATATACCGGTGGCACTTTAGAAGTTAAAGTCGTATTGTAGCCTTAGTGTCAATGTATAGTATTATTGAATTTAATGCTTTGTTATTGTAAGGGGGGAGGCGATGAAAATGATGATTTAATATTAGGTAGCAAATATTGTAACTTTGAGAAGCACTGCATCAGTCAAGTCAAAAAAAATTTTCTTTTTGATTTTGACAATATTCAAAGTAGTAATATTAGTTCCTAGTTTGAACCTCGTAGCATAGCCCTCCGTAATCAAAACATAACTCTTCTTGTTGCATGTTAAGAGGGTACGTGTGTTAAATCTGTTGGTGGCGATTGATTGTTTTATTTTTTGGCACAAGAGCCAAGTTAGGTTAGGCTGCACCACTGTTGGTGCCGAAATTCCTAATATGGACATGTCGTGAAGAAAGATAGAGGCAATGGTAGTGCAGCAGTAGAGCTCACTGATTGTCGACTTTATTTCTTTCCAGTTGTGGTTTTAAGTCCTTGTACCACTAAAGACTCCATACAGAGAGGCACGTTCAATCTGTTGTGATTTAAAGATCTCGCGTTGGCATGATGGAGAAGTTCAGAGAGTGGGGTACCAGAGGGGTGCTGTCTTCATCATTTGGCTAAGGTTCATCGTCAATGGCCTTCCTGTAGCTTTGTAAAAAAATGTTAATAAACAACATCCAATCAATCAATCACAAATGGTGAAGAGGGACGTGCCGGAGGAGGTGATAAATTGACATTGTATTGGGATCATATTTTAAATTTGCAAGACTTGTTGGCTATTTTTAGCGAATCTCTGATTAGAAAAAAGCAACTCAAATATTCATTAGAGTAATTAACCCTACTTAATTTGACTAATATTTGTCGCTGACCGAAGCTCGTGGGTGTGAGAAGGCTCGAGGAAGAAGCAGACATGATCCTAAAAAAATAACTAATCGTATTTAATTTTTGCAAATCATGAAATACACTTTTATAACTAAACTCTGGGAGCAATAGGAAATCCTAACCCGTAATGAGATAACTAAACCATGGAAAATACTTATCCGGAGTATCGACTCCTCCTATAATCCTTCTTGAAGCCCGATAATATGGTTAGCTCGAAGCTTGGTTAGTTAACCACTTCCTGGTGGATTCTCTGTCGAATAACAATCTTAAGATGCACGATCATCCATCACTATTTTCTTACACAGGGAATTCAACTTAAGGATCAATGCTTAACCATCAACTCGCATACTCAACGACAGGCACTTAAATAGCAATTATATTTGCATACAAAATCAAGTCATCTCTATGAAAGCGGTTTTTAAACTAAAGTTACTGTTAAAGAACAGTTTCCCCAAGAGGATTAGTTAGAAGACCCAAATAGAACCCATTACATATTGAGTGTTAGATTTGTTTTTGTTATCAATAACTTTACTAGTTTAAAAGTGATAGTAAACAGAGAAATGAAATAATCTGCGGAGATATGGGAAATTGAAGTATTTCCTTTCTTCTACTTTTAGTTTTCATTGAAGCAGCGACTTATACCTAGATTATTATTCGTTTTATATATATATATATATATAAAATATTTTACCGTACTCAGTAAGCAAAAATGATCTAACTTTCCTAACTCACACACTAAAGTCCCCTCTTCGTAAATAAATGATCAAAAGAAATAAGAAACTTCACCTCTCGTAACTGTTAACCGTTTGAAAGGAAAATGTAGTTAAGGTTTCAAAAGATACTCTGAACTATTTCTTTACTTGCGATAAGTTATCTCTCCCATGAATATCTCGCCAAATTAACTTCTGGAAGGGAAATAAACTAATGCAAGTATATCGAAGTACAGCAGCTTGAATTTTTCTAAACGCTTTGCCTTCTAATCATTCTTCTCCTCCAATTGATTCTTTTCTGTTGATGAGATGAATGTAATTTAAAGCATTGTGCTCGTCACCAGGTGGCACTATTTTGTATTTCGTAAGTCAGTGGTCTGCAAGTAAAGTATATATCTATTATTAATCTGGAATAAAGAAAATGAGACACACACTCTTTCCTATAAATTTTATACTTCTTTTTTCTATAACAGCAATTAAAATGTTTGCTTTAGCTATTTCGTCGAAAATTAGTTACAACAGTTATCTACTTTGGTATCGCATTAACCCCTTAAAGAGTCAAATTTTTTGCCCAAATTGTTCCAAAATAGAGCTTTATTTTATTGGATATACATGCTTTACTAAATGCCAAAACAGGAAGAATTTTTTTCCACCAATCTTTAAGTTTTAACACTTTTTTTTTTATTGTATGATTGTGAAACACAAAAACCCGTAAATGTTTGCTTTTTAAAAGTGCACTCTACATGCTATAAAGAATTTTTCATATATCTTATAAGAATTTATCTCATACTTACAAAAAAAAAAATTATGTTCGTTTACGTTATTCAAACGGTTGACGGACTTTGTGTGTGTGAATATGCATATGCACACAATTTGAAACATGTTGTAATACTAAGTCTTACAATGCAATGGAGACAGTCAAAATGTCGACTTTCATTTTCAGCATTACTTAAGCAACAAATTACACATTTCCTTGGCAGTCCTTCTTTATCGAATATTTTCAAGTGTCTAAATACCTACCTTCAATGAAAAATTCCCGCCATCACCATAAAGAAAATCCCAAATGAGAAGTATTTCAGTACCATGGACAAACTGCATCTCTTAAAAACACTAACAATAATAATCTCACTATAAGAATGAAAAATGTGTGCTAATCCAAGATAGAGAAAGAAAACATCAGTGCCCGTACAGCGTACGGGGAAACTGGTTGTGTTTAGCTTTCGTTAGCCCGTACTATGTATGGGCAAACCATTAAACATAAGGATTAATAACATTACGGTTAATAACATTTCGATTAAATTAATAAATTATTTATATTCATAATGATAACTGTAGAAGACCGCTTAATATCTTTTCTTAATCAATGGTTTTTTAATTAAAAAAATGTAAGTTTATTTATTATTTATTTTGCTCTAACCAATTTTCGTAAGTCAAAACTTTCAATGACGGGAATAAATATATCTAATAACTGGCTTGAAAAGGTCCTGTTTATTAGTCAAGTCTTTGAACCAGAGGGTTGGTAGTTCAAATCATATGCCTAAGCCCAGGTCAAGAGCTCTTAACCTTTTTAAAAAATATTTTTCTTTATGTGATGAATTAAATGTTGGTATTTATAACAATTAAATTATGCTTGTGGGAAACGAGCGCTTATATATAAATTTATGCTGTTAAATATCTGATACTATTAAACCACACTTAGCAGTCATTTTTGTTATCACACAGCCATCAGGAACCAGAAACTTACTCATTTGCTTTTACGTTACTTGAAATCAATAGATTTTTTAGAATCCCAGAAAGCTGATCTATCTTTTTACGAGATCTTGACCCTCCATTTCGAAGCATATCTTATTAAAAAAGCATTATTCATAACGACAGAAGATAGTGTTGATCTTACGCAACAAGGTAAATATTAATGTTTACTTGTTTCGATTCTGAATAATGTTCGATTTTTTTAAAAAAAGTTTTAGAACTAAAGTTCGTCAAAATTAATTTTTTCTATTCCTATTGTTCTATTCCTATCGTTCAAATCTTTAAAAGTTTGGCGAAATTCCGAAGAGTAAATTTTGCTGCAGATAGCATGGAATGTGTGAACTTTAATCATACTTACTTAGTATACATCAGTTACTTCAAATATTTTTGATGTAAAATCTGTTTTCAATAATTTCGGAGTATTTTTAATTGAAATGTTTAAACCATTGAATTAATTCATTGATTGTTTAATTAAGGTATCCGCGCCCTTGAGACTACGTTTAGAACTGTGATTTTGCAAATGCTTACAAACAAACATTTAAAAATATTTTTTTAATATTTAGTGCCACTTGAATTAGATTTACCCGTTTAAAATTTTAAGAATATTATTACAGTAAAAAAAAGGAAATGCAAATTTTTGGCAAAAAATGATCTTAGAATTACCTATTTTCAAAACATTCTCCTTTTGTGGAAAAGGCTTCTTTAATAATTATATTTCCTATATATACCTCAGACCTCTGTACAGGCTTGAACTAGGATTTTTTAAATATGTAATTGAAATATATATTTGAAAAATATATTTTGAACTATATTTTTTGAAATATATGTTTGAAAAATATATTTTGAACTATATTTTTTGAACTATATTTTTTGAAATATATATTAGAAAAATATATTTTGAACTATATTTTTTGAAATTTATATTAGAAAAATATTTTTTGAACTATATTTTTTGAAATATATATTTTGAAACATATATTTGGAATATATGATTTATCCATATTTTAATACACCAGTGCAGGCAGGCAGGCAGACAAAATCATTTTAAATGGTAGTAAATTTGGAAAAAAAGGGAATTTTTCAAAAATTCCTACTTTAGGCTCTGTTGGGAAGTTTTTTCTATATATAAGAAAAATATTATTATTACAGAAGCATTTTCCATAAAAGGAGAATGTTTTCGAGATAGATAATTCTAAGTTCATACTGTGCCAAAATATTGCAATTTAATATTTTTTAATGTAAAAAAATTTTAAAACCATTTTATATTTATATTCTAATCTAAGTAAGTGATACTAAATAGTTAAAAAATATTTGTTTGTGCACTTTTGCAAAATCGTGGTTCCGAACGTAGTCGGGTACCTTAAAGTAGTGCCTTGAAGTTACGCGAGAGATATTGGTGACAGACCTCGTAATGATGGACTTGGATCAGGTGACGAGGATGACACCTTAGATGATCCTCCACTCTTCAAACTTGCACACTACACCAATGCTTCGACAGATTGAACCTGAATCAGCCTCTCTAGATGGTGGGTTTTCAGTGGCACTCGGACAAGAATCCATGACTCAAAAGAAACAACATCCCCAACTTGATCACGACCATGACTATAGCGCTCAAGATCACTAAAACCATTGAACAGTGGCGCACACAAGGGGGGTGTCCTAGGGGTTCGGACAATCCACCAAAGCCTTGAGTTTTTCTCGATTGATGATAATCCTACATATATATAACGTAAAATTTAATTGAGTACTTGTAATTATCAATTTATTTTATTAATTAATGTTAATTATTTATTTAATCTATTTTTTATTGTTTTTGGTTAACAAAATCGACAAAATAAGAAAAATCAATTGGTGTTGTCTTGAGGTGTGATACGAGGTGTTCGACCATGGACCTCCCCCCTCCCCCACACACACACTGAAAACGTTTTGTGTGTGCTACTGCCATTACTAAAGTAAAAATGATCAAATTTCTTGTTTTAGTTTGATTAAATATATTAAATACGTTCGAATTATTATTTTCAATGTAAATTTAGAGCGTTTGTAATGAAATTGTTCCTTAATATATTAAAAATGAATAATATATTATGTAACAAACTGTTATGTATTATCAAATAATTATGACAAAATCTTAATTACTTTCAGTTGGAAACAACTTCACATGGCATTAATAATTCAGAAGTAATGCATATTTTTTCAAGGGGGGTGCGTAGGAGGGAAGTAATCTAGTTCAGAATGAATAGCCCTACATTTCCTCCATTCTTTATTGGAGAAAAGTACGAGATAGAGAAAATAATCCTTAGAGATCCGGCCACTGAAGACACAGTTCTTTAGGTTCTTATTTTTTGCGGAAATCCCTTCTTTTTTTTCTCCTCCTCTGCCTCCACAGCTGCAAACGATAACAGCCCTTAAGCCATCCGAAATCAAAATATTTCCCGACATTTAAACCTCCAGCAATGAGAAAAGGAACGAATAATATCCTTCTGAAGTTCTCATTGCTCTTCCGTCTTAGAATAAATAAGAATTAATCGTCTGACATTTATCTTCGGATAAAAGGGGGTGTCTTGAACATTCTTTGGGCGAATCACTTTCGATTCTAAGGGCTACTTGGGAGAGGGGTAGCTGAGAACATATATTCCTGAAGTGATTGGTACCACTATGCAGGGGGTGTTGAACGTGTAATGTGGGTGGATAAAAAATACTTCTTTCAGTACTGAAAGGCTTAGTATATAAATCTACTTGGTACAAAGGATGCATTTTCCAAAACTTTATTCTCTTTCTGTGTAAATATTTTTAATGGTATAACGGGTATGTTTGAAATTAATGAAACAATAAAATTTTTATACACACAATAACTATTGGCAAATGATATTATAATTTTAAACCACAGTATGCTTACAAGAAAGACACCTTAATGTACTCTATCTTCAAACTTCTGTGCCATGTTTAGAATTGGATCCTAGTCCAATTATTCCTTATGATTCTTCTTTAGCTTTGTTTTTCATTTATCTCACTGATTCTACAAATGGATCGTTAAAAACTTACCACTTTTGTAGTAGTTGCTGTTGTTCATACCGCCTGTGCTTGACGATATCAGATCTATACCCACGAAATTCATTTTGGTAACAGCTATGCTTTTACGTCTGTTGTTAGACGCAGCTTTGAGTACCATACAGGTGACAGTACGATTAGGCTTGGTTCCACCACTCCTCTCAATTTTGTGGGAGAATACTCTGGATCAGGGGCCTCCCAACTCTTTTACACGTCCATCAACTGCTCAAAAGGAGTTGAGGCTATACGAATATTTAAAGGGCCCCGTGCTTGCATAGGTACTATATATTTACAAACGTTCAAGTTTTCTCTGGGATTCTTCTACGGTACACGCGCACCAGTTAGTGTCACTAACCACTACACCGGATGGATGGCTTCGTAATTTTGAGTCTTGGTCAAACAACGAGAATTACATTTTAGTAGGTTTTCATTTTAGTAGGCTCTTTTCTATATATAACTTCCTCCCCTATGGCCATGGTAAACTAGTGGTCATAGTTACAGACTCCTGGCCGGCGTGTTGTGAGTTCGGGCCCTAGCACTCCTGAAAACCCATCGTGCAGAATCTCTGATGCACGTTTAATCTGTCTAGTCTCAAAATCCACACGTTGGCTTGGTGTGTAAATTTGAAGAGGGGGCCAGCTGAAATGTCCATCCTTGTCCCCAAGACTGAGGCTCAAAAATGCGAGGTACGAATCCAATAGCTGTATTATAACTTAGTAGTGTCTAATGCCACTGTAGATCCCTCGTGTAGAGGGGCCGTTGCATGTTACATCAGTTGAGGCTAGAGAATGTTTGTGATTGTGGGAAGTCAGGAGAGGGTAGCCTTCGTCGTTTGATTTTGGTTAAGAAAAATCACGAGGTCCGTCGCCAATAGCCTGTGAACAACTTTATAGATTGACGTTTATCCTCTCACTCACTCATAATAACTTCGTAGTGCCTTTGTAAGCAGTCGATCAATCAATCAAAATCCAAATTCTCTTTGCAGAAAGCTGCATGGAGAGAGTCTTTCTCTCTCTTACAGTTTTCTACTGTTCTTTTCCTGTTTTCGACGGGGTAACTTTCTATTTAGAGTCATCTATACTGAGAATTAATACGAGGTAAGATTTAAAAATTTCCGGACTGAGATTATATCTTAAAAAATATTACCAATTAAATTGCTGAAACATATCCTTCTTTGAAATAACACACTTGAGCAACAGCAGACCTTTGCCATCGCTTGTAAAGTTCATCGAAACACTGCTGGAATCCATTTTTAGCCACATCCTTTAATTTAGTCGGTGATTCCCCTTTTAATTTCATCTGAAAATTGCAATCGACGTCCTTGAAAGCAACGTGAAAAGTCTGGTAATATTCTGAAGTCACAAGGGGTAAAATCAAAGAGGTAAGGAGGATGTTGGAAAACAGTTGTTTTCGTTTTCCCCCCGTCGTTGTTGGAAGCCTGTTCTCCCGTACCGCCTCAGAAACCTTTTCAATGTTTTTAAAGTTGTGGGAAGTCTGCGGACGTCCAGTGCGTTCATCGTCTTCAACACTTTCCCTGCCTTCCCTAAAACGTCGATGCCACTCAAAAGCTTGCGTTCGTGATAATGTATCGCTGCTGTACATATGCTTCAACATTTTGAAAGTTTTCATATCGCTCTACAAAATATATATTCTATAAAATTTGGTATTCATTCGCTGTTCTACAAACGTCATTTCTTTTAATCGCCGATAGCTAAATGCATCCGCTTATAAAATATGACTTCGTGGCGGGCCACCGGCTACTTGATTTAGAATAAACCACTTTTCAAAAAGAGGAAGAACGCAGTAACATAGAAACGTTACCGTAATCACTCTACTGCGAAATGGTTTTTTTTTTTGTGGCCGTGGCAGCCAAGTAGTATCGGATCATGGCTGGAACGTAATGAGTTCGAGCCCAGTACCACTAAAGACCTGTCATCCAGGGAAGCGATGCAAGTTAAATCTGTCGAGAGCTCAAACGTCCTCCCGTTGGTGTGGTGCGGTAGTTGGGAGAAAGAGGTGCCAGCTCAGTCGTCCTCCTCGTTACTTGCCAAGGTTCAAAGTTACGAGGTCCGTCGTTAAAAGCCCTCGTGTAGCTGAACAGTGCGACGTAAATATTCATTCACTCACGCGAAATGTTTTCATGTTAAAGGTTCAGTCCGGAAACTTTTGAATCCTACTTCGCACACACATATTTAGTATGCATTTAAATGCCTATCGTCCGTTACGACACACACAATATAATGCAACGATTGTAATCAGTTCGTTAATTGTTATGTGTTTGTGAATTCTATCTGAACTTCGATTGGTCAGATGACCCTATCTAGCATCCGTTCGGCCTACAGTCTTAATGAGGGCTTATTTTAGGGTAGTGCTAATGTTGCAAATACCGTGAATAGTATATGCTAGGGCTCATGTTTTAATTAGGATTGGAGATAATTATGTGCCTAATTACGCGGGAAATTTCATTTGCAATATTCCATAATTAACTTGTAATACGTGTTCTAAAGATAATATAAAATGTGTGCAAAGCAAAGCCATAAACAAAAACAAAGATTTTTATTGAATAAATGTATTGCGTGTTTATATAATAACGCAAGAAAACACAATCAAAACATCTAATTTATTTCATAAAACGCAGATTCTATTAAAGAATTTTTAAAATAACTGTATGTGTTACAAATATTGGGCACAAAGCTCTTGATAAGATATCAATAGAAACGTGAGTAGTTAATGTATATTTTCAATCAGTTACGTTTTTCGCGTTTGCCGAATGATCATGGAACTTGTGGTCGGTGTTGCTTCTGTTGAGTCGTAAGTTCGAATCTTGGTACCACAAGACACTCGTGGCAGTGGTACCTATTGGTCAAGGTAACGGACTCGTGGTTGGCATGTAATGAGTTAGTCTAGTACCTCTGAAGACCCGCCGTGCAGAGGAGGACGATTTTCGTAAATATGTCAAGAATCAAACGTTCTCCCGTTGGTGTGGAAGTTAGGAGAGGAGGGTGCCAGCTCAGAAGTCTTCCTCATCACGTGACCGTGGTTCACAATTACGAGGTTCGTCGCCAATGCCCCTCGTGTAGCTCTATAATGAGACGTAAATATTAATCTCATTCATTCACGCCACGAGATACTCCGTGTAGAGGACTCGCGTTTCATCTGACGAGGCTTAAAGTCCCCGCGTTGTCGTGGTGTGAATGTTTGGAGAGTGGAGGATCCGTTGAGAGTCGTTCTCGTCATCTAACCACGGTTTAAGTTCGTTATCAGTAGCAGTCGTAGCTACGAAAGAGTGCGATATTACTAAATCCTCAATCAACCTACTAAGGTGTATTAAGCCCTGCTGATTTTATTTGGCAGCCATTTCCATTATTTTGTATAATAGTTTTCCAAATCATGAATCTAGTACAGGGGTCGTAACCTGTGGCAAGCTGTACATTTATCAGTTTCACACTGTACTACTGTACAAATTTGTCAATTTTTGAGAGGTTGGAAGGTGATAAATTTGCAATGCATCTTGTTTGACAAACATCGTTAGAATTTCAGACATTTACGGAATTACGGAAAAATCTGAAAGATTAAAGATAAACTTACAGCTATGTCGTAAATTATTGAATGTCATGGCTGGAACGTTTGTTTGAACAGAGAAAATTCCATGGTACTCCGCTTTCGATTCTGCATATCTACGTAAAAATTCTTTCTTGCTTTGAAAAATATTTTTAAGACAACAAAGAAATTGTTTAATAATTGAATGCTCGGGAATCGTGGACAATTGAAAGTCACAGGTATGATTTGACGATATGGAAGTAGAGCGGTGCACTTTTATTTATCTTTTCATTGAACTGCAATGAAGGGAAATAGTCTTATATTGCACGTTGTCTGTTTCTTATTTTAACAAATGTGTTTAAAAGTGCATAATATAGATACAATTTCAAATTTTTGTTGAAGAAATAGTTATATTTTAATCAGTTTATTTTTATATCAAAAATATCTTTAAATAATGCAAAATTAATGTATAATAAAACTGTAAATCTATATTATTGACCTCTATTCTTTAACTCTGCATGTATTATCGAGGGAATTGAATCGTTTAAAAATTGTCCCATGGTGTGACACGCTGAGTCATTAGGGTGGATTATTTTTGTACGCCAAAGTTAAAGGTTGCCGATCCTTGATATAGTATATTAGGAATAAAAGCCCAGAGCGACTGACCAGAATGAGGGATTCCTTTCGTCACAGTCATCTAAGGCATGCAAGGCGTACACTTCGGACCCGAAGGTGTCTAGTTCAAAAAACACTGCACTCAAGCAGCAATCACGGTCACCATGGGGTCTTCCTCCCAACTGTCACCAACAGCTTGTTGCCGAAGTGGTGACCCAGGAATTTGCACTGATAGCAGCACACCCTGACGCGATACTGGTTGATTATGCATTCATTTCATAGAGAGTCTAACTCATTCCATAGAGAGTCATTCTCAATAAAATCCCGACTAGTGTTTCAAAACGGCAACGGCGCACGCGTCAACCAGACCCGCCATCTCAGCCAGATATTGCCCGCAACGTCAACCGAAAAACATTCCAACGACACTCAAACTTACTGGATATGTGTAACAATTGAAGAAATTGGTTGGAAAAACTACCTTTCCGTCTCGTTTAGAAAGTCAAACAGAAAAAACAATTTTCTTCACTAGGAAGGGGGTATGCATCGGCGTCTTCTTCTCAAAGTCGCAAACAACAAAGGACAGGAATAAAAAACCTTATCAACTGACCCGAGTAGGCCAATAGTTTGTCACCGAAGCCTTGTTTCTTCGAGTGAAATTGATTAAAATCATTCTTTTCCAAATGCTGTTTTACAGCCAAAATAACTCATGAAAGAAATCATATAACAATCATAATTTTTTTTCTAAAGCATGAATAAAACACCAAATTTCTCAATCTTTTTCAATTGTTATAAAAAATTATTTTTGTAGCTAAATTTGCTTAAAAAAAGTAATAGTATGTTGTTATGTTAATAATTAATTGCTCAAACAGTTTATGAAGAAAAAAAGAAATGTTCATATCACACGTTTGAACTTAGATCATACATTAAAAAAGAGCCAAAAACTTCATTTCTTTTCTTTAATAATTAACTGAAATTATTAAAAACAATTCGGAAACATTTAAAAAACATATGCATTAAGAAGTAAAATGAATAATTAATCCTATACGAAAGAAAAAAAAACCCAGTTTTTTGTTTTCTCGTATTTTTTATTTTTCTCTTCTAGAACATAGTTTTCTTTCGTTAACTATTTTCAATCTTAATTAACAAAAGTAAAAAAAATGTTTATAGTATACACTGATTAATTATCTGTCAATTTATTATTATTATTTTTTTATCTAGCTAGACAAAATATGGACATTTCTTTCTGTTCACAGTAACTAAAAAGTTCTTGAAAAAAATTTGTTCCACAAAATTTGAAAAAGTTATTAATAATTTAAATATGATGCATTTCTAATAAGTATGCATTATTAATGGCACATAAAAGTCAAAGTGAAACCTTTTTATCAAAATCATAGACATTTATTCCAAAAATAAAGTATATGAAGTATATCCATATAAATATGTATGAACTATTTAACACATTTGTGCTTTTCCAACACACTGGTTATCGTAAATTAAGAATAAAACACAAAAATGACGATAACTTAAAAAGTTATGTAAATAATATTTAATAAAACTTATTAACACATTATGCAACATATAAGAAGGTGTAAACCAGCGTAAAATGAAATCACCAGATAAATAGTGTTACAGAAATTAGAATATACAGTCGACTCTCGTTAATTCAACCTATCGATCATACGAACCACTCGCTCATTCGAAGTATATGCTCAACCCCTAGTAAAACTCTTGATATTTGGAACAAAAACAATATGTTTTGGTACACTCAATATTTCGAAGTAAAATCTGTGGCTGGCCAGAATACAACATGCAATAAATTGAAGTTATCTTATGAAACTCTCGACAATTCGAACACTTACTATCTAGATTCCTGTTAGCAAACAGGTTGGAGCTCACATATTTTGTGTTTTATTGTCTCTGTATGTCTCCCCAGTAACGTTGCCTCTTTAATTACCATCTGTCTGTTATTTCTTCTTTGTGTTTCCCGGTTCCTCAGGCGAAGATTGTGTTATTTGCGTCCGACTGACATAACGGTTTACGGTGACTTACAGAATGAGAAACCTAATAGAGGGAGTGGGCCAGACTGGACCCTGACTTGAAGAACCAATAGTGTTGAGGACAGTGTCTGAGGGAACCGGGTGCGAAACGATTTCGTTTCCAGTGAATGGAAGAGATTTGGTGGGGCTTGAAAGAGTCCTGATCGAGAGTTACTATATAAATATATGTTTTTTAATACAGGACTTTTAACTTCTGTATAATATTTATATTGTATAGCAAGTACTTTTTAAAAATACTTTAAAGTAATTTTATACATATGCGCAATTGTTGTTTTATTACAAAGTTTAAAACTTAAATGTGTGATAATTCGAAGTTTTTCATTGGTCCCTTCAACTTTGAATTATCGAGAGTCGGCTGTATATACAATAAAAAATCGAATGTTTCAGTTTGGTATGGAAAAGGTACCTCTATTATGGGCTATGATTCCCCGCGACACAATACAGCACATGCAGCGATATAGGATCCTCTTAATTATGGGGTCCATTAATTCTGTCAAAAGTGTGTGCCTCTTCCGAGGCCGTTGAAAGTGTGTTTAGGGTCCTAGGAGGGGATTGAGAGCAACTACATTTCGTCCTAGAGCGTCCCAAAAATGCTAGGTAGAGTTAATGTCCAGTGATGGAGCTGGACACTGCATGAGCTGAATTGCTTCCAGCACAAGATAAGAATCCACTATACGAGCCCTGTGTGGTTTCACATTATCATTCTGTAGCATGAAAGCATCACCTATTGCCCCGGCATTAGGATACACATAAGCATTCAGGATGTCATCTCTATAGGCATTTCCACGAGATAAGACATGGAGGTCTGTGCGTCCACTCAGAGATGCAGACACTGCCTGATCCGTATGCATACCTTTTCACGGATGTATCACCGCTGAAAACGAATTCCAGGCTCTTTCAAATGAAAATACGTCTACTGTCGCTTTCGAGGCTAAAAATAGACTCATCCGTAAAGAGAACAGCCCTCCATGGATCACGGCGTCTAGTAGACATGTTGACGCGTCCACTGCAAACGCTCCTGCCTATGGTACGACGTGAGGGGGATACAAATTGCTGGTTACCTTACATAAGGCTACGTTCGTGAAGCCTTCGATGCATGATTGACCTTGATACCAACTTTCGGAGCTCACAGCGTGGGAAGTTCTGAGTTCAGACGGAGTTGCATTCTATTCCTTCGTGCGCGTAATGACAAATATTTGTCATCACCACTCGTGGTAGAGCATGACCGTTCTTGGATGAACCCTTGGATGCCGAATCCATGGTTAAAAATTGTTGTCAAACTCTATGAATCACAGACGGAATCACATTCAGCCATCTCGCCACCTCTATCTGACTTTGTTCTATCTCTACTCTCCCATCTCATCATTATCATCGCAATTCCTAGGTCAAATATGATATCTCTGGAGAGAGATCATTGTTATTCTTTGACTATACCAGATTTCTAATCTCAGCGACTATTGTCGCCTTGCTCTTTATGCTTTTTGCAAATGATGTATTACGACGGCAAATCGCCACTATTTTGCATAATATAATATCGTTCTTTGCTTATCGTTTACTTGCAAACATATCCAAATTTCATTGAGATCAGATTATTTTGAGGCGAGTTAAAGATAATTTTGTGATTTTTTCCTTAGTTTATAATAACTAGTGTAGTTACTAGATTGAAGTATCAGTAGTTCTGTTGCTGTTGTTGCTAATCCTCCAGGGTCTGACGAAGTCAGACAAGATCAAACAAATCGTTGACTTTCAAAAAGTCCAGCATAAGAAAGGGATCCGTGTAGATATATTTGCTTGTGAGATCCATACAACGCATTATGTGCTCCGGGGAAGCCTGGCGATCTTGACACCTTGCACAGATGGAGAAGATCTTCTTGTTCGTTGAGAATGAGAGACACTTGATGTGACCACTAGCAAGACGAGATAGTGCAGTCTGGGAGCATCTATCGCACTTGAGGGATAGGGCCAATCCGGGTCTATTACCCGCATACCAATGATGAGTGGGAGACAATCTCCACTCTACCAAATTTTGAGATTTTTTTAAGGAGTATAATTCCAGATAGGTAAGGGCGGATGTAGAGGGGAGGGGGTTGGAAGATTACAGCCCTCCTTTGATAGTTTGTCCGCCATTTCATTGCCGTAAAGTTCAACGTGAGATGGGATCCATTGGAAATGAATATCATGGTATAGTGATATATGGTTTAGTTTGTGTAAGATGGAGACACTGGTTTTGTAGCCATCAATAAACCATTTGAACTATATCTTAAACTACCAATTCAATCTCTATTTTACGAAAACCGTTACATTTATTGATTGTTTACTGTCATAATTTTTGAAGAAGTACGAGAAGCTATTTGCCACGGAACTGGTAATTTTGAACTTCGGTCAAATGACGAGGATTATAACCGAGATGTCACTTCTACTTTCTAAGCTTCCACAATACTCCAAGGCGGGGGCTTTAAACTCAGACACAGAATATACCTGTATCAATATGTCTACTTAAAATGACTCCGACTGGACAGAAGTTAGACCAACCATGAGTAGGTGACTATGATCATGACAATTGTATTTAATAACTGTTTTGAGTTATTAAATTATGTCGAATTGTATTGATTCTCAAAACTTTTACATGGCTTATTTGAAATAACTCAAAGTGGAATAGCTACTTAATGTTTTCTTTATTAGGTGAAACATATTCGAAATTTTGAGGTAATATGCCAATATTTTACAAATAAATCAAGTAGGATATAATTTATACTAATAATAGTCGTAATTGTCTGGCCGAAAGAGTAAATACATAAAAAAAGAATCATCTAGGAAATAATTTCTTATTTTTTTCATATTTCAAACATTTCTAATTCTTTTATCAAAATTCCATTTTAAAAATATCCAGAAGACCCAGCTTATATCATCTTTTACAACAACATAATTTACATTCAAATATAAATCCATTAGTTAATTCTAGGAAAAGCCCAATAAAATGGAACCAATGATTAAAATTTTCAACTTTTTTACTTGGAAAATTATTATTTTATATACAACGCTTTTTAAGATTCTAATTTAAAGTCTAGCGTGAAAGAATTTTAAAAATTTGCCTTGTTTACAAGCATAAATTATTGATATTTTCATGTTCAAACTGTTGCAGAAGTTGCAGTAATCAATCGATAAACATTACTGTTAACTTTGCAACCACATCTCAACATCCAGCTGTTGATATTTCGAAACGATCAGTATGATTGATGATATTTCTTTACCTTTACTCCTATTTTATAAAGCAGATTCGCATGTTTTCGTTCAATAGATCCATTCAGAGATCGAACATATGCTTTGCCCGGCTATTATTTGACTCAGGATGTTTGGATTGTGTTGCTTATAGAACTTATTAACCAAAGAATCAATTGTTCTCGGTCTCTCCGATCATCTGTGCAACCAAAACAACAATTTAACTCTTTGTTTCATCGAAAGAAAGCCGATATTTAAATTCGTTTCTCTAAATGACACGGTTTTCCCGCGCTTTTTTCACTTCCTTTGTCCTCGAGTTCGAATCAGATTTCGTTTGAGGCAAACGTCTTCCGTATTTTACTATTCTTTAACTGTCGAACCGTGTGTAAAAATAAAATAAAGCATTTCATAAATTTAAATCATGAAGAACTCTTTGCGAAATAGACGAAAAGGGCAAAACTGATTTTCCATAGAAACAGTTGAAATAGCTAATAAGGACCAAGTTGGGTAAAAAAAGGACAATTAAGATTCTTATTTTGGTTTTACTTTCAGTATAAGTATACAAGATGATTTTAAGATCAAAACCAGTAAATAAATAGAATAACTCAATTTTTCAAATCAATCAGATAAAAAAAATTGTTTTTTATATGCAACGTCATAAAATTCTATTTTAAACTCTAGCGTTAAAATATAGTAAAAAAAATTGATATACAACCAAAATAACAATCAAATTATTTGTTTCATCAGAAGAAAGACGATATTTAAATTCTGATTTCGCTAAATGGCACTTTTTCCCGCTCATTTTTCGTTTCCTTTGTTCTCGAGCTCGAATCGAATTTGATTTATTTTATTGATGCCAACTTTTGTACATATTTTACTATTGTATAGTTGCCGAACTCTACGTAAAAATAAAGTAAAGCATTCCCCACCGTAAAAACCATGAAGAAATAGACGAAAAGAGGAAAACTGATGTTTTATAGAAACAGGTAAAATGGCTAACAGGGATCAAGTTGGGGAAAATTAAGCTTTATTTTCCCTGATGTTGCCAGAACAAAACATCGACATCAGATGGCTAACTGAAATATATTGATTCTGCGGGTACCGCCTGGTGTAACAGGAGATACATTTTCATTACGACGGTTTTCTTGAGGGAGGAAACATTCATTACACTACAGTTAACACTTTGCAAATGTTGAGTTTGATGTTGTTTCCCATTTCTGTCTTGTATTATGGTGACTTGAAGAATTTAAAAGTTTTTTCAGGAATTATAGAGACGTAGAACGTCGTTTATCTGAACGTTTATTTTCCGTAGCCTCAAATATCCGAACCAAAGTCCGGATACGATTTCGAACAATGCAGTGCTCAACAGTTGTTTCGTGTGAAGCCAAAAGTGACGGAAAACCCAAGAGGAGGGATATTTAGAGAATTTTAGTTGCGTGATTTGGTAAACATCTGTGTGGAATATACGGTCAGTTTGTGTCCAAGTGAGGGGGTGTATACGTGCTCTTTTGTTGAGTTTTGTTGATATAGAAACCTGGATAGGATGCAATGCAAAAGGCTGTGGATTTCAAATGATAAATGATGACGAGATTGTGACGTCCGGGCAAGAAGAATTCGATCCTGTCGACGATGAAATACACTCAAGAGCCAAAACATTATGACCCCCTCCCCTACATTTTGCAATGAACTCGCTAAAATGACGTGGAAAGAGTGATCAGGTGGAAGTAGTACTTAACTGCTGCTGGAGAGTCTGAAGAATCATTCTTTCGCTTACTTCTGTGTGTGAAGGGAAAGGCTGCGAATCTAAGCGACTTTGATAGAGGGTAGATTGCAATGGTTCGAAGGCTTGGAACAAGTATTTCCGAAACTGCATGACTCGTGGGTTGTTCGCGATCTACAGTTGTTAGTACTTATGCAAAGTGGATGAATGACGGGGAAACCAGCAGTAGACGGCATGGTGTTGGACGTCCACACGCTATCAAAGAAAAAGGTCGTCTGAGACTATATCACATGGTGAAGCACAACCGAAACCAGACAGTGGCTCAGCTGACAGCCCAATACAATGTAGGGCCGAATAGAATTGTTTCGGAGCACACTGTTCAGTGGACACTGTTGGATATGGGCCTCTGCAGCAAACGTCCCTTTCGTGTGCCTTTGCTGACCAAGCATCATCGTCAACTGCTCCTGCGCTGGGCCCGGGAACATCGCGACTGGTCTATGGATGAGTGGGAGAGAGGTGCCTGGTCAGATGAATCACGGTTTGTCATTCATCCCGCCGTTGGCCGTGTCAGGATACGCCACCTTCCAGGCGAACAGTTGCTCCCTCAATGTACAGTAGGTCTTACACAGGCCGGTGGTGGCGGTATTATGCTTTGGGGGACGTTCTCTCGGGTGTCTCTGGGATACGTGGTTGTGGTAGAGCAGACCATGAATGCTACAGGGTATCTGAACATCATTGCTGACCAGTTGAACCCTTACATTACCTCTGTTTTTCCAGCTGGAAATGGAATGTTCCAACAGGACAACGCCCCGTGTCACAAGGCTAATATTGTGTTGGAGTGGTTCCAGGAACATGATGCTGAATTCCAGTTAATGTCCTGGCCACTTAACTCACCGGATCTCAATCCGATAGAATACATTTGGGATGTCATGGGATGGCAGCTCAGAGTTCAAAGACCACCAATTCGCAATATCTCGGATTTACGTGACCGTTGCTTAAACATCTGGTACAATCTGTCTCCGGCCATCTACCAAGGATGCCATCCATACCAAGGCGAGTTGAAGCTGTGTTGCGCGCCAAAGGTGGGCCAACTCGTTATTGACAGGTGGTCATAATGTTTTGGCTCTTGAGTGTAGATGAAGACGAGGACAGCAAAAACGAAAGTAGCAAGGGTCCATTAAATGCTGATGTGTTTTCTGCGTTAGAGACAGCTTTGGAGTGG
Source organism: Trichonephila clavata (assembly GCA_019973975.1). Lineage (NCBI taxonomy): Eukaryota > Metazoa > Arthropoda > Arachnida > Araneae > Nephilidae > Trichonephila > Trichonephila clavata. Next base: position 337,227 of record BMAO01004773.1, read on the forward strand.
TACGAACAACAATTAGAGTGCTGTCCAACTCAACTACTAATACTGAAAAGAATTAGAGACATTGCAGCGAAAAAACGAAGGTGTACAATGGTACAGCGAAAAATAAGTGATTATTTCCCACAACCAAAGTAAAATTGCAACATTTTTCACCTATTTTGCTTTTTCTTCAAGCACCCTTTACTTTTTCTTCAATTTTTGTATAGTGTCCATATACTGCATGTGTCGCATTCGATTTTCGGTTATCCGAACAATCGCGTATCCGAACCGGGTCCGGTCCCAATTGATTCGGAAAAACGACGTTCTACTGTTCTCCAAAATAATGGCGAATGAATGATTATTATATTGGAAAAAGTATACATTTTTAAAAAACTGATTAAGAGAAATTAATACAAAGTGATTACGTAATGAGAGTGATTATGACTACTGTAGAGTCCCGAAAACTTGACAATCGATAACCAGGCAGTCCGTTTAACTCGGCCAAACCCTTGCATGTCGAAAATTCCACACTTGCAGACCCTTTCCAGGTTCCCAAACGATACCGAGCAGGACATTACGTCTGATGCAGAAATCATTGTGTGCTGCTGTCACAGTTAATGAAAAAATGCCGGGAAATGACGAAGATGTTAACGTTGAGGGTGCCGTAAAAACTCCTAAAGTACCACATAGAGAGGGACTAAAAGCCCTTCAGTATTTTGAACAACAAGATGCGTCGGTAATGGACTTACTGTTCCTTCATCGTCTTCTTTATGAAACAGCAGAATGCAGTATGGAAGACAGCAGGACATTACGTATTTGTTTAAAAAAAGTAGGCTGCTTAATTTTCATTACAGATAACTTTATGCCTTCAAAAAGTATTTTTCTGAAGTGTGTCTGATCAGGTACTGTACTGTTTTGTATACTATGCATTCATTAATTTTCATCTTCATGCAGTACATATGTGCCTTCTTAAAGTATGTGTACTATGCCTTCTTAAAGTATACGCATGTATTATGCCTTCTTAAAGTATACGCATGTATTATGCCTTCTTAAAATATGTACTTTTCCTTTGTATAAGGGTACTTGGGCAGTTTATTTCCGTTGTATTGTCAACAGAACGTTGTATTGTGCGCAGAACAATATTTTTTGACGAAACACTCGTACTTATTCTTTTTTAATCCCATTCTTCATAACACGGCATTTCATCAAACTCGGCCCTCCTTCGGTCCATATAAAGCCGAGTTTTCCGGACTCTACTGTTGTTCCTCCTTCATACAGCTGGAGCCGGTTGTCAAGTTCTGCTTCTACATAAGATCATGATGTAGGTTAATGGGGTTTCAAATAAATTGAATTCAATTGTGTCTCAAAGACTTGATGTTGTTTTAAAAATAGGAAAGAATACTACCAACTAAGATGCCTCCGTCGTCGTTTCATTATAAAATTAAAACTCAAGACTTGAGACTAATAGCTATTGTGTTTCCCTGAGTGATATTGATTCATACCAAGGAAAACTTAATATGAAATGATAAAGTTCCGTCTTAAAATATTTCGTGGGTTTCATGCAATTCTAAAATCCTCAATGAACAAATACGAAAAAAATGTCATTTGTTAGAAAAAAGAATTTTTAAAACACGTAAATAAAAATCTAAAGAAGGATGGAAAAAAAGAACATTGCTATTTTATAATCTGCAAAAGAAAAAAAAAACGTCCGAAATAATTTATGACGAGAAGCATCAAATAAAACAATAGAAAAGTTGATTGTACGTGGAAGCATAAAATGTAAACTGTCAACATATTTTCTAAAACACGTCCAACAAATATGAGGTGATAAAATCATACTGAGGAGATTAGTTTGAATAAATTGAAAGTTTATGTTGGAAATATATAATGTAAACTTTCGAATATTCTTATTGTGAACTTTTTTAGTATCTTCATACCACCAATGCCTTTTTTTTTAAAAGAATGGCGTTAAATTTTATTATGTGTTTCTGAAAAAGAAAAAAAAAAGAATTCCTAAGTCATATTTTTCTTTCAACTCTTGTTTTTTGACATCGCAACACATTGATTATTTATCAATAAATAATGGAATGAAAAGATTTTTGAACAGAAGTTGAATCACACCTTATTGTGATTTTAACCCTTTCACGTCTTAGAGAAACGTTCCAATTTTAAAATTGGTGATTGTCGTGTTTCATTAGAACACTGCATTTTTATCCAGAATGTCAAAGTAGAACGTATGCCAAACGCAATTATGGAAAGGGGAAAAAGAAATGTCGAATCAATTTGCGCCAAAGCAAACATTCTTGGTATGTTTTCATTTCTCAGTTTATTTTGCCATTCAATAATATATTTCTATGTTTTCTCGCATGTTTTATGTCGTTCGGTCAGCATAACTTTGTGCAATAACAAAGTATATTTGAACAAATGAAAACACAAATGCCTGATAATGGCGGATAATTCTATGGGAATGTTTTTGTAATATTCCCATAAAATGGAATAGAATAGAATATATTGTTACGTATTTTTCGTATTAGTATTTTTCTTTATTTTACGTCTAGACAACTAATATAAACAGTTATATGCTAATATTTACTCTTTCCTTATGGTTTTTTAAGGTTTAAGACGATTGCAATGTTTGAAGACAAGGTTTACCATTGTGTAATCCCAAATGAATTATGAATAAAGTGGAGCGAAGTTTTACTCTTCTTGGGCCTTGGGAAGATTACTTCCCATCTACATGATCGTACAAAATACACTTGAGTTAAGCACAAAACCCATTATAATATATTGGCCTTGCTATTATAAGGACGGGCAGACTATTCCACAACAATTTTGTGCTACTGCATATAATTCAGTGATTATGATATCTGTAAATCGAAGGGGGAAAATGGTACTAAAGAAGTTTCTTGTCCAAAGCTGTTGCTGTATATAACGATGCCCTGGGAGGAGTTGATAGCTTCGATCAAGAAAAGAAAGATACCAAACAGGAAAAAAATCTTTAAAATGGTGGCATGGTATTTTTTATTTTCTTAATGACCTTGCATCATTAATAGTTTCATACTACTGTGGTAAGTGAACAAAAGAAACAGAAGTTTAGACCAGCTAACATTCCTTATAGCATCAGCTCGTCAGCTAATAGACGGATATTCCTCAAGAAAAAGGAAAGGACGTCCTGCTAGCTTTTAAGCAAAGAAGTGTGTAGTTCTGGATGATGTGCGTTAGCCAGTGTGGGAAACCATATGTCAAAGATGGTTTCTAACTATAGACAATGTAGGGAATGTCACAGAAAAGGAAAGAAAAAAAGGAACTGCTACATGTGTGCAGAAAGTGGTGTCCCTTTGTTCATTGCAATATGCTTCTCAGTTTTTCAAGGCAAATAATCACATTAAACTTAATTTTGTTTTGACTGCGAATGGTTCCTCCCATCCTAAAACTTAAATGTAAACATAAAATAATATATATTTCCTTAAATGATTTTGTTTAATTGTTAATAAAACAAATTTTGAGAAATTCAAAAGTGAAATAAATGGCCGACGAAAGAGTTAAAGTAACAGAGCAGAGCTCAAAATAACGCAGATGACGTGAAATAAGACTCCTTTCCTAATAACGTCAACTTTTTTTTTTTTTTTTTTTAATAATTTGATTTCCTGTTGGGATCGAAACAGAGAAGCCAAATTTTTTTTTTATCATATGTTGACCTGTATTCCAATACGTTTTAAATATGTTACCCTACTCCTGGATATCTTAACTCCCCCCCCCGTTCTCATAAATAAATGATTTTAACAATACGAATCACTGGAAATATTTACTGCATTCTTTTTATTTTGCGAGATAATTAAGGGCACAGAGTTGCTCAATCTTTAAGATTTACGAACTTCAAGAAAGGTGATGTAGTAAAGTCATCAAATGGAATTCCTATTCACGAAAGAGAATGTGTAAATATATTAATGCTGCTTCTGGCTAAATATAAGCATGCTTCAAACTATTTTAGGAAGACATATGGAAATCAGAGAAGGTAAAAGAGGTTTTGTCTTTGTCATTCGATTGCTCAAAACTGTATAAGGGTTGCACAATGAAAAGTGGACGGATGCGATTGCGTAGAATGAGTGCAGCTATAGAAGAGCCACCAAACAGGTACACGAAGGACCGTAGGAAGTGTACACCACATACGATGTTTAGCAGTAAAACTTGTTAGTGACAGAGAAATTAATCGAAATAATGCCGTGCCATATAGGAATGCATACAGAGATAGAACACGTGCAGTAGAACGTTTTCTGATTGCAGAGGTAAGTTTAATGTGGACATTTATTAACGAATAGTGATAGTCTATGGTGAGACTGTTTAGGTCGAACTTCTTGGAACAGATGGCGTACAAGTTTGTGAGATGGGCAGCAAACTATAAGGATTGCACGACAATATTTGTCCAACGTCTCCCGTTAAACAAAGAAACTTGAAAAAGTTGCATTAGTCCACTCACCGTACAGTCCAGATTTGTCACCCTGTAGCTTCTAGGTCTTTAGACCACTTAAGGCAGTTTTTCCGTTGTATATGGATGAGTGAAGTGAAGTAGTTGGGCAGGACTTCCTCGAGAATCAACCACATTCTTTCTAGAGTGAAGATATAGACCTCTGCTGCCGAAACGATGGTACGTGTGTTATAACCCCCAAAGCAATTTCTTTTGATTTTCAATAAAATCATTTTTTATTGTGTTTGTCCACTTTTCATATGGGCAACAGTTATATATTCATTTTGCACTTAATTTCCGATACATCAAATTTCTCATACAACTATTTTGTCTCCAGAAATGCAATTTGAAATAAAAACTTCACCTTTTACCTTCAAACTTTAAATTCAGTCGTTTCTCTGCAAAGAATATTAATTTCACCAAAAAAAGTATTTCCATTACTGTAAAATATTCCTTTCTTTTTAGCAATAAAAAAAGGTTTGTAATCGACATTTTGTAACATTTTATAATCGAAATGTCATTTCACTTTTCCAATTGATAAAATCTTTTTTTTTTTTAGTCTTGATTTCACTCGAAAGGAAAAAAAATTTTTTTTTTTTCTTCTTCGAGTCACGGTTTCATTCATCTGAACCAATAAAAAAGTTCTTTTTGACGGAGACTTTGATCGGCGGCGAGTTCTACTTTTTTTTTTTTACGAAACGAGTAGACTTAACGAGCGAGAGAGTTAATGGCTCCTGATTTTTTTTACCCATTAGGTTCGGAGAAAAAAAATTTCTTTAGAGTTAGAAAATATCACCTTTGAAACAAATTGTTACTTTCGAATTCTTTCGATAATGATTTAAAAAAAAAAAAAAAAATGGCAGAGAAACTGATTTTATTTAGTGATCTTTTAAAATGCTAAAAGTGATTTGGAAAAAGACATCGTATGATGTAATAAAGAAATAAATCATCTTGAATTGAAGTATGTTAAATAATGATAGTTAATTTTACATCATTAGATTGATTGTTGTTAGTACGCATGCGTCAACCGAACATTTCAAGTTACAAAAGATACGTAAGGTAGTGAGCCTTGAAGGGATATGTAATTTGTTTTATAATCATATAAGCACTACAGTAACGTTCAAGAATTGTTTTCTTTTCAGAATAGGTAAACATTTTATCATTCAATGTTCTGTGGCCCGAAAGTCGCTGGTTAGAGGTTTCGGGAAAGAAGTAGACATGATCTTAAGAATAGATACCATGTATTTATATAACTCTTTTTGAATGTTATACAACTTTATTACCTAACTCTGGGAGCAATCTGAAATCCAACACTTAATCTGAAATATAAGAATATTTGAATAACTTATCATGAGTTGGAGCTCCTTTTGACGATCCTTCTCCATATGAGTATGAATTTCGGTCTACGTGACTTCCGGTCGCAGTCATCATTCTCTTATTCTTAGATTTTACGCTTCATACACCCAGACGTCATGTCTTAAATAGTATTTACATTTGCATTAAACCAAGTCATCTCTACGGAAAGCAGTTTTTAAGCAGTACGATTCAATTGACAAAAATCGGTCAAAAATCAAATTTAATTTTTTTAACTTAAATTATTCTTTATATATTATTCTATAACCTGACAAAATTTGAAAGCTCAACTTAAAAAAAGCACAGAATTATGCTAGCTTTTACCTTTGTTTTTATGTTGTTGTTGCTTATACCACCTGTCTGACTTAGTCAGATCGAGGCCCACGAAATCCATCAGGGCAACGGGCTAGAGATACGTCTGTCATTAGCCTAAGCTTTGAGCCCATGAAGGGGACAGCACGATTTTGCTCACGATAGATGGCGACACCATTAGGACCCACTGATTTAACGAGCACGTGCTCCGTTTGTTCTCGGCGAGTATTTGGTGGCATTGGCATCGAACCCAGGCCTTCCGGTCTAGTTCGATGTTCTAACCACTAGGCTACTCCCAAATCAAAACTTTAAACTTATGTATTTCGGAAGATAAAATAACTAGTTTGTCTTCATTTTAAAATGCTAGACATTTTTTCTGTTGTGCCAAATGCTTTTGAATGTTTTTTTACCTATTGCTGATAGTGCATGTAACATATTTGGTATGCATTTTTGAATCAAAGCAATACTTATTTTTTAAAAAATAATGGAACTCAAATTTATGCATTTTTTAGAATTTTCAATAAGCATTCATAAAAAGAAGTATTGTACGA